>UYYA01000035.1:0-164879 GCA_900624975.1 Angiostrongylus costaricensis | reverse complement strand
TAGCTCAGGATAGGTGTAGAAGAAATCGTAGGCCTCCAAACGACAACTCTAGCGATAGAAGGGTCCCGTTTATCCTACCCTTCATCTCAAATGATATAAGTACAGCTATAAAACGCTGCTTAAGAAGGGCGGGCTTAGAGAATTCGGTGAGCGTAGTTGAAATACCACCGAGTAATCTTAAGCGCCAGCTAGTTCGTAACCGCCTATATGACCGTCTATGTGCAACTCAAAATTGCATAATTAGCCCCAGTGGTAGAGACGGTGATTGCATGAGCTCGGGTATAGTTTATCTGATCTCCTGTAAGACGTGCGGTGACGAATACATTGGCGAAACGGGTAGACTCCTCTGTGTCCACATAAAAGAACACCTAGCCGGCAAACATAGACCAAATACACCGCTACGCACGCATAGGACCCAGAGACATAACGGGGACGACTTTGAAGTATGTGCCACGATCCTCGCACGCGAATCAAGAACACAGGCGCGAAAAACTCGAGACATTCTGGATTAATTCCAGAAATCTGAAAATGAACCACAGGGAAGAATGCCTCATTATCACGCGTGATATAGGGCAGTATATAAAACTGCTTTTCTGATGTTTGGGGGCACATTATACTTCCACGTGATTTCTGTGCGGTTGGTCTCTACGTGGCATACTTAGTGGAAACCTCATAGAAAGCGTGAGTGTGCAAAGCTGTGTTCAAAGTGATTGAAATCTTGGTTTAGAGTCTCTTTGTTTGATTATGGAGGCGTCTGGCCGAGTGGATTGCTGTCAACTTGACCTTTCCAGGCTCTGAGGAAGACGAAATCTGCCGAAACGTCAGCTTATTCGTGAATAAAGAACAATAACACCTCGCGTTTGCTCAACAAAAATACGAAGAATTTCTTGAGCTTCTAACGCTCTTTATTTCTAAGAAATTTCGTACTTCGGAATAAGTCAAGAGTCAAGTCTTTCTATGAAAAATCAGTCTTAGAATTCAAATCGTTCACTTTTTCTCGCTCTTATTCTTCTCTTCTTCATTTACTCAACGCTTCCTTCACAGTTACCTTTCGTCAGTTTTCCTAGGTAGATTGCACTAATGAATGCCATGAGGGGTTTTGCCATGAGACTTTCTCGTTCTATAACACTTTCTCGAAGTTAAGGTGAAACTGACTTCATTCATAAAGTATAAATTGTATTGTTTTATTTAAAAAGTTGTCTTGTAATTTATCTGTTTCTAGATAATCCAGAACCCATCGTCTGTGACGCTGACCACGAAGTCGCGCATGAATCTTCCATTCCGCAGCGGGTACGTCTTTGTAGTTTCCAACACCTTCTCTTATTCTCTATCTTTCTTAAAGGCGACGAGCTCCTCTGGCCGAATTTGAGTCATCGGTGGTCGAAAACTCACCGGCCGTCGAAAATAATCCGTTGATATTGGAAAAATGGAACAGTAGTCCGCGAGGAACCAAAAGGTCAGCATAGCTTTGCTTGCAAAGTATTTTGTTAATATTCTCCCCTGCTATAGTACCGCACAAGAACTTCAACAATGAAAAGATGTGGCATCTAGAAATCTTTACAACTGAGAACTTTTAAATTCTACCAGTTACTTCAATGTTGCACTTGCAATAGTGTAAAAGAGCGTAGTTGTGTGTCTAGGTAACATTTTGAGACTGAGCCAACCGCGGCACAGTTGGTTAGGCAGTGGGTTTAATAAGCAAGGTCTCAGGTTCGACCCCTGCTGATGGAAAACGCACATTTTGCCTTCGAATTGGCAAAATTATGCACCGTTAAAGAAGGTGTTGGCTTTGAAGAAGGTCTTAGAGTTTGATTTTTACTAGTATTAATGACACGCTCCATTTGCAAGCTTATTTCTTTGGTTTAAAAAAGCACGGCACATCATTGTCATAGAACGCCATCCCCCAACCCCCTATCAGCGAGTAAGCTTGTCTAGCAAATAATCAATCAAGAGGATTTTCAATAATGTGGACGTACGTTATCATGTGTCTGTTGGAAGCACAGCAGCCATAGTTCTTAAGAGAAACTATTTTAATATTAGTGTAGCAATATTGTTCACAATTCGTCAACTAATATCTCCTTCCGAAACTTGAAGGGTCCTCAGAGATTCTGATGGGTTTTCCGTATTAACATTACTTCTATGGAATACACTTATAAGTCATATTTCCTTCTTGAAATTATTTTAAAGATATGTTAGACACTTCTAGTGTGAATGCCACACATTCTGAGACAGATAATTCGATAGCAGCTCTAGTGAATTGAGTTTCATCACGGTCATCATAATTCTCCGTGTCCACCTCGTTCTCGGCGAGGACATTTCGCCGATTCCTATGTGACTGAGGCGATTTCAGGTATTCGGCGCACACAAACGTGTTCTCCGAGCCGATCGTGGAGGAGAGCGACGGTAACGCCAACGTCTGCCCGCCGGCCGACTTCACCACTCCCGTCCTCTCCAGTTAGCTTTCGCTATGTTCATGCCTATTTTCTTCATCTAGTTCTTATCTTTATGGTTACTCCCTATACAGAAATATGGAGAAGATGCGTTCATTAGAAGGTTGAACCAATTAGAATCTTTTTGAAAATACATGGAATAAATGACTTTCTAGCACCAAAATCTCAACTATGTCGTCAGAGTGCCTTGAGAAGTCGTCCGGAATTATGTTCAGGCAGGTTAAAAGCATCTCTACTCTTCCTGGCTAATTTTCTTCATATCTAAAGCCAGGTCATGGAGTGTTTATTGAGCAAATTTCGCTAAACGCCGGATTTGTGTGTGTGTGTGTGTGTTTGTGTGTGTATGTGTGTGTGTGTGTGCGTGTGTGTGTATGTGTGTGTGTGTGTGTGTGTGTATCTTGTTTTGAAACGTATTGGGATCATTGTTTGCGATCTGTTTAATTCTAATAGCTACGAATCCTGCATGGTCGCTGGCGAGTCCCACTGCATAACATCAGTTCCTCATGCTCACTGTCTTCCGTTCCTACAGCTAATTGCTTAGGATATTCTTTCAGTTGTCCACTACAGTCACTTATTTCCTTATTAATTAGACATAAGCGGAACACATAGTGAGTAGGTGCTAATCGAAAGCACGGAGTTCTTCAATATGCTTGTTCAGATGTGCCACGCATGATGTCACCTGCCCTGACCAGGCATGAACCCGATCGCGGACTCATCGATGACGAGATAACGTGCGTGAACTCACCATCAGTTTTCCTTAAATACAGTACCCGACTAGTCTTAAGAGAAATTATGTCACAATTTCTTGCTATGTTATATGAAAAACGTTACATCCGGTTTATAGAAGTGATCCAACAAAGCCACTGTTTCTTGAGTTTATTCCCTTTTTTCAAAACATTCTTAGCAGTTTTCTTGGAAAAGTCAAATCCAGTTTTCCCGTGCTTCGGTGAGAATGAATTACCAAACTGCTGTATTAGCTGTATTGTCGAATTGCACTGTAACCGAATTCGAAATATAATCGAATTGTCATCAATTTCAAGTACTCTCAAGAACATGCCTTGCCGTTGTTGAACTGAACAGTCTAAGACAATTTCTGAACATTTTTTGCAAGATCACTTACAAAACTCGTGCCCAGTCAATAATAAGCGCTCCTCTGTTTATATCTTGTAGCGTTTCTCTGGATTTTTTGTACGCCTCATGTTTCACACGCTCAATTTTTCTAGCACTGGCTCTACTCGGTCTCGCCAGCAATATTTGTCGCAATATGTTAGACTTGCTTTTCTTTGAAGAGAATCATTTCCGTTCAGGGATCAGCCTATGTTGATCGGTGACACGTTCTCCCACTCGGAGTCGATCGACTGCCTCTCGGCCGTGAGAAGAATGGAGTTCGAGGCTGAAATGGCTACTCTGATTTCCATCGACCGATCACTAGCCGACGATGACACCATGTGAGTTTGTGAACTTTTCAGGCAGCTGCTCTCTGCGCTTGTCAGATGGCTGGCGGTTGTGAACACTATCAGATACTACGGACTTCGTTCCTAAAATGTGTTTTATATGAACAATAAAACGTCTATGGTGGCTTTCACGGCTCTGCATGATCGCGGATCGTGCTTGCAGCGCTCGCACCATTTCTCTCCCCAATAGCATTGCTACCACATCGTCGCATTAGTGATGAAAAATTTAGTTCTTCACAAAATTTCCAATGGCGGGTGTCACAGCCCGCAGTTGTTTAAGTTATTCGAAGTACAAATATGCGCTTAATCTAAATGATAACAGAGATAGTAATCAGCCGTCATTACTTGTTTTTATAGGAATTGTTATGCCCATTGAGTTATTCCACTTTCCCCTTCTCTAGTCCGACTTATTAGTAGAATTCCACATCGGATATGGTATTCGTTTTTTACGTATTTTATTTTATTTCAACCGTTTTCACGTCTACTGTGCGGATCCCAGCACTTCTCACATTCGATCCTCGCATCCATTGTCCACGAAGATCCAACTTTTAAGTGTGGCTTCGGTTGCTACTTGAGGATCTCCATTTCATCTTGAGTGTCATTGAATGTTGATCGCGCAATTCTCTCTGGAGTCCTGAGATAGCCAGGCTGGAGCGTTCCCAGTTGGATTGCAGAGTGATTTTTTTCCCAGACAAGTCCGGTACCAATTGCTCTATCCCGGAGGGATGAGAGGCTTGCTTAGTTGGCTCGGAGCGGAATCGAACTAGCACTATGCTTGTGATAACGAACATCACTACCACTGTGCCATCCCCCATGATTTGGTATTCTAAACTGTCTAAATCATCATACGTGTGAATTGACAGGTAGATTGTTTTGCTAGCTGCTATTCGTTGCTATTCCTTGCAGTTCAGATCGGCTATATACAATAAACTGATTGGAAGAGAAGAACATTAATACTCAACTACTAATGCAAAAAGATGAAACTGTAAGTAGGACCGGTTCAGCAGACAACATAGACGCGGATTTGATACGTAGAGCTCATAGGAATTATTGAACTAGATGAAATCGTCGTCTAACTGCAACATCATAGTTGGCTTAATATGTTGCCATGAGGGGTGACCTCACAACCGTCGGGGGACGGTCGAGATAAGCGGGCGGCGCCAGTGAGAGCGTGGGTGGTCGTGGAGCCGGCGAGACGACTACAGTTGTTATGGTGGGCCGCCCACTCCCGCCCGTCGTTCGCACGTTCGGGTTCACTGCGTTCCACACCTCACATTTCTCTCCATATTGACCCATTTCGTCATATCATCGTTTGCTGAAGAATGTTACGATCAGTGATGCTATGACAGCAACAGCACAATTCAAAATGAAACTTTCAGCTCTGTCCAGACATAAAAGCGGCGACTAGCACACTCCGCGCCACCCTTGATACCCCAAACATCGATTTTTGAGGATCCCTGAGCACGGTGATTCCAGCTGTAGCCATGCTATGCGGACAGTTCAACGATTTCTTCCGATGTCTGTTGAGGTTTCGTATAAATTTCCTGCTCGGTAAACTTGAATTTGTTGTAAATCTATTTTGCCTCTCCCTACTTCATCATCTTTCTTTTTTCACACAAAGAAACCAAAAAAGTATAAAAGGTTGGGGTTACATTCTACTTCAATGTTCTTCTGCTCAAAAATTCTCGAGGACCAAACTTCTCGAGGATGTCATTGATCGTCTTCGTCGAAATCGACTGGTGGTAATGGGAGACCAGATGCGACGATGTTAGAATTCCTTTTGCCAGAGAACCAATGAGGACATCCCTTACCAAAAAATGCGATCTTGTTCTAAACCAGTTCTACAGCCACATAACTGTATCTACCTCAAACCCGACGTTTATATCCTGATAACCGCCCATAATACCCTTTCTGCCAGGACAATGTTCCATTTCCACTCGGTTTCTAATCTGATCCTGGTTCCAATATTCGGGTAAGACGGGCTCGATTTATTCGACAATCTCGTCATAGTACTTGCTTTCTTGCACTTTTCATTCGAAATATTAACTTTGGATTGAGGTTTTCCTTACTATATAGCCATGGGTCCCTGCAACGATCCCGGGCATCCATCTGTCTGGAGGGCTTTTCGTCATTCGCTTGAGATTTCCTCTCCGTTCTCTCTCTCCCATGTTCCGTTCTTCCCACTTTTGCTAAAGTATCCTCATAGGCAGCCAACATGCGATGCAAAGCTTTCATTATTGATAACTCAGGTTTCTTTTTAATCAGCCGGAATTTCCTCGAAGTGCGAACCGTTCTGGATTAAACCTTTACACCTGGCTATTTTTAAAGAGTTCTCAATTCTTTCATTTTGCATAATCGTCAAGATATGCCAGTTTTGATTACGAAACCCGACTTTCTTATCTTTTCAGCTGATAGAACGTTAGTTTTTGTCGGTTACGCTTTAGGAGAGATGATAACACTCCTGACACAACAGGATTATTTCATGGGTTCCTCGACGAATAGCTGATTGTTCCTATTCATTTTTCAAGTGAACTATTTGAAACCTTCGACGTCAGTCTGCCTCGTGAGAAAAGACATTTTCTGTGAGAGAAAACATATGTTACCAGCTCTTTCGAGCGTGAGAGCTAATTGAACTAGCGATCAAGTAGTGATCATGCTAGAATTTAAAGTTATAAAAACTATTTCGTATCTTTGAAAAATACTGTGACCGTAGTCTTATTTCCTATTTGTTGAAAGGATTATTACCAGTTGAAACCCTAAGTTAAAACCCTAAAATTTCCCCCAAAATCTGCGCGCTACCCATTAGTTGCCAAGACGATCCCTGAAAAGCAACAAACCTAACTTTTCAAACATTTTCGTCTATGATTCCTTCTTCTTCTTATGTTGGTGATCGATTCGTTTCAGACCACGACGAACCTTCGACAACGGACATGCACAAGGCTCCACAGTGACGTGAGTCGAAGATTTTCCTGCCACCTACTATTTTTTAAATAATTTTGAAAAAAATCAACAACTTGGTTAAATTTTTTCTTATCATACGAAAAAGGTGAGGAATATTCTTCCTCACCTGAAAGGTAGGCCATGCTTGGGTTTAGAAATAAATCTCTCCAAATTTCTCATGTAGTCCCTCTTTTTTTTAAATCCTCATTTTCAGTACCAAACTTTCCAGCGCTAATGACGGAAGTGTTGAATTCTTTTGGATAACTTTCAAGATTAATTTTCCAGTGACATTTTACTTGTCTAATATGAAAGTACTTAAGTCTTCAATTTGCTTTATGTCGTGGCTTCGATTCAATTCCTAATGGCCGAGGATATTCGTCATTCTAGAATTGGTTACGAGTGGATAGAACTATGATCTAAAGATGAAACACTCGCATATTCACCACCTGGTCTCGTGAATCATCTTCACATGCCTATTCACAACCTTATGAGTAACTAGACTGATCCTGAATTTCGCGAAGATGTTCAGCGAGGTTTTTGTGATTTTGTTCTCTGTTCTTCACCTCTTTGGTTGCTTAACAAGGTGTCAAATCATTGGTCACATTCGTGCCTGAGATACGGAGAGAAAGAGAACTGCAATACAATGCAAACATATTTTCTCTGTTGCTGCCTGCAGTCATGGTCGAGGTCGGCGAGTTATTTGATGACCTCGAACTTCTTCGCATTCATCTGGCCGCCTTCTCTAGTAAAATCCACGTGGTGGTTGTATAATAATACAGTGGTCCGCTTTCAAGCACTAGTATGCGTGATAGTATCACTGTGTTTAATTGGAAGGCTGAATCCACTCAGGCACAACGGCGACGACAGTGAGTCCTTCGCTTTTGATTTGCATTCAACATCCACCGTCCACTCTAGACCTAGGCTAATCTTATGCGGTGTCTTTCATGTGATGCATAATATTCTGTACAGAATATGCATACTCCTGAATCGACTGAGTCGATTGCTCTTCGCAAGCAATTCCACATGGTATCATCGTAGCTACGCGATTATTACATAGGCACTCTTACAAAATTATCGCCATTACAAAATTATCGCCAACACCATTATCGAGATGGTACTAGTCGGTACTGCAAGCTCCCCATCTTGCTTACAAAAACGCTCTACTCAGTTGTATCATCTATTGGGGTGCAAACTGTCTTTTTTTTAGTATTAGTATTACTAACATATTTAATCATTTTTCGACCAGGTCAGGTTTTGACATCGTTGCTCCAGTGACCAACTTTTATTAGAAGGTGATATATGTCGTCATCAATACATGGCCTGGCCTTTAACATATTATCGTTGAAATCTTCATGAGCATAAATTGACGGATCTTCGAAATCTCTAAGGATTTTCAGATGCGCTGCCACGGTATTCACTGCACCACCGCCCGCCTACTGTAGGGCTATCAACGAAGGGTTGAACGAGGTGGAGGACATCCGTGGCCAGCTCGAGAAGCTTCAACGCCTTGTCTTCCAGGTCAGATATGCTTTGATTTTTCAGTCACAACAACTTAGAGATTGATTTTTTAAGCTTAAGCGGGTAAAAAGTAAGTGGTTTTTCTTTCGAAATAGCTGGTGCTCCAAACTACTTATTTTTCCCGTACTTTCAGATTTCAGTGTTCCATAAGTTTCCATCCCATTTCATATATGTGTTCGACAATGTAGGATCCATGACCCCTTTGTATTTGTGTATTTTGTAAATGTTAGAATTGAAAACTAATCCACACGACGTTCAGGAAATGCGCGGTACGGAGATGGAAAGACTGATTCGCGAGAACGAGGCGCTTCGTCGTGAGTTGCACGAGAAGAATGAGCTGATCGCCAGTCTTCGTCTGCAGGTTGCCAGCCAACGGTCTTGACTTCACCTTCGCAGTTCGCGCTCACGAAGCGTTCTTTTCCCCATTGAGCGATTTCTTGCGTTGTTTTCTATTGCTGAACCGGCTCTGATTACAGTATTTCAAAAATTTTCGTGCTTTTAAATCCTTCTAAGGTGCCGTACGATCGTTTGGCGCAACCCGTTATCACATGCCTAATGATGTTGTTTTGTCTGGCCCGTTTCCCAGCAGACAAAATATTGAATTTATGCCGATTCTGCTGGTGAATCTTCGTTAGGATTTCGCGTGGTTGTTTATTTATGTGACTTATTTGCTCCTATAAGCTAAACGTGGAAGTCTTTCCGTTTCTTGATCTCATCGCGTCCACGTGGGAGGAATATCGATCTCTGGGTATTTGTGATTCTTCACATAGTTTCTGTGTTAGTAGTTTTTAGTCTGGAACCATTCTTGGTGCCCTAGGAGACGTTTTTACCGGTGGTTGTTTCGTGTTTCGGTTTCGTTTTTCTCTATAGTGCATCTCAAAGAAAAGTGCTGAAACAGGATAAACTATATGTTGTTCACCATTTTTTACTTACAGCCTACCAATTTTTTTTAATGGCAGCGTATTATGTGATATATAATCTCAATGGTGCTGAGATATTTGCAAAACTCCGTACCGCTAGTGTCTGGGGTGGGGACTGAGTATTACCCTTTTCGGGAGCTAACGCGTTCACCACCAAACCATGTGAGTCCATCGTTTCGCCTGTCTCTCAGTCGCCTTATTGACCTATTGGCGCTATCAACAATCACCCGTCAACGGGATTGATCTGGGAAGCACAAATGGGGATGAACCCAGTTAAGCTAAAGCTGTGATATAAATCACAATGTCGTCAATTCTTATGTACTGCCTAATTTTTTCTTTCTGATGGCTGGGTATATATGTTGTTTGTCGAAGTGGAAAACATCATCATTGAGAGAAGAAACGAGAGAGTTGAGATTATATTTATTTGAACCTTTTGCGATCACTGCATCCTAACCACTGATTTTTCCACTATTACAAGAAAAAGGTGGAAGCGAAGGTGAAAGAAATTTGTTAGACGAAGAAACCCGACAGCTTGTGTACCGGTTTTTCTTAGCTAAGCAGTCGTTTGGCCTTAACAAGCTTTTAGGGATGGTACCTAGTTGAGGGTTGCATTCCTTGTTCCAAGCATGCTTTAACACTTTGTCGACTGTAAAGGTTCTTGCATAGCTGTCAAAAATTTGATTTTGTAACTAATGCACTTTGGTGAAGGCAGTAGTGCAGCGTTTAGTGATGACGTCAGGAAGTGAAGGCATTAGTTCAACCCCTCGCAACGCTCTCCTCCACTCCACGTGGGAACGCTTCAGCTCAGCAATCTGCAGGACTGCAAAAAGAATCGACTCGAGCGGCGTTTTGCGACATTTATGAAGAAAACGAAATTCTCAAGCAGCATCCGAAATAATGTGGGAAATGTTCGAAGAACTTTGTGGACGATGAATGTGAAGAGGAGGAATTGAATACAAGAAGTGCTGGGATCCGCACAGTAGATGTGATGACGGGTCGTTTAACATAAGAACAAAAAATGAAGTCCCGGTTGTAACAGCACGGATCAAGAACAACAACAGCAGCAACAACAACAGCAACAACAAAACAAAAACAACAACGACAGCAACAACAAAACAAGAACAACAACAACAGCAACAACAACAACCACGACGGCAGCAACAACAACAACAACAAACTTATACCAACCTCGCATCACCCCAACAAGGGCAGTTCATAAGAACGTATAAATAAATTTCCATTTCATATAACATAACTCAGTATGAACTGAAAGTATGTATTATCCACGGACGGAGCATGCTCAGCGTGTTAGTAATGTCATGACAATGAATAATGCGAACTGTGTTGCAACAACCATATATTAATAACACCACTATAACAGCAACAATGTTTCTATCACTCGTTTCTTCTTCACTATCACATTACTTGAGGGTGGAAGTAGAAAATGGATTATTTGTCGTTGTCCCGATTTAGAATTCATCAGGGGGGTTCAATTCGCCAAAAGAACACCAGAATGTCGGTGACTCTCCGATCGCAGCCTTCATAGCGAATGCTACCGATAGGTTTTAGTTGCTGTTCTGCTGCCAACCTGACGTCGCATGAAATACGGTCTGAAAGGATTCGCTCCAGAAAGTGCCAATCAAGCGCGTGACGTTGGCCCATCCGTTCTTCGATTCCGTTGTATATGAGCCGGGTTTCTAATTTCAACCACCGACGAAGGTGTAAACATCCTTTCTCATTAGGATAAATCAAGATACGTCCATCATGATGCTCTTGATTGGGTGTTCGAAAGCGCTGACCACCTAATTACGTAGTGAATAGATTTTGGTGGATCATACCAGGACACGAAAGAAGTAAAGTTAACGAAGCAGATGTGTTGTTTCTTCACTAGATCGTCGATGTTTCCGTACGCTGTCTAAGGCCACTTGCTTCTTTACTAATGGCTAGTGTTATGAGAAGCTATCTCAGAAAGCCAACTGATGCTGCTGCTAGTTATTAGCCTTTACTCTTATATTGTTTTATTCTAGTTTTCGGCTGCGGTTTTCAAGCGTGATGTGGAGCAAAATTACCAAAAGAGTCTCGTTTTGCTGAAGCTGTGTCGGAAAATGGCGTCATGGGATGATGGAATTCTTGTTGTGAAATTCTTTTCCGTTTTGATAAAAGACCTTTTTACAAAGCCGTAGGATTGTCATGTGGTTATTATATGAGCAAACCTCTGCAGCGACTTCCTTCTAAAGGAAACCCAACGTTTTCTGCAACCGATGAAAGCCAGACACGGGGCCATCTTGTATTGTTACGATGCCTTGGTTTTGTAGTCAAACCATTCTATTGAGCTGCTGTTTGATTTTGCTGCACAACACTTAACACTTTTTTTGGCGGTGTGCCACATCAGGTCTATAAATTCCAAACATCTGTGACAGCACACCAACACAGCTGTAGTGCAAAGGTAAGTTAGCACGCTATAAAAAGACAGGAGTAGAACTCGTGGATGACACTACCTTCTTGAATGTGGTAATTTTTCCCTTCGAGTATCGAAAAAATCATACTGCCATACAATTAGCTATGTTTGTATGCTCTTTTTGAATGTTCTTCCAAACATTAGTGACATCAGACTGTGCTGTTCTTTTTCCTTGATGTCCTTCTTTCTTGCTGCTGTACGGAATTTCTATAAGCTCGGACTAATGACTTGCTAATGGCTTGCAGTTCATGCTTTTCGCGGTGGTCTGTTAGCTGGAGTTATTAGAGGAAGAATTCTCCGTGTCAATTTCTCGAATTTCCTTTGTTGTAGAGGTGCTGGATACGCCGCTCATATTGCTCATCGACATTGCTTGTAAAGGGTGCCTTCTTAAAAGCATGCTAAAAATAGGAAAAAATCTTTAATTGGAGGTGGCTTTGTGAGTTTCCTCCTCAAATTCCGCGGTTTTCTCTGTTTTAGACGAATAGAATATTACCACAGCGATGCTGAGGTATTCGCAAAATTTAGACCCCGGCAAGATCGAACCACGATTTCTCTTTTCGGAGGCTCTTATATTACACGCAGCACCATTAAGGCCAGTGCTTTACCTTTCTCTCATCTAGTTTTTTACCTAATGCTGCTATCAGCTATCACTCGTCAGCGGAATTGATCAGGGAAGCACAAATCGGCATTGAACCAAGTTAAGCTGAGGCCGTAGTCGAAATCACAATGTTAACCTTTTATTTGCTCCTTGCTATAGTTGTTATTTTAAAAGTAATATTGTCGAATTGAACGATTATCTTATACACTTTGAAACAACGACAACATCTGTTGAGCAGAATGTTGCATTTATCATGTTATAGCAAATTCCGTTGTGGTTTTCTTCATCGGGAAACGTTTGCTGCACGCGTTAGCTGAAGATCACCTCTCGATTTCAATTTTACAGGTTGGTCGCTTCACTTGTCGTATGAATTCTGCGGATGGAACGATGTCAGTACTCAACTCATTCTATGATAGAATTCTTCCTATTAACACTGCTGTCCTGACTTTCAATGAAAGGGCGACTTCTCCATAAATCCGATAAAATTTGATTGAAGTAAACTTTGCTTTATGGATGATTTACGAATTTTAGGCACTGTGAAGACCAAATGGCTGCCCCTCGTGCTTTGCTTACCCATTCCAATCTTCATTCGCTTAACGATTTAAAAGATTTAATGAATTAATTCCACCTCGCCTCTGTTAGTGTCATTCGGACTCCGTTTTCAAAGCATTGAAGCCTTGACTGCAAATTTAAAGGTAAGGATCACGACGAACTCTGCCATAGTGTTAAAACATCGTTTTTACGTGATTCTTTGATGACATTTGTCGCGTTGAGAAGGAATCATTCTTGCCTTATGGCGTTTCTAGAAGACTGTGATGAAAGATTGTTCGCCCAGCTACGTGGTTCAACAAGGTGACATATTTTATATTAGTTGAATATTAAGCCTTTTCCAAGTTTAACCTTGCTTTTCTTCCTTTCCCGTTATCCTGTTCTACATTGGCAAAGGCAGTATGGTCCAATGAATCACCTTCATTGAAACACCTTTGTAAATTTAGACTAAGAATTGTCACAAAATAGTCAAGTAGCATCATGTTCCCTTCCCTGTGCTGTTCTGTACAGCGGTTGGTGTTGACGATGTGCTTTAATTCCTACGAAGTCATGTTTCGCTGTTCATGTAAAGCGAGAAGACTTGAGACCGTTATGGTAAAATCTTCGGCGAACTGGGGATTCTTAGTTTTTAGAGAGCCAAAAGGTTCAGAAAATTCTCTCCGCCGAAATATTTATTTTAAAAGAAAGTCTACTTTCATGTCCAATCGAGTGTTTGTCAGAAAATGTCACCGATGAGTCTGATAAACCAGGATTTCATTTATGCCAACTTTCACCAACCGGTCTTCTGTGGACGCAGTGGGATCAAGATTACTTTGTGGATAAACCATAAACCTAAGGTGCCTCTAAATAGTTATATGAAAGAACCTAAGTACAGTTTCAAACTCGCATATTCCGGATTTTTCCTGTGTAAAGCGTCCTTACCAAACGTAAGCGATCGTCCACATCAAAACATACCTCTGATCCTTTGTCCAAGCACTTTAACCGTAACGCTTGAACTCGTCCATTAGACAGTGTTATCTAACTACCAAAGCACAACAATGACTTTCCCGGCCATTTTCAGCTCCTAATTCAGAAAGGTGCTCATGGCGTCCATACCCTTAATATAGAATGAATGTTTCATACCATCTCTTAGTGGAACACAATCAATTCGAACGTGAAGGAATGAATACTGAACAAAAATCACCGACAGCCTGCATTCCATAGCGTTTTAATTGGAATGAATTATAGACTGTGAAGAATAGCTCCAACGTGATGATCGTTTCCAGTTTCGTGAACTTCTTTCATCTTATACAATAAAACCGGTTTCACGACTGCTTTATTCACAGGTGTTTTTTTTGCGGAAGAGAGCTAATGCAGGCAATTTCTTTCGCTACTCGTTAGATTTCATAGCTTGCTCCTTTTAGTTCCATCAAAGGAAGAGCACGCCGAACTTTGAAAATGAGAACTGAGATATTTGGAAAAAGACGCATTGATCCGCGTAAGAATGACATAGAGATTGGGATCGGAACAAAATCATAGATGAATCATATTATATTCCTGAACGAACGCTCGTCGTTGTATTGTGGCCGATGAAATCATGGAGCGCTCCTTCGAAACAATGAACTTATTAGTGGAGATCGAATCAAGCACAACAGAACCAAGTGATCCATCTACGATTGGAAAATGTAGCCTTCGGGTGGCCTCTTAGACACGATCCTCTATGGAGACAGCACCAGATATGTTTATTAATGAGGGATATTCTGATAATATATTGTGTTCATTTGCTCCTGTCTTACAACATCACCTGCACTTAAATATTTAGAGACCTTTCTCGATATGTCATACGAATTGCAGCATTATTTCTATGATTCACTTTTTACGTATTTAAATTGCTGAGCTTACACGGAGTTGTTATAAAACTTTTACTCGGCTAACGTTGCGACGTCTTCGGCTACATCGGAGCCGATGATTTGAGTCGGTGGTCCACAGTTGTTTGATGTCTTATGTTATAACCACATTGTCTGTAATGGAGTCGATTCAGCAACAGAAACCAACATGAATGGAATTTACATTTGTTCCTCGAATGCTCATTCCAGTGTTTGCGCTTGTTCACCGAACAGTGTGGACAGTGTTCATGACACTTCGTTTAGCGAGACTGTACAGCACATGTAGCGCATCGCTTAGAGATGCTATGCAATACAGACTGATCGCTTTCTGGTTTCTTGCCTCTTGACTCAATGAGCTCACCAAGTTTCCCATCACTACAAAGTCTCCAGATTAGTACCAGGCTTTTATGGGAGGATAGCCGTGCTCACTCGACAGGCCACCGCAAATCCTTCCTTACATCAGATATGCATCCAGTCATCTTTCACGATACTTATTGAATTCGAATGCGTGGCGTATATCTTACGGGCTGATCAACCCTGGCAGCTTTATTCTTTATATTTCGGCGAGGTGGTTCTCAAAGGTAGCTCGTCAGGCGTTTGCATAGAGGCTAGCAATATTTCCAGTAAGCTTGCTGAAGCTTTAGCAGAGACTTGAAGCCCATTAAATCAATGCACTTGCGTTTCTAAGCGACCTACATGGTTTTTGATTTCCATATTCTTCACCTGCAACAGCAGGTCTGGCGAGATCTGCTAGTGAATACCCTGCGTTGTCTTACACTTTAATCAAATCCTACTTTCGAGCGATATTAAAGGCGTCGGTGATGTTGTGTGAACAAGACATTTTAGACAGTTCAAAGCTCTTCGTTGGTTTATTTAAAATGTCACCATTAATTGAAAGGATAAACAGTTTAAAAACTGACAACAACGGATTGCTGCCGACTTCACATTCTGAGGCATGCAATTTCCTACCTAGAGTGAGAAACGACGGTTACCACCCATATCGAAGATATTTAATTGGCTACAGTAATTCTTCATGGATATCGACGACCGACTTTCAATTAATCTCGGCATTTATCGAACAATTTATTATATTCTTGTTGAGCAAACTCAAAGTGTTATTTTATTTCTTATTTACGAACAAAGCGGACGTTTCGGCAGAATTCGCTATCCGCAGAGCCTGGAAAGACCAACTTGACCGAACCTACCTAATCAAACACCTCCATAACTAAACAGAAAAAACGCCAAACTAAGGTTTCAATCACGTTGGGCAGAGAATAGCTTCCTTGCACATTCATTGCTTTCTGTGAGTCTTCCACTGAAGATGACACCAACAGCACAAAGCTTACATGGAAGTGTAATGTACCTCTCACATTAAAGTAACAGTTTTAAAAACTGTTATACATCACGTGTGATTATGAGGCATTCCTCTCTGTAGTTCATTTTCGGATTCTTAGAACTTATTCAGAATGCCTTGAGAGTTTTGCACGTTTGTGTTTTCGATTACTGTGAGAGGATGGTAACTTCTACTTCAGATTCTTTCTCGTTATGGCTCTGTGTCCTATGCGCACCTAGTGGAGTAATTGGTCTAGCTTCAAGTTTACCGACTAGATGTTGTATTATAGGGATGCAGAGTGGTCTGCCCGTTTCGACTATTCATCCCCACACGGTTTACAAGAGATGAGATAAATTGTATCCGAACTCATGCTACCGCCGTTTCTACCGTTAGGGCAAATTATTCAATTTTGCGTTGCACGTAGACGGTCATACAGGCGTTTGCGAACTAGCTGACGACTTAGAGTGCTTGATGGCATTTCAGTTACTGCTACCGAATTCTCTTGACCGGCCTTTCTTAAGCAACGTTTTATAGCTGCACTTATTTCGTTTGAAATGAAGGGCAGGACAAACGAGTCCTTATTATCGCTAGGGTTATCGGTTAAGGGCTTGGGTTTTCCTTTACACCTATCCCGAGGGGCTACAGCTTCGTAACCATTAGAAATGGCTATTTGCAGCGCCAAGTTCCCGGACTCCTCCTGCTCACTTCCTGTGCATACGTTGGTTGCTGTTCGAAACATGTTTCTTACAAGCGTCCTTTTTGGTGTGTGAGAGATCGGAGGAGCATTTTACAACTTGACTTTCGGTATCACTTCGCAATGTAGCCGTTTTCGGATCGTTCAATTTGGATGTTCGGTGGTGGAAGCCAGTTTCTTTTCGGTTCCTTTCGGATAAACTTAATGTACTGCGACTGTTCATTCAATAACTCAAAACATTTGTTCATTCCTTGTTGCGCTGAGCAAACGACAAAGCAATCATCTATATATCTACAGCAGAGTAATGGCCGGAGATCGGTTACTGGTGGTTCCACCTTTGACATAATTGCGAAGTTTAAGCACTCCTTTAAAAGTGTCATCAACTGCTGAACCGTGAAGCCATACATGTTTATTTCTCCCTCACGTTGTATAAGGAGTTCTACACGGCCGGATTGGTCTGAGTCGATTTGATATCCTTGATATTACGATTCCTCGAAATTTATGACGAGAACAATGGAGCCTATTTATTTATATGATCTTATAAACTGATCATGCTGAGCTATTGCGAGGTTTTTTTAAGTTTTCGTTATGGCTGTTGTTGGTGTTGTTAATCGATGACTGACGTTTCGGCTATTTAGCCTTCCTCAGTCTTGCCTCCCACTTCCCAGTGGGAGTCCTACTCGTAAGAGCGCGAGTGGGGCTGTAACAGCATGGGTGTGAGGAAGGCGAAATCGCCGAGGCCTCATCCATCGACCAACAGAAACGACAGCGACAACAACAACAATGACGACAATGAAAACTTATACCAACCTCGCATCAGCTGAACAAAATCTGTTTATAAGATCGTATAAATAAATATATCAACTGTTTATGCCAGGATTTATAAAAACTCGGCATTTTGAATTATTAAGATAATGAGGCTTGGTTTGGTCAACCCATATGTGCCAATGTTTTCTTGTCACAGTTATTGTTTGCTGGGTGAAAAATCTTTACCATAATAGTTGAATCTACTCAAAACTAATCTTGACTTCAAGTTTCAAAAATAAAAGTGGATGGATCTCTTCATGTGTAATTTTTGTGAAGTGATAATACCAAAGCAATCGAAGTAAGACCTAGAGTGATATAGTGATTAAGTTGCGTCGTGAAGGTTACACAGCGCATGTCCTCTTTAACGACAAAGAGAGTGAGCGACAATCTAAGAAATCAACATTCGCGCTGAGAAGCAGATAATCTCGAGCAGTGGTGTCCTTGTCTGCGTTACCTTTCACATAGGCGAAACCATTTTCATTTGTTGAAGGAAGAGCGCCCTCGCCGGTATGCGGATTCGGTACACTGAAAAGCCTTCATAGCCGCGTTCCCACTCTGAAGCGGACCGGCGACAACAAAACCAGAGCGCTTTATTCGAAAAGTGCGATACAATCCGTGTCACGCAAGATTTTTGCTAAATGGGAAATGCGAGCAACAAACGCGGATAGAGACTTCGTCCTTGCCAACTGGAGTCACTGGTTCACTAACGGGACTACCTGAACAACAGTGCTACTGAAATGATCAATTATTGCTATCTTCATATGATAAAAAGCTGTTGCTTTAGGATGATCGCCGTAGAAGAACATGCAAAAACATGAGTCTTTTTCACGACATGAAATGATCACGGCGTAGGATGTGGCAATCAGAACGTTTCCTCGCTATTTCTTGCTGCATCTTGCAAGAACTTGTGGGATCAAGTAGAGTGTGTTGTTTAGCTTGCGTTATAGGTGCTTCTCTTCTTTCGGCCTTCCATGGGCACTTTTTTAGGCGCCCCAGGTCGGATTCTCAAACTTGGATAGTTCAACCATTAATACACACGATATTCACACCACGGTTACGAAATAAAGTTATAAATGCATATACAGCAAAGTGGAAAGCAAATTAGTTTATTGGGTAGAAGTAGTGCACATAAGAAATTGCACTAACGAGGATGAGCATTATGCACGAGATTTATTGGGGTGTGAAAGCGTAAATCGAAATACTGCTTATGTAACAATATTAGTATAACTACAGCAGCGTAAAAATTTGCGTGATCGCTGTGCGAGAATGTCGTAGCGGTAAAAAGGTTGTGCTAGCGATGAGAAAGGAGATTCTGCTGAATGGCAGAGTATTAAACAGGATAATTAGCACATCACGTATATACATCAAAAAGTATCGATGGATTTGCTCGCCCTGGAATTATAAGGAAATGAGTCGATGGGGTAGTGGTAACTTTTTTAGAGTACCTATACAGAGTGCAAATATTCAAGACAGTTACTAAGCTAACAAGGCGTAGCGGTTACACGTGAATTGACGATAACTTTAATATGTTGATAATGGAAGAGCGTGAAAATTAGTTATTGGCTGTTCTAGGTTAAGTAAATCAGAAGAGCTATGAAAGGAGAAGGTTAAGCAGAGAGGAAAGTGATGAGAAAAGGCGATGACGATTCTTACGTTTCGCCTGAAGGCAAGTGGCACTGCTACGGGGCGTAACTGACTTCCGAGTGGTGACAGTCGCAGGGTCGAGCCATCCTGAGATGTTGCCATCCCCGGTAGCGTGCTCGGTGCTTAAGAAGTATCAATGTAGGGTAGACACAGGGGCCTTCTGCCAACTAGCTTGACATACAACAGATTTTGTATGACAGGGACAATTATTGCAAAGACAAGTACATAATTAATACACGACTCGTTAAGATGAAAAGCAGACAATATTTTTCGTTAAATATTCTCCGCATATAAGCCTGTATTCAACATTTTGTCTCTAATTTAACAACATTAATATTGTTACTTGAATGGCCCTTCCTCACTGGTTGTGCGGTCCCTAGCATATTCTCCATTGTTCGGAGATTTGCTGGTTAAGCCATTGTGGTTCCCTGGAGTCTCCAGGTCAGCCTAATTTAGCAACATTAATCCAATAAAAGTTACAGAACTGTCAAAGGTATTCACGTTGCCGTATGCCTAATATTAGCTGAACGCCAAATTGTTCTTTTTCAAGAAAAAATGGCATTCGTATAAAGCAGAACCTTGTACTTGAAGAAAGCTTAGAAAGTGACCTATGGATTCGACCACTCATTCTTTCGCTGATATATTTATTTATATGATCGTATAAACTGATCTTTAGCTGATGCGAGGGTGGTCAAACTTTTAAATAGATGGTGGGTTAGGACGCTACGTTCAAATGCAGTTTTACGCCATATTGAACAGAAAGGCTACTCACCGTGATGTTACGAGTGAGGCTGACCAACGCATTGTTCACATGGGATCGCGTGCGAGACACACCTCTGGGTTAAAATATCATATTGAAATGGGGCGCCAGGTCACGTGTGATAGTGAGGCATTAGTCTTTCCGGTTCATCTTTAGATTTTTGAAATTTATCCAAAACGCCTCAAGAGTTTAAGTTTGATCTCCATTAATACTTTAGCTTTTTTTCCACCGAGTAATTAAAGTATTATATAAAATACGCCAGGCTCTGAGGAAGGCGAAATCGCCGAAACGTCAGCCATCGACCAACAACACCAACGACAACGAAGACCTATACCAACCTCGCATCAGCTAAAAAGACCAGATAAGATCACATAAATAAATATATCAACTATCTATGCCGAGGTTCATAGAAGGTCGGTCTTTTGAGTTATTAAGGGACATTTTTTCGTTGTTAGAAAAAAGTGTTCTTGAATGTCTGCTTTTGCAACTGCAGTTCATGTGCTAGCTGAAACCTTTGGAGTATTCAGGCAGCCTATGTATTGGAATTAGACTTCCCCTGTGCTAATTATTACCACGAATTCCACGCTGCCTTATTTTAAGACAAGCAAAGAACTCAAAACGTCTAATAAACTTCTCGCTCCTGACAATAACCTATTAGGCAGTAACAACAACCCGGTAGCAATCGTTTCTATGTTAATGAGAAACGAAACACGATCGCATTCTATGCAGACCATGGTACTTCTTACGAAATGGATCATCGTAAAAAGCGGGACATTCCCGCAACGAAGGAACCAACACTCAAGAAGCTCTTCTCCGTTGAAACAAAGAGGTGAAAACCTTGCACATTTAATAAAAGTGTTCAAGCGGGAATCGTTGTTGGCGTAGACTTCCTTTTCTTGTGCCAATGTCTGATCAACTTTGTGGAGTTCCAGTGCTGGTACGTTTAGGCCTATTTTTTTTCTGTATAAGCTACACGTCAGGGGCGGATAGCACAGTGGTAGTGCTGTCGGTCATCACGAGCATGATGCCATTATTGCGGTTTCCCATGTATGACGCCTCTTGCTAATATCTAGTCAAAGGCTCAGTTCATGCTACAAGGCATGTAAATTCTCTCTTCCTCCAGCATTAGCAGCTTGAAAACATTTCCATCTACAAAGCACAGAATAGTAGTTTGTCCATTAGTTATCGCTCGCTTGTCATGTGGACCAGGTTTACGGATATCCTCCTGAGAAATTTATCAGTGGAACATAAATGAAAGAACACAAATGAATTTCCACTTTTTCATGTAATGGACTTTTATATAACCTCTAAACCAACTGTGCTACTGAAGAATGGACGAATCGCTATTTGTATAAGTCTCACGATGGTGTTCCTTCTGCGAAGAACGACGGAACTACAGGAAATCATATTTAGCAATAAGTTCTCTAATTCGCCTGGCTAATCGGTTTGTTGAGGAAACCTTAGGGATCATCACGTATTGATGTGATGGCAACACGAATCGTTTTCACTGGACGGAATGACCACTTCTGTTACAGAAAGTGTCACAAAGTCATTTATTAAATTGAGCCGTTCTGGAAAGATCCACCAACCAGTATTGTTGGCATACAAAAATTCTTAAATGCTAGTGATATGTTTTCGATGAATGCAATGAAGTTTTTTGATTTATGATTGATTTAAACAACATACTCTTATGCATTTAAGCTCTTCGGTCCCCGGAAGTCTCGCTGCTTAAGGTGCAGTGTTGAGGGCCACACCAGGGTGGGCCATTTACTTATAGATATGTTGAAGGCTAACTAATTGTTAGTAGTGAATGGTCACGTAGCCTTCGAAAATTGTTGTACAAGCCAAATTCAGAATCTCTTGCTGATCCATAGTATTAAGATAAGCACAAATCTAAAGAAGAATAACAACCTTGTGTTTACGACTCCGATCGCAATGAAATTTCCTTTCAGTAACTGATGGATGGCGACGGTCGCAGGTTGGAGGTCGTTCTTCGGATCGCTTATCATCGGCGCAGATCGACTTTAATCTTCTCGGTGGTCAGAGCGCACAGAAACCAGAGGCCAGTGGCGGACGCACGGCCGCTCCACCTTCCTTCTGCGGACCTCCGTCGCCCTTTCGCTCCCTCTTCTCCTAACTTCGGTTATCCACACTGACCTTCTGTCCACCAGACATGATCACTGGATAGCATATCACTATCGAATCTTTATAATGGTTATAGCTGGCCTGTGTGTCACGTTATTGCTAATCGTGTTTAATCACCTTGAAACCGCGCCTCTGCATCGTGCTACGGTCACTGGCCTCCTCACGTCGATCGGTACGTCCTCTATTTGTTAAGTGTGCTTTGGTGGCCAAATAATTCTCCTTATCTTATCTTATTGTGTGATATATCACTAATAAACAGTTTTTGAACCGAAAAACTGTGCGGAATTCGTCACCGCGTAGTTCGCACCAAGCACCTTAAAGGCCTCCTGCAATGCAATGGTTCAGAACGAGACGTTTTCCGTGCTAAGCTTAGCAAGTGAATTCCTGTTTCGTTCGATCCCATTGCCTGAATCGATCTTTTTTGCGTTTTCTGGTCATGTGGTGCGACTAATTCAACCATTTTCTTAATGGAAACTTCTTAGCATATGGGGAGAATCTCTTGCTGATCCATAGTATTAAGATTTTTTACACACCGATTTTTATTCCTGGATAATGTTACAATGAATTTTCTTACCTTTCTGGCTATTCTGCTGAAGCCTCCTGCCTGTTAGTATCACAAGAACACTGCTAGCTTTCGAAGCGTTTGAAATGAATAACTTTCTCGGGTCGTCTCACTTTACAAGTTTTGTTTTGTTACTTCCTCAACAGAGCCTACTTTTCAAAGGGCAGAGACACCTTGTTGACGGTATGACTTATATTGCTACGTTCATATCTCATACTTCAATTACCTACATTTTTCCTATTGCTCCCATGAGGCTTGAGAAACTAATACGAAGGCGTTCCCTGGTGAACGCCACTACAGGCAATGAATGGAAGGGTCTAATGGAAGCTTGCTGCCTATATTCCTTTGAGTGACCTCTGGAGCTGAATCACTTCAACGTAGGTTTTCGAAAGAATGTATATATATATATATATATATATATATATATATATGAGCATATATTCGTACACACATACGTATATACACATACATACATATGTACGTATATACGTACGTATATATATGTATATATATATAGACGCATATGTGCGTCTGTGTTTGTTATATATATGCACATACATATGTATATATATACAGCATAGAGACGCGTGTGGCGCAGTAGTCGGAAACGCCATGCAATAAACATGGGATCGTTCCACGGTGCTCATGGCTCACCAAGCCTTCCATCCCTCCGAGGTCGGCAAATTGGTACCAGACTTGTCTGGAAGGCCATTAGCACTGGCACAATACATCGGTAGACCACTGCAAGTCACTGTAAAGGCCAGATATCCATTCAATCTCTTCAGCGATGCTTAATAAAGTTGACTGCATGGCGCATCCCTCAGGGATTGATCCACACCGAGAGCTTTTATTTTTTCACGCACAACATAAAGAACATATAGGGTAAAAATTATGTCTACTTATTAATCTTTATTCTAATTTGGGGTAAAATATCGGCTGACAGAAAGGCAGAACGTGGCCTGAGTGGGGCAGTGCGTGACACGTGGGCCTCAGGAATGGGTGATCGCAAGTTCGTATCGGTCTGAGATATATATATATATATGTATGTAAATATAATATATATGTAGTAAAAAGATATATGCACATAAAGTACCAAAAGTAACGTGAAATTTAGAAATTACGTGTTCTCGTCATTAACTTAGATCTGGTAGTTATTGTAATTATTATTGCAATATTTACTAGGATACTTGGATGGCCCGTTTCCACTGGTTGTGCTGGCCTCAGCACAACTTCCATTTATTACTAGTTGTACTGGTTTAGCCATTGTGGTTTCCTGGAGTCCCGAGGTCAGCCTAACCAATGTCTGCCCAGGTGGTCACCACCACAGGCAGTTGCCTGCCTTGCAGAGCATAGGGTTATTTGCCACCACACGACTAGTTTGACACCAGGGCGGTGGTGGATCCTGGTATTGCTTTACTCTTAGCTGTGCTTCCTGTCGGAAACGCCGGTCTCTTTAGTCTAGGAGACCCTGCTGGGGACATGAATCCCTTCGTTTTACATCGCTTCCCGACACTCAGGAACACCTCCCAGACATGATGAGGCAGTAAACCGTTAGGAGGTACTATTGTAATAGTAATTCTAAATGCGCAGGATCAGTTTCTAGCAGAGATAATTACTCGCGAGAGCATGGGATGTCGACTGCAGATTATTACTAAGGAAGAATTAAACTTTTGCCCACACAACTTTGCCTTTTCTTATTTTTTTAGTAAGTCGAAACCATTATTTGCTTGTGGTAATTTCTTACTAATAATGTCATAACGTGTAAAGAATTCCGATTGCCGTTAAAAATTAGTAGCAAATCGGAAGCTGAAGATGAAAGCATCAAACTGATTTGAGCTAATTCAGTGCTGTGATTTGCAGTAGATACGGTGTGATTGCAGTGAGGAAGCAAGGTCGGCCCGACGTGCTGCTGCCGACGACGTGTCCGTCAGCGTGCCAGCCGCTGTTCCGTGCCGACGAGGTTGTCGTCCCAGACGGCCCCCTCGGAGGTCGCTGCTCTTGCGTTTGTCCCCGCACGGCTCCTGTCTACCTGCACACCGCCGGACACTGCGTAGATCGTTTGGGTAGGTTCTGTAGTCCATTTGTGAAATGAAGTTTTTTGAAGCAATATTCTGAACACTCAACTCTTTCATGTGCTAACAGCTCCATAACAAATCGAGCAATATGCCACGTTTTTTCTTGGCGTCATTAATTAGTTGACTGGCTTGAAGGAGCAGTGTACTCATACTCTTTGGAACACTCCACTTCGGCGTGCTCCCTCATCTGTTACTAAGGGAACTGAGCGACTTCTAGATCGAACTTCGTGGACGAATCAGCTGTCCACTTTTTCCGACTAAGTCTCAGTACAAGATTTACCGGTCACGTCACTCCTTTTACACTTTTGAAATTGTGGAGACATTTCCCATGTAGTTGCGAGAGTCCACAAACCATGAGGCTGGCAATAATTTTCTATTATATTTTATCAAATTAAATTTAAGTAATGACAGCTTGTAATGCTGGCACTTAGATTCCGGTTTGAATTGATTTCAACTCACACGGTGCTGAAATAATGGATATTTTAGACGCCGAACCAGCATATTTCTTCATATCATGGTGAAATGTATTTCATAAAAGGCATGAGAATCTGCAGGGCTTTTCTAATAAAACATTTGTGTTCTTATTCTGCGATGATGATATTCCAACTTCATGGAGCACAAAAATCGTGTTTCCATCGTTTTCTTTTCTTTTTTTCCTTCATGGAAGCTCGAAGATCGGACGTGAAAGCAACAGAACAAGCAGGATCTCGTTCATCGGAAGCGGTGATTCCTGAACGTGTCGCCGATTTCACCGTTGCCGAGCTTGTGTTAAAACATTTAAATGTTCAGATTTCACTCTAAAGTTCTTGAAATTTGATTTTGAACAATTTTAAAAATGAAATAACATTCTTGAAAATCATATTTACTCTTCAGGTAGACCAGATTATCTTCTATAAACAACACCTTGGATTATTATGCTAAAAAGACGTTGATAAGGATGTTAATTCAACTGGCGTTTCGATGTCTCTGCCTTCGTCAGAGCCGATGAAGATGGACACGTCGAAACAATTGCGGAATAAACATCTTCATCGCTCCCACGTTAGCTTAATAATTCAAGGAGGTAGTGATTGTTAATGCTGAGGTTGAACGACAGTTGGTTTGAGCGTTATTGATTTGTCTTCTATAAGTTTATAAAATTCTGTTCCTGGTGTTCTGTATTTATCGAAGGATTAGCCGCACCCTTCGAAAAACCAGTTCCAGACTCCAAATCTTAGTGCAGCAATGAAAATCTTTTCTAGATTGCTAGGTTATAAGCTGGCTGATCGGACAATAGTGGTCTAGGATAATTTTCATTTTCTTCAAAACAGGAGCTATAAGTTTGAGATAAAACCGAGTGAGGAACACGCTGATATCCATGGAAAACATTGGAAGTCCTTTGTTCATTCATAAAAAAAATTACCGCCTCATTTTCTTCTGCAAATGAAGTCGAAAATGGAAAACGTTAGGTCATTTAAGGGCACATCATAAACTCTGAACGTATATCGACAAGTACAAGTAGGCACTGCAGAAAAAACGAGATGTGCTGAAATTGGCTTGATTTAGGTTGGAGGTCAGGAACTGTAACACTGGGAAATGAATAGGAAAATATCAAGTTGATAGAAAGGAAACTCGTATTTTTTAAAAGTGTGTGTTCTCGAATGACTGCAGGTTCGGAGTTTTACAAATATCTCAGCATCATTGTGGTTATATGTTGCGTTTAAACATTGTATTCTTTCATCTTTCGTACTTTTTCCAGACACCATTAAACTCACTTATTTGGCCCTCAGCAGTGTGATATTCATCATTTAGTCTATAGTACGAGATAACTGTAGTGGTTCGTTCCAAATCAAGCGATTTCCAGGGCATTTCTTTAAAAATCAAGCGTCGACTTTCCCATTACATCTCTCTCCCGTTTTATTTCCCAGTAAATTATCCCTTATTCCTCCTTTTTGCGATATGCTCCAGACTCTTTTGAACGATTCCTCAATGTAGTCGAGCTTTATAGGCAGGAATAGACTGATCATGAAGCCTTTGATACTGTTTAGAAATGCGCTTCTCACCTTTGAGTATTTCAGATGAATGTCGCTACAACCTGGTATTCAATTCGTCGGTCGACACTGAGCGCCTCATACCAGTAGTTTCTTTGCCTGCTAAAAACGGTGTAGTTCTCCCGAAGGTTCCCATTCTCTGGAATGGTAGGTTTTCATTGCAGTTCATACCTGTGTAAATCTATGAGAACCTGGTGACAGTAAATTTCCTTGTTCCACGGAAGAGGGAGACCTATAAGTCATTATATAGCATGAAAATGAACTTTTGATTTAGTCCTATCTACTATCTTGGCTAGAAGCATGCGTTCAGAATTCGACCTAAGTGTTTGAACCGCTTGCCCTCATAAATCATGAGGGATAAATGAATTTCTTACTTAACCGGTGCATTCCTGCTTTAGTAAGACATTTCTGTACATCTGGATAGCAGGGTTAGCCCCTCTACACGCCATATGGCAATAAACGGTTTGCAGGATAGTGTAAATATCCTTCAAAATATATTTTACCTTGAAATGCGAGCAGCCACTATTTTAAAAGAGTTTCGATTACAACTGCAAATCTCTTTGCGATCCATATAAACTGGGAAATAACCCTCGGAGATATCTGCACGTCAGGATTCTAAGGAAAAAGATCGCATCATACGAACGAAATATCAGTTAAGTAGAAAATTTGTTAAAACCAGGGTTGAGTCGTTTTAAAATTCAAATAATTGTTTATTCCAAACTATGCCTTGTCTTCCAGTTAAAATTACTGGAAAAGAATCATTGGAAAATAATTAGTTCTGGGAGCGAAATGCTTGAAAACTTCTCCTGGTAAAGCTGTGCGCGAAACGTTTTCATCGCTTCAGTTTTGTGAGGAGTGTCTTCCTTATTCACATATTTATTCACCCTATAAAAGCCCTCGAACATCCGCGCTAAGCGTTTTCATTCGTTTAAGGCCATAGAGTGATTTCAATCTATAACAGTTTCACACAATCGCGTAACGATGGGCGAAATGTTGGCATAGAAAGTCGAAACCATCCCAATGAGTTAAAGCAGGTCATGACGGAATTCCATCACTTCTAGTAAAGACAACAGACATTGTCAAACATGTTCTATTTCAAGGTAGGTTTCTTTAGTGGTATAAAAAGTCATGTTGTTTGTGAAACTTTTTTGATTTCAAGAGCTAAAAGTTGGTTCGACACATTTTTAGTAGAAGTTTAGCACGTGTGGGTGTGGACTATCACATTTCGATAATGTCTCCCGATACGATCCGTCCTACGTCTGCTGTGACCTGCTTCTTACGCTTTGACGGGTGGCCTTCAATGATCGTCTCGAATCCTATACTTGTCTCTCATTCCTCAGAAACAGCAGTTGGCCATCTGTCTAGGGCTTTTTGAATAATAAGAAAACTTGTTATAAGAATAGAGGACTGAAAACTTTCTAGTACTTATAGAGCAATCCTTAACTACTACGACGAAGGGATCTTTCAGGTTCGGGGATTACCGTATCCTCCTTGAATACGGTCGACTGTACTGTTAGCGAGGTGTTCGTCGACAATGTGGAGCACCGATGGAAAGCGGTCTCTCGACGCGCCCTGTTCGGCATCTCAACGGCGCGCGGACGGCCGACGGTGATGGTGAGTGGAACGCTGATAGCCCAATACAGGGAAAACTTTTAGATCAGTTTCTGATAAATAGATTTGTGGAAAATATTAGAAGTGGTTTCACATAAGGTACCTATTTCGTATAAAGAGAGTCGTTGATTTTGTCATTTTTGCGCTGACGCTGTGAACCATACTTATTTCCGTAGAGCTGCTTACTTTCCCTCCATTATTTGTTTACCACGTTGCCATGGATCTCTGAAATTCTAAAGGCGAAAAATTTCTTGAAGGTGTTTTTGGTGGGCGCTGAATTACTGAGAGATCATATCCTTTTGATATCGTTGTCAAAGTGCTTTGAAAAGTGATCGTCGATTAGCAATACATTCGATGAGTACTGACGGGCCTGAGACCGATGAGCCGAAATTTTCCAGCAGCAGATTTGGCACCGATTTCGTTTAGGGTGGGATTCTTTCACAAATGTCTTACTACATAAACAATCTGGTAAAAAGGAACAAGATCCAACAGTAAAAGGATAAAAATGATAATGCTCTCGGCGATGATCAATCCTTGAGATATGCGCCATGAATTCGACTTCAGCAAGCATCGTGTTGCATGCATATGTGGCATATACAATGACTAACGCGGATCTAACGATGTTTGCAGTCAGTATTTTTCTCCACTCATACAATTTTCATAACAATTTGCTGACCCTGAAGGGATGAAAGGCGCGGTGAGCCCGGGGCACGTGATCGGACCATCGATGTGTATTTCAGGGCACCGCTGACCACTACGCTATACACGTCCACCCACCATTAAGGAGAAAAATTTCAATCACAATGGTTTTCTTGATGTTTCTCAGTACTTTTTCGTGAAGCATTCCTTTTAAAAAATCGCAAACTTTCTGGGTTTCAGTTCCGAGGCTCCGATGCCGAAGTCACAATGCTTACTGGGGCCGTCATACAGCTGAAGTTGTTCTGCAACGGCTTTGCGGCTGATGAGCATTGCCTCTCTTTCCGAGTCGCCGGTGTTTCTGGTTTGTCTTTCCAGAAGATCTTACGTTAGCGATCTCTCAACGAAAAAATGAAATGCAGCTCAAAGCGATTGTTCTCACAAAAATATATTTCCTGCTAAATAACCAGATTCTTCTTGTAAAGGTGAGACTTTTTCTTCAATGCTCCAGTACTCAGAAATGACTTGGCAAAGTTACTCCAGCACCATGAGTGTAAAATTAGTTGATTACTAATTGTTGTAGAAACTACCCAGCTCCGAGAATAGTTTTGCCGATTTCATCACATTTTCATTTAACTCTAAAGTTGATGGTTTCGCAAGATTTTTCCTTGAGTCTCGCAAGAAACGCAAAGCCAGCCACTGGCCATCCACAGAGCCACTATCATTTCCACAGACACTCGTCTCTCCCTATGCATCGGGGAGAGCTTTGTCATCATTATATTGATCATTCGAATCATCCGAATATTGATTCATTTCGAATCATTATATTGATTTCGTTTCTAGACGGTAGCGATTCATAGCACTGGTTTACCTTTGGGGGAGAGCTTTTTGATGACTATATGAACTAGTTCTAGCGATATTCGGCTCTGTAGTAGTGGTGATACTTCCATGTAAATTGTGCACCTGCGAACGCCTCCACGACAAGAAAACGGGTCATTTTGGACGGTGCTACCATGTTTCAATGTTGATGAAATATGTTTTTGTGGGTTTTTCAAGTGCAATTTGCTATGTGTAATTCTTACACTCCATCCGAACGCGTCGAAGAAGGAGTTGTGGTGACAATTTGGTACTCATCCTACGAAACGATCTGAATTCTGACGAAATAATCGTCTCAGATAAGCACCATCACTATAGAAAAAATTTATTACAGACTGACCCCTGCATGAAATGCTGCGAGACGGTTTCGATTCTCATTTCTTTTTCCTGGTCTAAAATTTCCGATCCTGTGTTCGCTTTCGTTCGCCTTTCCTATTCCACCGTTGAAGTCTCCGACAACAAATTTATGATCTGCTTTATCATTGCGGATAACTTCTTCCAACTGATAGTGGAACGCATCTAGTTCGTACCCATCAGCTGCATCGGTCTGTGAATAGCAGTTGATATTTGTGATCTTCTTATGATGCGACAGTTGAAGACGGAGGACGGCTATACGAGGGGAAAGGATCTCGTATGAGTCGATCGACGCGACGGACTATGAACGGGTGGACGACAGAGTCTACGCGACCGACATTTCGTGACGGGACCTTTCCTCCACGGATCACAAGGGTCCCGTTGTTTAGTTGGCGTATGGCAGTCTTCCTGACTTTTATTCCTTGTAGTGCGATGACATGGAATTTTATGCGATTTACCGCTTCAAGAAGGGCGTGAAGACAAGCGTCTGTGAGAGTGTTCTAGCAACAGGCACAGAGTAAGGGAGCATCCACGGTGTGGGGTTCTGAGGCAAGCCTTCTGCTGATTGAACAATTGTATCCTCCCTGGAGTCTTAGCTTAACCTCGCAAGGGCGCATCCAGGCCTTCACCACCATGTGGATCCGAGAGAAGTATCTTCTCGGCAACGGATCCAACTGTCGGTCTTCCTACTGGTTGGTTCTGAAATGATTTTAAAACCGAAATCAGAAACGAAAGTAAGAATGAAAAAATAAACGATCGCTCAAGGACGATGTAGAAGTCGAACTCCGGATGAATTCTTAAAATCGAGAGTTGAAAAACAGAGAAGAGGACTACCTTGACAATCTTACTTGATACTTGATACTTGAACGGCCCGTCCTCACTGGTTGTGCGGGCTCCATCACAATCACCATTTTTCGGAGACTTGCTAGTTAAGCCATTGTGCTTTCCTAAAATCCCGAGGTCAGCCTAGTCAAAGTCTGCCCCAGGTCTTCACCACGACAGGCAGACAGGCAGTCGTAGCCCTTGTGGATCAGAGAAAGATTCGCCACCATGCGACTTTGATACTAGTACGGTGGCGGATCCTGGTATTGGTTTACTCTTAGCTAGGTTTCCTGATGGAAACGCCGGACTCTTTCTCAACATGGGAGGCCCTGCCGTTGGGACGAATCCCCCCGCTGTACATCGCAGTCCAAAACTCAGGAACACCTCCCAGCCACGATGAGGCGGTAAACCGTTGGGAGGCCCTTCCTCCTCGGAGGGCGCTGGTTCGAATCCTGCGGGTGACACCTTGACAATCGGGAATAGAAATTTCGAGGAAAGTTCTTCAATAAACAATGCGCTGCCTTCGATGAACTGGTTGTTTACAGAACTTTAAACTTTCATCTTAGCGGAACTGATAAACTTGTCGGCAATAATGTGTAGGATTTGTTCATCATTATATTGAAATGGTAATTGATAAACTTGTATTTGAGGATAATTATTGCAATTGTTTAACTTGTCGTTCAAGTTCCGCTGTCATTTTCGACAGCCTTGTGCCACAAAATGTGTAAACCTTCATGAAAAGTAACATTTAGAAGGATGCTGAGATTTGAGAAAAGCTTCGAACCATACACAGGAATTCGAATTCAGGATTACCACTACCAGTTCTCACCTGCTATGCACCTCATCAACCGAAGCCTTTGCTTTACTTTTCTCGCAGCAAGTTTTTTTACTCTCCTGGTGCTATAAGTAATCACTCCATCAATGGTAATCATCCAGAGAGCACAAATCGCCATTGAACACAATTAATCTGAAGTTGCGGTCAAAATCAAAATGTATAGCCTTTATTTGTTGCCGTTTTTTTAGGGTAGGGTATTACCTCAAATACAACCGCGCGGATCAGCATAAGAACCTGCAGTTCTGGTTTAACAGAGCTCAATGCCTATTTGCGCTCTCCAGATCATTCCCGTTGACTGGTTGGGAGAAAGATGATAAAACTGGTTGAGAGAAACGCAAAACAAGACCATTAGTTGGTGAGTATAGCACATGTGCAACAATTAAGGTAACTGCGAGTTGGAAGCCCAAATGAGTTTTCGAGTTTTGCTCGTATCTCGGCATCCCTGTGGTTGTAGTCCACATCGTTCACACTCTGCCTTGTTAAAACAGTAGACACTAAATAAAAGTTAAAACATCGTAACGTCCAGCCATTTTTCTTCAAGCTTTGTCAGGATTTTTATTTTAGGTTTTGGTACTGCTCCATAATTTTTCATAGTATTCACTTTTTGATCTTGTCAATAGAATATCCCAAAACTAGACGGTTGTTTGCTAACGGTTTTGAGAGATAAATGAGTATCACAAGCCTAACTCTAGTAATGTTCTAGTTTCAGGGGCGATTTCTCATGTCATACCATCAAACAGTTCCCGTGTAGAGTTGCTGCTTATTTTTGTGTTGTTATTCCTACTTGTTTTGTCTATTGGTGGATCGCTGATCTTGTGGCAATTGTGCTGGCGGATCAAGAAACAAAAGCTTATCTCGACCATCCAAATGCAGTTCCTTTTCCACTTACAGCAACAACAAGAAGTTCGAAAGGTAGTCGACAGCGAGTTTAAAGTCTAGCGGTAATTGAAATGTCATAATACTTACTTTACTTACTTGATACTTTAGCGGCCCGCCATCACTAATTGTGCGGGTCCCAGCATAATCACCATTTTTCGGAGGTTTGCTGATCAAGCCATTGTGGTTCTCTGGAATCCCGAGGACAGCCTACCCAAAGTCTGCCCCAGGTCGTCACCACGACAGGCAGTCGCATCCCTTGTGGATCAGAGGGAGATTTACCACCATGCGACTTTGCTATCAAGACGGTGGTGGATCCTGGTATTGGTTTACTCTTAGCGAGGCTTCCTGATGGAAACACCGGACTCTTTTCAGCTTGGTAGACCCTGTCGGGAGGACGAATCCCTTCGCTGTACATCGCAGTCCGACACCTAGGAACACTTCCCAGCCACGATAAGGCAGTAAACCGTTGGGAGGAATACTTACTTTAAGTTGACATAATAGTTAAATGAATGATTATAATGTCGGAGCATAGGGCATGAAGGTTGGTTTTGGAGATTCATGATCAGTAAATGTTTATTCTTTGGAAAGTATCTTTAGCAATGCCTTCTCATAGTCATGAAATAAGCTTAGCCCACAGAAAGGGTAATAACGAGTTCGATCCCCACCACAGGCAGTACCGAATTCTGCAAATGTCTCAACGTCATTGTGGTTATATATCATATCATACCTTGCCATGGAAAAGAATAGGCACTAAGCAAAAGTGACCACATTGTGATTTGTACTAAAGCTTCAAATTAACTGGGTTCAATGCCGATTTATGAAGCCCATATCAATCCCGTTGACAAGTGATTGCTGATAGCACCTGCACCATATTGGTCATAAAATAATCGTTTCTGTTCCAAGTTGCAGTCTGAAGAATACTTCTGTCTAGTACCTGAGTTTTCGGGTATGGAATTTCAGGTGGCTGAGACACAAGTGGCGGTGAATGACATGGGACCATGCGAATTCAAAACACTGATGGAGAGGATTCCAAAACGGCGGTTGTACTTCAGTGCTGGTGAGTCTCAGTAAAGTAAATTGGCGACTCAGTTTTTATGAAAGTCGTACCCATTGTACAGTTGAGAGTTACTTTATATGCCAGATTGACAACTGAGTAAAGTCTATAATAAGGAGATGTAGCAAGCGGAATTCGTAGGCGGTGCTCCTATGTCATTACAAATTCGGAAAAGCTGTAAGCATTTCTGTTAAAATGTTTAGCGTTTCGGTGTTTAAAATCCTTAGATAGAGAAACTTAGTATAGATACTGTAATGGTCTCTCTCCACATTCGTGAGCTTCGAGCTCTACTAGTCCCTCGTTTCATTTGGTTGTCTTGCAACCGTTATCCATCGAGTTAGTCAAATTTGTGCTTGGATTCGTATGCGGTTTGCGTATCCTTTGTTTACTCTCCTCATTGATATTCTGAGTGCCATTTGAGTCCGGCTTTCCCGGAATTCCGAAATGGCTCTAGAGTGCTCCAGCTCTGCGCCACAAGCAGTCATTAGCCTTTATAGACGGAGTCTTTTTTTGCCGAAATATTTCAAACATTTCTAGGAGACTGCAATTTATCGAGTCGTTCGAAAATTCTCTGCTTTAAGAGAAGGTTCAGCTTCTATTGATGAGGAGCTTTTCTAAGTACATGCTATCAATCTTTGAAGAATTGCCATTTACTCCTTACAAGCAATTTCAATGACTAGAATGGATAGAAGTATAGTGTAGAAACATCCTTTACCATTGCTCAATCATGTTGTCAATCGTTGTAGAATGGAAAGCTTTGGGAATGGACTGGTTTTAATTGTTTCTTTCCAACAGGTTCAGATCTATCACTTCGGATCAACATTTCTTAGTTTCATAATGGACAACTCCACTGGAAAGTTACCACACACAGAGCACCTTTTGATGCAAACGTTGCGGTTCGTAAGCCTTCACCGACTTTATTGGAGAGCAGTTGGTTTAGACCATTATTACGAAGGGCTCACTTTTTATGATCAACCATCCTTCACAAATTACTTAGATCCGGTTCCAGTGGCGTGCTGCGTAACCCGAGATTCTGTGGCCTCTCACAGGTCGTCTCACCACCGCCTGGCTTCATAGATGGAAGCATCCACGGTGTAGGGTTTTGAGGCAAGCCTTCTGCTGATTGAGCAATTGTATCCTCCCTGGAGTCCTGGCTTAACCTCGCAAGGGCTCATCCAGGCCTTCACCACCATGTGGATCCGAGAGAAGTGTCTTTTCGGCAACGGATCCAACTGTCGGTCTTCTCGATAGAGAAATACAAACACGTCTCTTGGTGAGTTTCGAACTCTCAGCTTTCACAGCGCTAACGTGAAGATGTTGAATGAGCCGATCGTATTCCTCGCCGATGTTATCGACAACGGCATCTTCCCAACAGCCCACTAATGAATTGAATAAGTCCTAGTCTATGGTGATTCTGGGATTTCGGTTTTTGAATTTAGCGGGCTTCTCTCCTTTCCGCGAGAAATAGAATCTTTCACGAACGAGGCGATGGTGTGATCCCGTGTAGAATTTTGGGAATTTACCATTTCGTTATGGTACTCTCAGTTGGGAGACCCCCACGTCCAGCGTTAAGGATGGTGCTTTTGGAATTGCGAGTTACCATGGATTGTCTTGGTCGCTATGATAACCTCAGACAGCCGCTCACCCTCTTCGTTCCATTCTAATCCGTGGGTTTTAATGTGACGTTCTTCAGACGTTCTTTTTGATCCAATCTTTGCATTGAAATCTCCAATGATGACTTTGAAGAATGTATGGTCTCTCTGTAGAACTTCTCCAAGTCCATGTAGAACGCTTTGACTTCTTCGTCATAGTTTGATGTCGGCGCGTATACGACGGAAATTGTCATTGATCTGCATCTTTTTAATCATAAACATCCGATTCGGGTTGTCAGTTGTTCGAATGAATCGATGTTCATGGACAAACTCGTGTTGACGAGAACACCAACGCAGCCAACTCCTCTACTGTCGCATGTTCCGAGGAACAGTTCTTCTCCGGTGTCATAGTCGGCGTTGAAAGGCTGGCGTCTCCTCGTCTACGCCAAGTCGATGACGTCGTACCTTATCCTTCTTGCTTGAGTGAGCAAGTCTTCTATCGAGGACTCGGATCCATGTGTACGTGCATTGTAGGTACAGATCGTCACCATAGTTCTTTGTATTCCAGGCAGCTTCCCTTGGCCCTGAGATTTTCGCAACCTCTCCGTACTCGTCCTACCCAACGCTGCGAAATTGGGGGCTCTTTCGGAGTCAGAGAAGTGAGGTCCATTTTTTTTTTACTGTGTTTAGCATTTTTGATATCCACGTGTAGCTTGCTGAGCTCTGAACGTGGGGGCTGAGTATACTCACGAGTAGCTTGTCGTTTTCCACACAGTGGTCATGGAGCTTATTTGTTCTCAGTCACTTGATTGCAGGCTTTCCGCCAAATTGACTCGTAGAATACAATCCGCGCAAACTAGAACGCACCCGCATTCACATGTATGAATACGTCTCGTAAATGCAGGAAGTTTATGTGAAATCGACGCAGTAGAAACAGTGAGTCTATGCCTTGGATCCACCTGCTTCTCAGAGAAACATGCGGTCGCTTTTGGTCCGCGATTAACCCCCTATCCGCCACCCAGGGACGCTCCACGTAGCCTCGCGACTAACCGGCTCTCGATATCACTCATATGAGAGAGATCCGTGGAAGTATAGCATCATATGGCTAAAATATTGGTTGCGGTTTCCAAGTCCACTGTGTCACAACATCAATAGTACTCAGTAGTGATTAGGCGGATGAAATTTTTAAAGAAAGTGGTATTTCTTATGATTCCGACTTTAGTGCACTACCATAAACTTAATGCTTGAGAGGCATTAATAAATTAAGCAAAACTTTCTCGATAAGCTAAACTTTTTAAACTTCGCATTGTGCTTTCAAGGAAAACATGCTGGCGCTAGTCTCTCGACTGCTATACCCGTACACTTTTTTGATACCTTTATGGTGCACTAGCCTTTTCTACGATGAAGTCGTTTATCACCTTATTAACGCAGAGAGTCCGACGTGAGCTGATTTCAGCTCACAGTGAGCTTTCCTGAATGCACCAAAAAATATAAAAACTACGTATATAATGCCGAGATATTTGCAAAACTCCGGACCGCAGGTGTATGCGGTGGGGAACGAACCCGCGCTGTTGTCCTTACCGGGAAGCAGCGCACTTCACCACCACACCGTCCGGGTCCTTCGTTTTGCCTCTCTCTCAGCTAGTTCTATCGATCTTTTTGCCATCATTGATCTTTGATTGCTGAGTTATAATCACAATCTTAACCCTTTTATTTACTGCCTTTTTTTTTAATCCCGTTGACGGATGGTTGCTGATGGCAAAAGATCGATAGGACTAGCCGAGAGACAGTCAAAACGAAGGACCCGGATGGTGAAGTACGCGGCTCCCCAGTAAGGACGACAGCGCGGGTTCGTTCTTCACCGCATACACCTGAGATCCTGGGTTTTGCAAATATCTCAGCATTATATACGAGTTATATTTCGCAACATACCCGGCCATTAAAAAGAAAAAGCCAGTAAATAAAATGGTTAAGATTATAAAAACTACGTTTTTTCCTTCAAGGTTACGTCTGTTTTGTTTTACCACGCTGCCATTCTGATTTCTTAGCCCATCAAACGTATTTTGCACAGTTTTTTTCGTCAAAGGTCGCATTTCGAAGACGACAGCGATTGCGGCAATGGAATTTCGTGCACTGAAACGCTGCGATGTCTCCAATTGCGCTTTTGATGTGGCGGGATTTCGTTCGCAATTTTAAGAGTTGAAGTATCACCTTTATTATTTTTAGAAATTTTGGCTTAAACAACTTTGAAAATCAAATAAAAATCTCAAAGGACCCTATTAAACACTTATATAGATACAGCAGTCATTTTCATAAGGCATTTAAGTGACCAACCTATCAACTTATCGAAAAATCATTAGCATTTTGCGACAAAGCGTTTTCTGATGCTGAGGGTTAATGAGGCTAACCGGTATTACTGAAAATATCCGACAATTTGTTATGTTTTGTTACAGAGTATCTGGATAAGGAAATGATGGAGAATCCTCCTCCAATGGCTGAACAGTTCCTTATCGATCTTCGCAGGGTAATCGAAATTGCCAGAGAACGAATAAGAATGCGGCGATTCGTTCCCATGCTTATAACTATCCCCGAGGACCTTGAAGAAGTACGCGACGAATCTTTTTTCTGTAAATTCAAATTGAAATCTGTTGAGATGTATTCTAGAGCCGAAGCACTGTAACTGGCGAGGACAACGCAGAGAAAGCAGTTAGCGATATGTATCAGGAATCGCCGAAAAGCGACAAGTCGGTTGACAGCGGCCGAGAATCACGATCGGACTCGGATGACTCGAGTCGAGACGAAGAAGAAGAGAAGACGAAGAACTGGCCGGACGTGCACACTCAACCTGACCGAATCCACAATGTCAGCAGCGTCGTTAACGGTAGTGGTTGCCAATTTTTGCAGGGTTATTGTTCGCACGACGTGTAATATGAGCAAAACAACACGTCATTGGTCCTTTCATAATCACTATGCACACTGCCGCACCTTTTGGCAAAGACGGACAATTTTGAACCGTTACGATGAAAAACTGGCTGCGAGGAAAACAAAGCAAGGAGCTCGGTCAGCTCGCAGTAGATAACACTTGAGTCTCGGGGGTGGGGTAATCGCTAGTTCAAAGCGCATCTGAGGTTCGTAGCTTTGCTCATATTTCAGCATGCTTGTGTTGTATTTCGCATAGTGCGCTGCCATGAAAAAAAGAATAGGCACTGAATGGAAGTTGAAACATTATGAAAATAATGGTTTCTTTTTCTTATAGCATGGAATTCAGATTTTCTGGAAGTGGCAAAGTTATCAAAAGAAATTTTTGCAACGGTTTAGTTAACAGAGATTATCTAAGATAGTAGTTGTCGCGATACTTGGAGAAGTTGGTTAGCAAAAGGTTCAGTGAGTTCTGTGGGTGAGTGAGAGTTCCCCTGATTTAACGCAATTTCTGCAGCCGTAGTTGTACAACATACGTTAGAGTGTTATCGTCAAAGAAGAACGCACTTTTCCTTCGAACTATTCTGGATGGTAAAAGGACAAAACTGGATAGTGCACTGCAGTTTTTCCGAATTTCATTGGTTTCAGTACAGTACTTCTCAACTGCGATCATTTCTCCAAGACAGGCGGGATATATTCCATGGTCCTACTTCCCTTCCTCCGTTATTTATTCATCTTCCGAAAACAAAAACTTATCATAGCCATCTTTTGATAGAATGTGGGGCTTGGAATGTGCCTGCAGGTTTCAGCTCGGTTCAACTACTAACAGAAAACGGTTGGTTATCGTAGGGAATTCAGGTAAACCATAATGTGACCGAGAAATTGACTGTTTTTTGTATAAAAGCACCACAGAACAGACTTCTTGAGTACGATCACCCCGCCATTCGTGCAATTTGTGCATCATCCGTTTACCGAGTTTTTTCAATCTTCTACTTTCTCACAGATTAGCGGCATTGTGTTATGGAAAACGCTGTGTTTTACTACAATTCTGAGGTAGTTTTAGGAGAGTCGGCATGGATCATCGGCTTAACATGGTCGTCATTAACTGCCGATGGTGGCTCTCGACCTTGTTTATCGCGAAGACTCATGTACTTCTGAACGGAACTCTTCGACGTATTTTTGTCCTGGGCATTTAGAATGAATTCACTGGTCTGTAGTCGGAGGGGCATCCAGTCGGGTTTTTTCACTAAAACTTGCTGAATAGTGGTTGGACGATCGCAGCGCAAATGCACGGTCTCGAAACCGATGAAATCCATGGGGAATCGCTGGTTATTTGTCCAGTATCGGTCAATTTAAAAAGTTAAACTGTCTAATAGGACAACTCGCCATCACGCGGTGAACAAATAACACTGTGGAAGTTAAATCCATGGGGCCATAAAGCCCTATCTTGTCCAGCCTATCCATTGGTCTTCTCGCGAATGCAATACACTTTCTAAACAGCTGGACAATCAGCTGGTGATGAAATGTTTAACAGATAATCCATTGCTGAAAATCCGGGGCTAAGGATATTGCCACACCAGGATAAATAAGTTGTCTTTATTTGGCAAAAAATGTGTAGATTCTAATAATTCTCATTTTGATTCAGGACTGTGCATGGGCTGAATTGAAATATTTTAAAGTTTTCTCTCAAACCAACTGCCTCCCCCCCACACTGTGTTTGCATACATAAAATCATTCATAATTTGTATAAGTGAACTGAACTGACAAAAAGTGCACTTCTCGTAGAAACTACAAAGAGTCCAAATAGAATACTTTTTTTTAGAGTGTAATTTAATGCGTTAAAACACGAACGAATTCAATTCTAAGCAGTCATCTTGGTTGTCTATGTAGTGACTGTATCGCCTGATTCGATTAGAATCGGCTATATTTTGAGAATTATGTTCTGAATACAACCACAATGATGCTTAGATATTTGAAAAACTCTGGACCGCAGGTGTTTGCGTTGGGGAACGAACGCGCTATTACCCTTTCCCGAGCTAACGCGTTCACCACCACACCGTGCGAATCCTTCGTTTCGCCTGTCTCTCAGCTAGTTTTCTATCGATCAGTGCCATCAGCAATCAACCGTCAACGGGATTGATTTGGGGAGCACAATTCAGCATTGAACCCAGTTAAGCTGAGTCTGTAGTTGAAATCACGATTTCACAAGTTGTGATTTCTGTCTTTCGAGAAGTAGGTGCAGCTCCCTATCAGTAATTTGAAACTAAAATTTTCCACACAATTTATGATTGAATCTTTGCTCAATTTGTTTCTGTTAAGGTGCCTGCTTAAAGGTCCCAAGGCCAAGAATACACGAAAAAGTGACATTAACCTTCAAAACTGTAAAGGATGAAATTAATTCCAGGTTTCGAATCACAATCAGCAATGCGGACTGCTACACAACAGCAACAGTCCAATCGACCACTCCCAAAAACACCAGCTGCAGTAGCTAAAACACAGTCATCCGCCTCGAAGATCCCAACACTACTTGGACGGAGCAGCCCACGACCACTAAAGAAGTCTTTGGCATTGTTGCACCCACCACCGCTGCCAAAGACTCCACCGCCACGGACCCCTACCCAGTGCAGGTAGAAGATATTTGCTTTGTTCTGCATTTGTAATTTTGGAGAGCTGATCTATTGTAAATTAACGGCGATATATTATATTCCTGTCTATCAAACTTTTTTTCGCACAAAAATTCCTAATGATTTCGCTCGATAATCTCAGGAGGGAAATTGCCGTGTTATCACCCTGTCGTCCTTGTGGAACTAGCCAAAGTCTTTCCAAGGAAATCATATGGGCACAGAGGACGACATTTTATCGAAACAGACAGTTAATATCCAAGAAAGTTTGAAATGAGTCTTTTCAGAGAACGAAGAGGCTACGCAGTTTTCCCAGCTGACCCAATGCTGAATAAATCGTTGCCAAGGCGAAAGAGGACGACGCCACGATTAGTGGAGGGTACAGCAGCCTCTAGCTGAAGACATCTTTTTACTGTCACTGACGTCGCTAAACAATTTTTAAATGGTTTTCTTTTCTCTCCAGTGGCTTATACATAAAAGATTCTACAGGTTATAGTTCATCAAACTTTCTTACTTTTTAGTTGTACCAGATTTCAATCATGAGTGGTTTGCTTTTAAGAGTTAACCAAACCGTTGATTCGGACCCATGTTTTTTTCTTCCTACAAACAAACTCTTGAATACTACTTGAATATATATATATATATATATATATATATGTGCCTGAACATACTATTTCAATACATATTGAACACCTCATTTGATCTCCTGTATGTATGTATATGTGCCTATGCAATCTGTATGCGTATATATGCATGTTCCATTTTCGTGTCATTCTAGCCTTTTCTTCGCAGAATTTTCCAAAGAACAAAGACGGGTTATTTGTAGCACTTTCTATTCAATAAAGAATAAAACGATATCACTGATAAGATTTTCACTTGGGTGAGGGTCTGACTTTTTTACATCCTTCCTCATTGTCCTCTTCGAGAAGAATTCCAGCGAATTCTTCAAAGATCTCTGTTTTCGGAGTAACTGTTGATTGGAAATACGGTTTTCCATCTGAAATGAACTAGGAAACGATTTAAGAACGGAAGCAATTGAATGATTTCCATTGATTCAGCAGATTCAAGTCAACTGAAAGCATTGCTGAATGCATAGCGTAAGCTTTTCGGTAGAAACGATCGCAGCAGATGCAATGAGTGTTAGACATCGGACGGAATCTCAAATGCATTGTATGGTAACTGAATCGAAACCTGACCAACCGAAAGCAATTTATGCTCTATGACCTGAAGATGTTGGCTAGTCCATCCGCTTTGTTCAAAGTTATCCCAGTCACTATGTGAGCTTCTATAAAAGTCATACTTGCTTAAATCGGGACTGAGAAAACCTAGTGCTCAAAAGCTCGAACATCCGTAACTTATAGTGGTCACATCAAGCACTTTGTTATTCGACCCCAGTGTACAATGGTCGCCCATCTAGCACCCTAGCTTTCCTGCGGCGAAGGTGGGGCTGCTGTGATTTCCCTTGGTTTTCCAGATTTTTCAGTTCATAACGCTACTTTTAATTTATTACGGGCTACATTCATATGCTATTTAAGTGGACAAAAATAGACCGGATGCTATAATATTTTAAATACAATACCAGTGAGTGAGCTTAATAAACCTATAGAGAATCAGAAGACGAGGCTTAAACTCACCGTCTCCAATAACAATTTCTACTTGGGTTGTTGGATCGATAAGGATCGTCCTGGGCAACGACTCTAAATAGAACCCGAGTCGAGCACGAACTTAAAATTAATGAATGCAAGCACATAAGCACAGTGAGAGCTGATCAATGAAGAAGAAGCACGTGCTTCGAACTGATGTAGAACTGCACGAACATGACGCCACTGCATTCATGGACTAATGATCGAGAAACTTTTCGAGAATATTCGAATGAGAAAGACATCACGAAGGATTGAATGACACCTTGTTCAAGAGCCCCAATAATCAACGCTTTAACGCCCGCCCTGACCAAGCTATCTTACTGGTATCTAAGTGGAATATTTGGATTGCATGTGATTGGAAGAGCATAAATTTCTAGTGTTTTCATTGCCTGTTGAATGTACAACAAAACTCAGCAAATATTTGAATACAAAGCCTTGTGTGATTGATATATCGATTCTTATTTGAATCATTTGGGTTCCTCAAAGATTTCGGTATTTACATGAACAAGATATTTTGACAACGAACCCACTTCTTCTCTCACGGATCGCCTCGACGTGCGCCTCAAGTGTCGGTGGGTCGCAAGGGCTATCATCGTTACCGGAATGTCCGACGCTGCTGCTGTATCTCCTTCCTATGAAAGCAGAAGATCAAAAGTTTAGTTAATACTGAGAGAGAGTCCGATTTGAATAAAATAAAAAGCCTATCTAGTTTTTTGGCGGAAAGAGCAAATAACAGGAGGGGAAGGTGCATAGTAATGGGAAGTTGAGGGCAAACGAGAGTGCTCTGGTATTTTCTGATAACTTGAAAAACCTTTGACCCAGTTTTTTCCAATGTCTTATATTTAGTTTTCAGGCGATGTATTTACAGGTTTTTATAATCTCAAAGAATTGAAAAAAATTCTAGAAACCTACTTCCTTCATTGGTGGTTTTGTTTTTAGATTTTCCTTGCTTTTCAGCAGCTCCTTCGTCTCCTACTCTTCTCTTTATGGCCTTCTCCTCACCATTCCGACAACCGTTGTTATCTCTGGCGAAGCAATTCTCTATCGCTTTTTCTGCGAGTCGTCCAGTTGGCTCTTTTTTCGATTTTTTCCCTTCTATTCCTACATCTGCCAACTTTGTTGGAAGTCGCGTGTTACTTATTGTTGCCGTCTTCGTCTTCTTCTCTTCTACAGCTCTTATAGCGTTCCTCATGTGCCTGCTGTCATCTTTCTTGGCTAAAAGTTTTTTGAGTCAATTAGTTATATCGTAATTATCGTTACTCTCTTTTTGCTGTTCGTTTTCTTTTCGTACGAAACTTACACAACCGCCTGTCGTACAACGTTACTCTGTAATCATTGCACTGATAGTAATCTTATTTTTCTTGTGCATGTTGTAATAATAATTTTTTGAATGGCATACTCGGATAGCGCTGAACATTAACATGCTATAGGAGCAAGAAAGTGTTAACGAACGCACAGTTCGACGTTGGTTTTAAAAAAATTCGTCGCAACGAGTTCGACGCTCAAGGCTGGGGAGGTGACGATGAATTGGTGACTTTCCCGTAGGGTAAGCATCTCAATTGTTGTGGAACACTCAAAAACATCAGAACTTTGAAGAACCTCACCGAGTGAATTTCGCGCAATTTGAATGAAAATCAAGAAAAAAACCGCCGTTTTGAACTACTGTCGGTGCTCCTTCAGCGCTTCCCAATGACTGGTTTCTTGACCATCTTTCGACGACGTGCGACGAAGAACAAATCCTTTATGATAGTCGATTATTTGGTGGTCCACAGCTGATTTGATCCGCCATGCATTCCTGAATCTGGGTGGAATAATTATCGGATGACTACTCCCGGCTTACCGTAGCAGATGCACCAGAAGCGTCAACGGCTGTGTCCCGCACTGGTAAAGACAAAGTGACCAATCCTTCTCAATGGCAATGCATAGTACTGAAGTTGAACGAATTGGGCTACGAAACACCTTTTCATCCACCATATTCATCAGAGCTTTTCATCAGAGCCTACCGACTACTAGTTCTTCAAGCATCTCGATAACCTTCTATGCGAGAAATGCTGCTGAAACGAAGTTGAGGTCGAAACTGTCTTCAGTGACTTCATTGTCTCCAGAAGTCTAGCACATTATGCAACTGGTCTTTTCGTTAGCAAAACTGTGTAGATTTTAATGGTTTCGATTTCGACTAACAAAGTATATTCGAGGTTGAATTGTGCCACATTAAAAATACGGCTTTAACTTCCTCACTAATTTTCGAAGAACATACAAATATACAAATAATGTTGAAAGTAAATGCCTACACGGTGGACATATTTCCAAATTCTTCCGTGGAGATCCTAACGAGTGAACAAAATGATTAGTTTCCCAAATTTTATGCGAGAAATCGTTGGAAAAGACAAACACTAGTACCGTATTTGGCCAAAAATGGACAGCATTTAGGCGCTGGAAACATACCTGAAGACATTTCCTCGGCTGGCTACAGATGGCGGCTGCCCCTTGTTTTCGCGCTCAATTTATAAGACTGTTTTGTTGCCATGGAAATCTTATTAACTGCAAATCCTTTCGCGCTTCCCTTACTAAAAGGAGGAACTTGCCACTGGGTTGTCACGATTGAGCAAAGAGTACTCTCTTTTACTGGTTTGAAGAACTGTGTATTCAACGAGAGGAACCTCTCACTGCTAAAAGCACAGCTCAGAGTTAATAACACTTCAGTTAACCTTTGGTCAGTAATCTAGTGATTCAAAAACCTCGAACATGGACATAGATAAATATCAGCAAGGCTAAAACATTGGAATCCGAAACCTCTTTAGCATCGTCTAAAACAACGAGGGTGTTCCGAAAAAAAAACGAACAACTATACGTTATCCAGAATACGCGGTATCTATAGTTTTGAAGAAAATCCAGAACTGAGAATTCTCAACATTCCCAGAAGGTAGCACCCCTGTACATACATTAAGTACTTTGTTCTTCCTTGCTACGACTTATGTTCTTTCCGTAAGAGTAACGCACTGCACTTTAAAACTTCTAAGGATTAGCGCCGCAGATGGATCGATGGCAATAAGTCTTTCTTCGTCGTAATTGCATTTCTTCTCACTCTCATGTCAATCCTCACTCATTTAGCAGTTGTTTTTTTTCTTGAAGGATAAAAAAGTTAGTTTCTCGTAGTGGATCTGTTTTTTTTTTTGGAAAAAGGAAAAGATTGCTTGTGCAATTTTCCAGAAATTGTAGATACTGCTGAATTTTGTTCACAGCGTAGTAGGTGAATGAGTCAGAAGAACAGTGAAAAAAATTGCACACATCCTTTTTTCCTTTTTTGGTAAAGGTTCTGTTGCGGCTACAAGTTTTAAGTGGCGCAGGGCGATGACACGACAGTGCGCGACACTGAACGATACCTCAGACCTCTGGGCCAAGGAAGCTTTCCCGCTTTCCGAATGGAATATGGGAAATGATGAAGGATCGACGAAAAAGAAGCATTGCTGTTGAGATCCAAATCCATTTACGTTTCTCCAAAATAAAGCAGAATTGTAAAAGAAAAAAATGGAAGGCTTTCAGTTTTCGGGAACACAAGCTGAATTATCACTGGTGAGTCGACGCTTATCCAAAGAGTAGACCTTGTTCTGAAGGCTCTTTTCGTCCGTTTAAGCTAAATTAAGCATATCGATAATATCCTTTCCATGGATGTTACCGATGCCTTGTCTCTTGGTATGATGTCGATGAAGGAGAATTCACAGAAGTTTTTCGAAAAGTTTTCGATAAGTAAAGAAATCCAATATACTGTGCATGTAAACACCTTGGTTTTGATTTGTCTCGTAGCCTCGTAAATTCTTCATTAATGTGAGCTGAAAGCTCAGTCGGCGCAGGATTTATAATATGCACCAGTGAGCTGAAGAAGTTGTGTTGCCCCTGATAGTTGGGGCAACACTAAGCATGTTACTTCTACTACTTATTAGGGTGGGAGTAGAGAAGAAGAATTTGTGACCTCTGTGAGAACCGGACTAAACGACCAGGTTAAGGATATCTTCTGCTCTTTTACATCGGCCCCTTTCCCTTTCCGCCTTCAGATTTTTTAACCGATTAAGATAATGCGACTACGAGAGAAAATCGCTTCACCATCCCTAAATTAGTAATTTTTTTTGAGAAATTCTTCGGACGTAATAGATTCGTAAACATTGAGTAAGTGAAAGGGCGCGTGTTGCGCAGTGGTTGGAGACACCACTGCAATACACACGTGGAATCGATCCCCGTGCCCACCGACCACCAAGCCTTCCATCTCTCCGCGGTTGATAAATTGATACCAGACTTGTCTAGGAGGATAGCAGCATTGGTTCGATACATGGGCAGACCATCGCGAGTTATTGTAAAGGCCAGATATGCCTTCAATCACCTCCACCGATACTTAATAAAGTCGAATGCATGGCGCTTCCCTCAGGGATTGATCAGCGCCGAGGGCTTCATCCTTTATCCCTATAAGTAAGTGAAAAAAAACTGCTCATAAGAAGTGGTCACGGATCGATAGTTTTATACCAATATTAACCTCAGTCGGTGCTTCTTATTTATTTTTCATGTGGGCCCGTTCTAAATGCCTGTTTATTATCTCAGCGCAATTCTGTCAGTATCCAATAGTTAGATGGTTTCGACCTATCAACTTATCCACCCTCTCCTCCTCCTCCCTTTCCACTTTCAACTTTGAGGAAATGAGTAGAAGATTTTCGGTATATGTATAGAAAAATGCTCTAGGCACCCTAACAGTGTTACACATGCTCTGCACTTCCTCATATTAACCTCTGATGAAACTTTTCCATAGCGGACACTTTTAAAATTCAGTTTGAAACGTTCTGAAAAAATTCCGATTTTCCATCTTTTTTTCTGAAAGTCCTGTGTTCCAGTCCCTCTAAAATCACACATGTAACTGGCAGGTATATCCTTGACTAATTTAGAATCCAGAGCCGTTCAGTGGGCATCTCCATGCATACGACGCATATACCTCGTAATCGTTATTACCTCATTCGCCAGAGTACTGGTTTTTCGATGTCTAGCAATAATTTCACGATAAATGCTGCACTATTTGCGTGCCCGGGGAATTAGCAAACATCTAGGGCAATCGCTATTATTGGTTTTAGGGCATACGTGGTTTTTATAAAATCGATTTTTCGTTGTAAAGTTTAAGAAGCAAAAGGCAGTGCTGAACTTCCAAGTATCAGAGGCTTCTTGAGCAAAGTATTGCGGGAGAAAACACCAGCGATTCATTGCCGAGCGCCATCTTTTTCTGCTGGATATTTAATCTGGTGCTTCTCCAATCTTTTCCCTCTTCGAAACACTCATCCCAAGAAGGATGACCAAACAGAAGGAAATGCTTTTTTATTGTGTTCAATAATTATAATTCCTTCTTAATTCTTAATAGCATACAAATATTTTTCAATTCTTAATAGCATACAAATAATAGACGTTGTTGGAGAAAATCTACGTTTTCTAATGGTGTCCCTTTCAACTAATGAAGCTCATTATAAGCTGAGACACGTTCGTCTAAGAGAATAGATTATTTTCGACCACTTATGGGTCCAGCATCAATTCATATCGTCCATCATATGATGCTCACTCCTTCGTCAGCAAGCATGGCATTTCATTACAAGGCTGAGGTCAAGAATTGGTTACGTTTCGCGTTCCTCATTCTTTCTGAGTTTCAATCATTGAGATTCACTCCACGCCATTTATTCCTTGCCCTAAAAGGTCCATCATCTATTTTTCTAGCAAATGTTTTTCCGTTGAGAAAAACACCCGGAGTATTAGCGACTTAAGATAAAACGAACTTAAACTATATACAGGTCGTTCAATTGAACAGAATATACATCGAAAGAGGTGTTCTCTAATAACTACTTGGATAGGCTAAAACGAAAACGCTCTATTGCGACGTTGTATTCATCATCCTATGATCTAGAGAAGCTTAACAGAGTTCGGTTGTAAATTCGGAGACCGAAAGAAGACATCAGCAATAAATGTGTGTATTCGCTACACGGTCGACCGAAGTTATACCATTTTGACAATACTGAGTTTTTTAGTCTCTTAAAAGGCGCTCTGTATTCGCCTTGATTGCTCAGGAGAAATGTGGAGATTTGTTTGTTTCAGGTTCGAGCAAGGGCTATTCTACCACTTTTTAAATATAAGAATTTCCTTCACTCAAACAAAAATATTCACCAATATTTAACGAAATATGTGTTCTCCAATGTAAACTTTCTATTTCCTCATTTATGCTTAAGCTGGCCTTTCGACGGATTTCCCTCTCTTCAGAGCCTGAAAAGGTCAAGTTGACCGTAATCTACCTAGTCAAACACCTCCATAACCGAACAGGAAAAATACAGATTTTTGTCTTTGCACTATATTCGTTACACGGACGATTTTCATCCGATTAAACTAAGTCTGGCAGTATAAATGCTGCACAAAGAAGATTGAGGTCTTCTACGCAAAAATCAAAATTCAATAAGTAAACGAATTAGTTATGTAAAACAACTCGGCATTCCAATACCGATTTCAGTGTTTACTTACAGTTTACTACTTAATACATTGCACTTGCTAACTTCAAAAGAAAGCTAATAAACATCGCTTTATCCATGAAATTTCCATCCGATAATAGTGTACTTCCACGTCATCTTCTTTTTACGGAAAGTTATATGAAGCTCATTCCTTCCAACGGCTTACAGCCTCATCGTGGCTGGGAGGTGTTCTTGTGTGTCGCACTGCGATGTACACCGGCGGGATGTGGCTAAATCAGCGAAACCCTGAAAAAATGGAAATTATGCTGAGACCCGCAAGCTAGTGAAGACGGGCAGTATCCAAGTATAGTATCCGAGAGATTCAAGTACATAAGGCTTACTCTTTTAAGCGGATTACTAACCTCTTGGGAAGGCACTAATACACTTGAAAACCGACGGTGACGTAACTACAAGCCATTTTCTCTATTTGTATTACAGGCTATAGAATTCTATTGAGCTTTCTAGTAGGCCATTCTAAGAGAACAGCAATCTCCACACTGTGAGTGGAAATGTGACTGGACCACTGCACACAATCTCTCGCTCTTCTCCAGTGAGCAGATAACGAGGCACCAGCTCAAAATTTGTGTGCTATGGTGTCCAGACAGAAAAAATGAGGACGACTACATTTCAGTAACCCAATCGACCTCGATAGTTCTAGAGTGGGAACATGTAAAGTGCGATTGAAGCTGAAAACCCAATGATTTACCTGCTAGGACCAGAGACGATGCTTGATGGAGCCGAACACGAATTCAGAGGATTGATCAGTATCGATTACAGCAGGGAGAAGTAGCAGTCCAGTTAAAGGCCAAGATACTATCGTATATCCACTTGTAATGCTCTGGCGACTGTATTTAAATTGTTAATATTAAGCATATACAAGCAAATTCAGAGAGATTTCACACAAAATTCTTGAATTATTTTGGCGAGATTACCTTTTTTCCACGTTTTCCCGATTTCCCACTGCTAGACGTCCATATCGGCCACAGTCTTTCTATCTTCAACCATATGGTGTGTTCCCAGGCTAAACTCACCAACGCTTTAGTGGTTTTGTTGTAATGCTATTCTGTGTTTCATAGAATAACACCACATAGAAATCAAAACGGAAAGAAGCGTCAAATCTGTAGAGATCTTTCAGTGTTCCCGTTCGGTCATTTCAGAGCTACTAAAGGTGCAATTACTACATTTTACATTAGCATAAAGGGACCTTCTCAAACGTGGTGTGAAGAATACTTCGAAGATTCACAAGCTCCTCTGGAAGATTCTTCGCTTTAGTGCCTCACAAACTGGATATGTGGCTTATTGTTTCCAACAATGACAGAAAAGCTTAATGTCTAGCCTAACATGAATTATTCACCACTTTTTTCTGCACTTTTCGCTTTTATGAAGACCACCGCTTCTACAGATAATCTTGCCATGCTGTCATCTCTTTACCCTACCCAAACTCCGTATGGAAAATTGTAGAAAGCCGAAACACTTCTCATACGGTGCTTCTTCTCTCATAAACAGCTAGAAGAATGTGGAAGAAAACAAAGTCTTCTTAACTTCTCGAATACGACTATTGTTGACACAAACTAGACGTTTCGTCTAGCACCGCGGCATTCGGGTTAAGGCAAGAACTCAGCATGAGTTTTTTCTCAGTGCGTTCGATATGCATAAAATACTCAGGTTGGTCATAATTCCTTTCCCAAGAGCAACGAATCGCTTTATATAACCCATTCTACTAAATGGGTAGTAACTTACTTTCACAATCCTCTATATAATTTATAATGAAAATTCCTTAAGAGCAGACCAATTGTTGTTTCCATAGAAACATATGGATGAGAAGCATAAAATTCGAAAACATTCCGCTAGGCACACATAGAGACGGATGTATTAAGGCCAAGGTTAGGATTCTAACAGAAGAATATAAGCACGTCGAACTCTTCGGACGTTTTGCATCAATTCTGAAAGTCAAAAAATGAACTGCATGAAGAATGCGCTGTAGTCACACATGCTTTACACCCATATGTCCTTGCTAAGCTTTTGCTCTAAGATGGGCGCATTTTCGTCACTTGATGAACCCTCTGTTTCGTAGACCCCATTTCGTAAGAAATGCCCGCTGAAAAGTGATGTGTCGACTATTATGTCTGCTTTTGATTATATAATAGGTTCTCCATTCTTTTTCTGTTAAGGTCACGAAATTATTTTACAGAATCGGCAGCATAATAAAGCTTAGCGGTTGTAGGATAAACGTTGTGTGGATCGCTTTGCACGAGCACATCAGAAACCCCAAAAGTGTGTCTTGGAAAGACTGCCACATTTCTTCCAGCTTTGGGAGCATTTTTGTGATAAGCTGAACATACAATGGGGTCAATTCCCCCCATGGCTCACTAAGCCTTCCTACCTTCTGGGTTCGAAAAATTGGTACCAGACTTGTCTGGGAGGATAGTAGCACTGGCTCGACACATCGGTAGGCCACCACGAGCCAATTGTAAAGGCCAGATATACATTTAATCACCTCCGGAGGTGCTTAATAAAGTCGAATGCATGGCGCATTTCCCAGGGATTGATCAACGTCAAGAGCTTTTTCTTTTTATCCTTTTTTAAGCTGGAGGAAAAAATTAACTGCCGCTCAATGCGCCAGTTGATCTAGTCTGGTCTCTCCATGATGCGAAAAACTCAAAAAGCAGAGAATAGAATTTGTTTATAAGACGTGTGAGCCACTCAATAAATAATATGGTGTTGCTTCTATGTTTATTCGCCCATAAACTATGAGAGTGACAAGAACACGCAACACTTCCGTCCCGAAATTACACAGAAATTCTGGCACTGCTTCCCAAATTTAGATTATGCCAGAATGACCGGTGTCTCGTATGAAGCACGATTAAGTGCCAAACAAAACATACAAACAAACAAGCAGAATAGATGGTTATGTACAGCACAACCGAGAATCCCTTGAGAAGAGGAGACCTTTTAAATAGAGTGGTCATTTCAGTGTTACAAGCACGCCCTTAACAAGGCCGCACAGGATGCTTCTTAATCTCATGTGACGTACAAGCTTCAAGTTTTGAAAAAAAGTAATTTTACTACATAACCTACTGAAGTGACTGTGGAGATATCATCTGGACGCCATATAATCTACGGCGATACATACTGCTGGTACATGAGAGCACTTGGGTAAATGTTCACCTCCTAGGAATCTGACTAAAGCAGGCGACAGTGACCAAAAATGGCAATGATTCACGTTGATGTCGAAAAACCCATAGAGAAAAAAAAAAGTGCTCCCATAGAGACGACAGCTTGAGGCGCCGATTAATCCTCAGTCCTCGACGACGTCGTCATCAATGTATGGCCACGAAATGGCTTCGATGAACGAGACGCTACGTGTAGAACTTTGGCCGCTGGAAAAAATTGGAATTTACCATGTTCAACGAAATGTTCGTCTATAGGTTTAAAGTTCACGAGAAAGTTGTAAGTGCTTTTGCATTTGCTTGATATTTTAAGTAAAGAAATCGTACAAGAAAACTTTTTTACTCTTTTATTTTATATGACCCGTCTTCACTGTACGCAACCCAACACTTCTCGCATTCGATTCGTTTCCTCTCATCTATTGTTCACGAAGATCTTTCAACTTTAACGTGTGACTTCAGTTGCTGCTTGAAGATTGTCATTTCATCTTAAATGTCGTGGAATGCTGGTCGAGCAATTTTCCCTGGAGTCCTGAAATGGCCAAGCTGGTGCGTTCCCAGTTGTACTGCAGCGCGTAAGTTTTTCCCCAGACAAATCCGGTACCAATTTCCTGACTCCAGAGGGATAAGAGGCTTGGTTGGCCCGAAGTGGAATCGAACTAGCACTATGCGAAAAATCCTTATGTTGCATAGATATACTCTGCTTTCTCGCCGTTGTTTTTCTTGTTTCATAAGAGCACTTATGAAGTTAGAAAAAAAAATGGTAAGTGAGTATGTGCTTCAAGTGTTCTGGATGATCGAAATTTTACTGTTTGCGATTGCTAACTCTTACTATTCTACCCGATTGGTTGCTTTTTAAATTATTCTACACTCCAATTTTTAAACACGCACACTTAAACACTTGAATCGTCCGTACTAACTGGATGTGCGGACCCCTGCATAATCTCCATTTTTCAGAGCTTTTCTGGTTAAGTCACTGTGGTTCCCTGGAATCCCGAGGACAGCCTGGCCAAAGTCTTCCCCAGGTCTTCACTACAGGCACTCGTAGGCTTTGTGGATCAGAGAGAGATTTGCCACGAAGCGACTTTAATACCAGGACGGTGGTGGATCTCGGTACTAGTTTAGTCTTAGCTAGGCTTTCTAATGGATACGCCGGATTCCTTTTCATCTTGGGAGACCATTCCAGAGGGTGAATACCCCGCTGTAAATCGCAGTTCGACACGCCGGGAACACCTCCCAGCCACGAAGAGGCCGTTGGCTGGATCAATTTTTAAACACCTTAAATATTTCCAGATTATTTCAAAGACATCACTCTAGAAAGTAGTTGTATTCCGAATTAATTATTGATTTTTACTAGCACGACTTTTTTGCATGGATATGTCAACCACTCAGAGGTACAAAAAACAATCTTTCAAATCGATCCTAGAAAAAAACACTAATGAAGAGAGGTGCTAAGAATTTCTTCCGCTCAAAATGCTGCAAATAAGTGTTTAGCCGAGCTCGAGCTTGTTCCTCCTTAATAGGCACGTGAAATTGCCCAGGAAGCCATTCAGGTGCATGAAAAAAATTCGGCTTACAATGAAATTAGCTTTGCAGAAATACCCTTTTCAAAAGGTAGTTAATGACTGAAAGCCGTAAATCGAGAGCATTTGTCAAAGGATTTAAATGACAAACCTGTGATCGCAAATTGGGGTCCCTTTCTTCCAGGAAAACAGCTTCGCTGATGAGTGTCTGGGTGATCGCAATAACCTTCTCACTGAGTCGGCGATGTGAAGACGAAAACTCCTAAAGCCAATCACATCTCTATTAAGCGCCCACTCCAGAAATCTTTCGGGGTGTTTGGTGCGGTGGATATCGTGTAAGCTCCCGGCATGCGTAGCCGCAAGTTCGAAGTGATCAAATGGATACAGACACCTTTTAACAAAATAACCTCGATTTTTCGACCTCGTAGTGAAAATACGAACACATTTTTACAACTGATTCTGATCTAAGTATAGTGATTTGAAGTATAGATATAGGTTTGCGGACCAATAGTTCTAGGATTTCCAAGGAATTACTTGAAGGGCGAAAAACAAGGTTAGTGTTTTATTACTTAATCGAACTAACTAATCTTCAACAGTAATAATGATAATCCCTTACAGACCTGGTAAATTTTACTCATTTGAGTTAAGAGGATACAGGATAGGTACACTATACCGTAATACGTAAGAACACCTGGTTCAAAGTTCTGGAGCTGAAAATACGATTTGTGAACGGCAAACGATGGGCGGTAACACGATCCACAACCACAGCACAAATGAAGCGTGAACGAAATCAGATGATGGAGATGGTGACCTGCAGGTGAAGGTGTGAAACTTCAGGTGAACCTTGAAGGGCTTAGAATCATGGTGGCCAGGCGTTGTTGGGTAATGTTAGTGTGACTTCAGGAACAGCACTCGGCTGACAAAAGATGACAGCAGTTGAAAATGCTATAAAATCTTCATCTGACATTGAAAACCACCGGAGCGCTCTATTTTTGCTTATAAAGAAATGTTATGCTTTTTCAAAGTTAGGCATAATACGAAAGATAAGAAGGGCTTTTGGAAACTTCTCGAAAAGAGAAGAGTGGTAATTTCACCAGCTGTTGATTATTTTTCGGTTGATGGTGATTTAGAAGCATCAGCTAGACATAGCCAGCTTATATTAGTAAATATCATATATTCCAAAAAATAACGTCTTGGGAATGTGTAAATTGTGTGGAGAAGCAGGTGGAAGAGGACATAATTAGATTCAAAACACTCGTTAGTTTGGTCTTTTCGACTTTCGTTCCCGAGCGACTCATCACTTTGTCTCCCACTAAAATCGTTTAATTCGTGCCAGCTATCCTACAGCTGGGATTTTCTGTTTGCTCCCATTCTAAAATAATTGTATTGAATCCCCACTCACTGCATCATTGAATTTTCAGCTGCTAGGTGAACATATAGGAAGACGTAGATGCCTACAACAGTACTATTCCCAACGCGCTACGGTTTCGTAGGAACTAGAAAAGTGTTTCTGAGCAGAGTTCAACACTTCTTCCAGAAGTTCGAGCACGAAACAAACCATTGCGATGCGGGTCTTAGCAAGCAGGTCTTGGACACCTTCATCAAATATAACAGAGAAGCGCATAGTAGCAAAAGTGTTACGCACTTCGTGTGCCTTGTGCGTTCATGTGCGAAGCCGAAAAGCCGAATCTACGGTTACTCGCTCGAGTTATTCGGTTATTAATGAACCCATGACTGAAGCAAGTGATGACGAATGCATACAAATGCGCTTTATTTTATTTGAGTCAGAGCCAAAGAATGTGAAGCGTAGGTTGTTAGACCGAGTAAAGTGACACTAGGAAATGATCTTATTGCTACGAAAAGTTGACCATTTCTCACCATATCCCCCAGTGCTATGACTAAAGCTAGAAGGGCCGGGAGGGGTATGGAGACGTGCATAGCCCAATGAGCGTTGGTTGGGATGAAGCGGCACTAATTAGCGCGGCCCCTAGGATGGGTGGTCGGAGCGCAGACCTGATGCCTACTCCTGCATACACTAATTAGCAATGCGACCACACTCGCGTCGGCGTAACGCACTACCTCCAACTGAGCCTCTGTCTTCTTAAAGGGTACACCAGTGCGAACGATTTATTATAGTCGACGATATAGCATGCGCATTTCTCAGCTCTATGCCTTTCCTTGACAAGACAGGAAACGTACCGAATACCGTTGCACTGTAGCTTTAAATCCAGCATCAAAAGTTCTTATTTTTGCTCGAAATTAACACAGCCGGTGTATGCATAATGATGCTAATCGCCCATTAACAAGATTGGTTTGGAAAGCCCAAATTGGGATTGAACCAAGTTAAACTGAGGATGTAATTGAAATCACGATGTTGAGTTTTTATTTGCTGCCTATTACAATTTTCCAGGGCAGGGTATTATGTGAAAGAAATACAACCAGAATGATGCTGAGGTATCTGCAAAATTCCGGATCACAGGTGTGTGTGGTGAGGAATGACCGCGCTATTACCCTTTCTGGGGGTTAACACATCCACCACGACACCATGCCGGTCCTTGATTTCGTCTGGTCTCTCAGCTAGCTTCCTATCTACCAGTGCCATCAGCAATTACTCGTCATCGGGAAATGGTCTGAAGAGCCCAAATCATTCAAATCACTGCAAACACCTGCGATCCGGAGTTTTGCAAATATCTCAGTAACATTATGGTTGTATTTCACATAACTTCCTGTCGTGAAAAGTTGTAAAAGGCAGCAAATAAAAGGCTTACACTGCTGGACATGTTTTAATCTGATTTCATAAATACCAATTACACTGGCATTCAGTTTCTTCTTTAAAAGAAAGTTAATATTTTAAAGACTATAATGAGCTCATAAGGGCATGTGTGGCGCAGTGCTCGGAGGTGCCTTACAATACGTATGGGATCGATCCCTGCGCCCAAGGCTCACCAAGCCTTCCATTCCTCCAGGGTGGGCAAATTGGTGCCAAACTTGTCTGGGAAGATAGCAGCACTGGCTCGATACATGGGCAGGCCATCGCGAGTCATTGTAAAGACCAGATATGCATTCAATCCCCTCCAATGATGCTTAATGAAGTCGAATACATGGCGCATCCCTCAGCAATTGATCAACGCCAAGAGCTTCATTCTTCTTTTAGCTTTACAATGAACTTATGTAGAATACTCTTAGCTTCGCTCTGAAATACTGTTGTTTCCAGTCAGTCAAATTGGTGCCTTCAATGGCTCGGTGGAATTTGCTTCTGCAGAGCTAATTCATTTTCAGCCGTTTTATACAGAGTATAACTTCCTAATGCCTTATAGTACTCCGCTATTTTCACTTTTATTTTGTTAACAAGCAGACGCAGAAATCACAGAGATCGGAAACAAATGTGCTAGGTCTCACAAAACTTCTGTAGAAAGGCCATGAAAGTATCCTCAACATAAACAGAACATCAAAGTGAAACGGTTGTGGGGTACGCTGGGTCGAAGAAATCCACCCACTCAATGAAGTTCAAAAAGTTTAACGGTGACGTCAACAATGGCATAAATTCCTACTAAGATCTGAAACCCTTTCCCACAGCACTTAAGAGAGCTCACGCTCTGTTTCCTTGTGCACCCTATAGGACCGTATACAACATTTAACACGTAATAAATTTCCGCGCTCAGTATGACTGCCACATTATTAGCATAATCATAACGCTTTCCTCTACGAATACACATTACTAAACCAAAATAGTAGTGGCGTAGGAAGATGCACTCTTCATCGAAAATGCCAAACAAAGGCCAGCTACGGTAATCGAAGTCGACATTTTAGGGCGGAAAGCACCACTATCGGTGAGAAGCCTCACCCAAATTTTCTTAACCAATCCGAGGAAAGCCGCTAAATATAACAACGCAGTTACTAAAGCACTGATATTGATGAGTGACGCAATGGTTTACTAGATTCAGGAAATGAAAGCAAACTGCAGAAACCAGTAAGGGTAAAACACGTTGCAATGGATTCCATCAGTTTTTTCCCACTTTCTACCTAGTAATCTGCAAGAGTGGCCTATGCGTTTGTCTTGAAACTGCTTGTGGTGCTACCTTAGACGATATTGAACGGAACAAAAGTTGTTCATTTAGTTTAATAGACTTAGATGGAAGTTCAATACAGCTTTCTATAAACGAATAATAATCCTAGACTGTCAGTTTTAAACAGGAATTCAGTGTGAATACGTACTTACTCACTTAGGTATTTAAATGATCAGTCAGTACATGTTACTTGGACCTTAGAAGTTCTCGCGTTCGATTATTTTCATACGTAGAGATAATCGATTTAGTGTGTGGATTCGGTCCCAGCTGAACAGCCCCTTTTTCGTCGGCGTTTCCTTCCCGAAAGAGACCTCTTGGGGTCATTTCTTCTTTAATGGTGCTGTCAGAGGAGAACCGACCACCGATACGACCGCTACTGCATAAAATTGTCGTCCAATGTGATGAACACCAGTCGTTCGCTAATTCCACGTTGGTTTATTGAATTCTCTGCACAATAGACCACTCAGCACCGCACAGCAGCAGTGCTAACTGAGCCAGAAGTGGGCTTTTGGACGGCCAGATGCTGCAAAGAGATCGGAGGCTGAACGGTATTACGGAAATGGCTGTGGTTTTATGAAAGCTGAACCTTAGGATGGTGCCAGAGCAGTAAATCACTCTTCCTGCTAAATGCAAAAGAAGAGATATCTTGAACTAATATAGTGATGCACAATCTTTTCAGGTTTCAGTTGAATAAATAATTCCTCGACCAGTATTAAAAAGAGAACGGTATAGGCCAAAATGGGATTGCCTACGCATAGTGTTAAAAGTGCTAAAGAAGTTAAACCTGTACCATTTTAAAACAATTGAGACTAGGATGTAAAGCCTCTTTGAAACCTCACGAATGTCTAAATTAACTCACGACAGCTTAATGTTCAATCAACTGTTCGATCCGTTCACAAGTTTAAGCCACCAATACTTCAATGGATGTTCGACATCTTACGAGCCTACTTGCTTTAAAACTTTTGTTTGCCTTTCTAGTACTAAGCCAAACTAATAGACATTGGCGGTGATCAACACCATTATGCACCACTTGCACCGCAAATCGACCGATATCTGCGTTTAAAAACGCCCGTTTCGCTCAGCTTAATGGATGTCGTTGCACAGAACCCAAAACTAGCTGCTGCTGCTGGCAAGACGGCCAGAATCCGACCTCCTGATAGCTCTGCTTTCGCTGGTAAGTTCCAGCAAAATCTTGGATGACTCGTGGCATCGCTCGAGAAATTCAATATGGTGATATGGTCAGCATCGTTGATTCCATCTTGATGAAAACATCTATCTCTTCAAGAATTTTTTATATTTCTGCTACGCAAACCGCTACCTATGATTATAAGCCAGTTTTGGACTAAAATGAGGTTTACGAAACGTGCTCTACACCACGCACTAGCAGGAATAAAAAGCAACGAAGGCAAAGAACCTTATTCCTCACTGCAGCCGAAGAGTGCCCTCAGAAAAACTGCAATTTTTTTTCCAACACTGGCCATCTATATACCCCAAGTGTTCTTGAAGTGTTATAGCCGAGCTTTCCACTTATTTTGAAAGAAAAATTATAGACTGTAACAAGGATAACAATATAAGAATATGAAAAATAACGACAGAGTATAATACTGGTTAGAGGATTAGTACCAACAGCAATAATAATAAATGCCACATAAAGGCGTTGAGCGAGAGGACATCTCAACTACACACATTTTGTTTGTCTTGTGGTAGGAGGAAAATGCCAATAATTTTAGTGGACAGCAAAAAAATCTCTGAGCAGAGCAATTTGTCGAGATATGTTGGTGAAGGTAACACTCTAGCAGGGTAATAAAGTAGATTGGAATTACTAAGAAATTCCATTCTTCTCTGTGAAAACGGAAGGTTATTCTAAAAATGATTTGGTTTTTTCCTAGAAGAGCCAGAAGACTATCTCAGAGGGTTCAGATTGACAAATATTAGACCGACCAAGTTTATGTGTCGGGTTATCACATGTCTTACGGAATTACTAATCACAGATGAATGAAAAGACGAGCAGACCATAAACTACGCTAATGAAAACCGTCGTCAAATCCAGACTGTCAGAATTTCTGATGGACAGGGTTACTGTGTTTCTATGTTATGAATAAGAATTTCTTCTTACAGAACGTTGACGAAGCTGCTTTGGCCTGTTCAGTACCCACTTTTTCTCGCGACTTCTAAATTGGAGCTGGTCTTGCTCGCAGGTGTGCAAATCGTGTCCGAGCAACGCACACTTTGCTTTGTATTCGTGGAACGATGTGTTGTCCCAGGCAGGAGTCATTAGTTCTCCACACACGATCGTCTCATAAAACTATCGCTCAAGTTTACTCCAGAAAAAAAGAACTCGAACTTATTTAAGTAGGCAGAAAGAGGGAGATGAGAAAAGTCTACGCCTTTTGTGTGTTACACTACTCGTTTTTAATATCCTACAGGTTTCGAAGGCTTGGAAAAATGCGTGGAGAAGTGGAAAGTAGCCGCACGTAAAAAACCTACCGCAAAGCTACCATAGCTCACTAAGGAGTCCTGCCACGAATGTCTTGAATTGTAGGTGCTGAAAGGTGAGAACAATCAGTACGTCGCTCTCGGCGGAGTAGAATGACTGCCTGTGGGATGGATGCGGCCCGCCCTCGACGTGCTCTGCCAACGACGTCATTCGGTCTGCTGCTTCCGAAAATCGAAACAAACAGACCTCCCTACTTCCAGATGGTATCGAAAAAACGAAAGAAGACTGCATCAGATGGAGGGAAAGCCGCACTTCAATTAGGAAAATTGATCGGCATAAGCGCTAATTGGTTTTTCCTTGCAAAATCAATTACGATTTGAGCGAAATGGATAAGCGTTGCATTTGGGGAGAACTGCTTTTCCAAGCTATTTATATCCGCTTCTGTTTAGTCGCACAACGCAGCGCCACGCCGCTGCAGAGTGACATTATTTCATCTTTTAATGATACTTTGTCAGTCCTGTAGAATTGAGAAGCCTTCTTGAGAGCATAATGCTCAACCTGGATCAGCTCCATTCTTCCTTGAAGCTTCTCGTTCTTAATGGAAATAAAGCAGACTTTTTCACTATTTATATATTTCTTGATGACTGTTCAAGAAATCATTGTTAGAGAGAAGATTCAATCTACAGCAACCGGAATTATTAGGATGGAAACTATCATTGCGTTTAGTGAGGATTTCTGCTCCCCAGATGATTCCAGTTGATGAGTGATGGCAGCTAGCATCGTTAGCGTAAAAAGACTGGCTGAGAGAAAGGCAGAACGAAGTCCAGTTATGTCATGGGTAACACATGAGCCCCCGAATGGGTGATAACGGTTCGATTTGGCCTGGGGTCCAAGTTTTGCAAATATCTCAGCATCATTGCGGTTTTATTTCACATAATATCTCGCTTGAAACAACAATCGGAAGTAGATAAAGGTTATACATTGTGTTTTTGGATACCTTAATTCATCTCCACAAATGAAATTTACATATCCCGCGACAAATTATTGGACAAAGGGCATGTGTTGTTCTTTTTTATAGCGGACTGATTAAGCGTTACCTTTTCTTCACAATCCCTAAGTGTTCGGTCCTTGCTTTTCCACTCAGGCTTGTACAAAAGGATTTCGATGCACTGTGTTTCCTAACCTGAATTTTAAAGTCACTGTGCTTTTAAATCACTAACCAGGGAGATAACGAGTGAAAGGTCGGACCATTTCCATTAGCTCAATCTTAACCTTACTGTTTTTATCAATTATCAATGAATCTTTATCCAAGAAATTGCAAATTGATATCAACCTAATCAGCAAACTTTGAAGGTTTCCAGCTTCATAGCCGATAAGAAAAGTTGTTTTTAGAACAAAGAACTGCTGTCGGTTCATTATTCGGCTGCCTATGAGGAATCTCGGCATTCTTGTCAAGAAACTTAGAGAAGAGGGAGCCAATGTAAAGAATCGCCGCTGGCTTGAGAAAAAAAACCTAGGCGAAATATGGCAGACCCGCTATGAATCCAAAAGTGTGTTACATGTGCTGTTTACGTGAAGCTGGCTGTCTTGACGACCTGGAGAGAGCTCTACTATGGTATCGAGGACAAACGAAAAAGAATTGCTTACCCAAGAAAGAAGACGACGGTCAAATGGAGATTCTGAGATGACCTGCATGGTTGTGGAGGAAAACGCGGTTTTCATATCTCACAGCAAGCATATTAGTGCTGCTAGGTTGCACTTCCTACTCTCTTCACAAGGGCCTTCATATCTGTGTAAATGAAACTGCGCATAACAATAAACTCGTCGCATAGTGATATCAAGAAATGTACATGGAATGGAGAAAGCCATTCAAAAGAAAAGGACTCCCAAAACCTTGGCAAATTGAGGTTTATTGTTATCACTTTACTTTTCCGAAAAGATATTTTTTCCAAAAAATTTGGCCAAGCATACAACCAGTTTATCCAATATCTTTATGATAATGCTGAAAAAGGGCTAAAATTTGAAAGTCACCTAGAGATTTTCGTACATAGAAACAAATAAACTGATAGCCAATGAACGGCAATGTGAAGTCGGACAGTAATCACCTTAGCTCTGATTGACAGTCTCTTCACGTTCGAACATGCAAAGCGTTGCAAGGAAACAATAGAGATGATTAAAGAACTTAGGAAAGATGAGAAGCGCCGAGTAAGGGAATTGAATTATGGTATTGGGGAAGTTCTTCAAGGAAGATATGGAAAGATTTTAAACTGAGAATTTAAGTGCTGTAGTTGCGCTCAAACGTAACCTTGCTGAATCGCGAACATGGTGCAAGTTTACCTGTATCAATGGGATAAACCAACTGCCAAGTGGTAGCTGGTGCGTTCTCTCGATCGTTTTTAAACCATCAGCAACGAACATCTCCTTCAAGTGGTCGCCTTCAAGTTCTAATGTGCGGCATCATTTTCTTCATAATCAAGCTTCGTATCTCCGATACGAAGCTTCTCAAACCATCTGCACACCATGGATTCGGAAGCGCTTTCATGATGTATGCATTGATGACATTCCCAGTTGCTTTCGCGACGCAATATCCACGTTCCAACTCATAAAGCATATCGCTATGAGTACGTGTTCCCTGCATTACGAGCTTCTCTTCGACCAGCCTGAAAGCGTTCTAAATTAGTTGAAAGGGACTATTTCTTAATATTATTATGCCTAATATAAATGACGTAAGTACAGCTATAAAATGCTGCTTAAGAAGGGAGGGTCTAGAGAGTTCGGTAAACTTAATCGAAATGCCGAGGAATCCTAGGCGCCAGCTAGTTCGCAACCGCCTATTTGACCGTTTATGTGCAACGCAAAATTGCATAATTTTCTCCAACGGGCAGACCCCCACGTGTCCGCATAAAAAAACTTAGTCGGCAAATGTCTACCAAACACCCCATTAGGCACACATAGGACCCACAGACATAACAGGGAGGACTTTGAAGTATATGTCACGATCCTCGCGCAGGAATCAAGAACACAAGCACGCAAAACTCTCGAGGCGCTCTGGATTAATTCAAGAAATCCGAAAATGAACCGCAGGGAAGAATGCCTCATTATCGCGTGATATTGGGCAGTATATAAGACTGCTATTCTGATGGGAGAGGCACATTACGCTTCCATGTGAATTCTGTGCGGTTGGACTCACGCGACATACTCAGTGGAAGCCTCATAGAAAGCGGTGAGTGTGCAAAGACTGTGTGTTCAATGTGAATGAAATTTTGGTTCAGCATTTCCTCTGTTTGGTTATGGAGGTGTTTGGCTGTGTAGATGGCAGTCGACTTGACCTTTCCAGGCTCTGAGAAAGGCGAAGTCCGCCGAAACGTTAGCTTATTCGTGAATGAAGGATAAAAGTAACACCTTGCGTTTGCTCAACAAGAATACGAAGAATTACTTGATCAGTGCCGAGATTAATAGAAAGTTGGTCGTGGGAGTTAATATACCCAATACTAACTGCAAAAAATAAAGGATAAAGAACAAAGGTCTCGGCATTGATTAATCTCTGAGGGATGCGCCATGCGACTTCATTAAGCATCGCTTGGAGGTGATTGAATGCATATCTGGCCTTTATAATGATTCGCAGTGGCCTACCGATATATCGAGCCAGTGCTGCTATCCTCCTGGGTAAGTCTGGTAGCAGTTTGCCGACTCCGGAGGGATGGAAGGCTTGGTTGGCCATGGGCGCGGGAATCGATTCCACGTGTGTGTCGCAGTGGCGCCTCCATCCACTGCGCCACAAGCGCCCAATACTAACTGTACTTATTAAATTCAGATCAACACTAGACGGCTGATGTGTAAGAAACTGTTTACCCAGGAAAGAAGCTTTTAAATAAGGGTCGTCATCACACTTACTTATTCAAGGCAGTTGTCGAGTATTGCAGTTGTCATGGAGAAAATTGATTTGAAACCGAAAAGTACAAAAATGCTTCAAAAGAACAACACACTATTAAGCCAATATGTCTTCGATGAGAAGACAAATCAGGACTGCGAAATAGCGAAATACCCGGTTAACTCACCTCTATAGTTGAGTCTATATCGAGAGGGAGGGTGCGGCATAGGATAATACAACGAGCATCTTGCACCTGTATCATTGTGATTTGAGTGAGTTCTGTTCAAAGCTCCGCTTTTCTTTGTCTCGTGTGAGAGTGACTCCGTAGATTCTGCTTTCCGTATGGAGTTGAACGGCACCATAGTTTTGCTTCGGGATTTTGCAAAGATTGTCCCTCTGTTTAATTAATTTGCGCAGAACGTTAAGGTACGAGGAACTGTTCCGTCAAAAAGATGGGAACGGAGTCACTTTTACCTTGTCTTCTCCATCGCATGCTCTAGTAGGCACCTGCTTTGTCCTGCTCAACTATAGACCCAGGTCACTTGTCACATTGACTTCCATCAAAATAAATGTTTTTTTTAGGTTGAGTGGAAGAACGATCTTTTCACAGCCTTTGATCCGCTACTAACCCTGTACCCGCCACCTGGGACGCACCACGTTACCTTTCGATTAGCCGGCATGGGATACGTGGATGAGGAGGATCCGTGGATTAATATCACCGTCTGTCTTCTCGCCTTACTGACAGAAATGTATTTAATTTTCACAGTTTGCCTAACCGCATGATCAATGGTGGGTCCCAATGATAGCACGAGTATGTTATAAGCGCTAGCACAATCCTTGGATTTAGGCAGTCTAGAAGTGGAGAATTCACAATCTTAGGCCATTCGTTTATGTTCTTCAACGTGTTTTGTAAATGACGGTCAATTATAAAAGGATAAGAAATAGACCGTTCTGCTTAGATAAATCTACTATTGATTCACCTATGAGTGGGCTTCATTGGGCATCGTAGACGTCACTAAATGCAAATTTGCCTTGTACAATTTCCCGTGGCTAGTGATTGTTATAAATCAGTGTTTTTATTTTCCATACAAGTTCGACACCCAGCTGTCGGCCTCGTAGAGAGTTATCAGCCTTTCAAGCTAGGTGTGTTATCGAACCACTGACACTCGTGTTTGAAGACAGTTCTAGCCACTGGGTACTACACGCACCTCATGGGTAATCATATGATAAGTACTTTACAACTGAGATTGATTCAAATGAAAAGTGCCACTTTTTAGCTTTAATTAATAGTTTGCCGGTAAACTGTGGCTGAGTTGTGTTTCTGAATGTCCAAATGAAGCTGGTTTTTTTTCTTGAGGAGGATAATATAGGCTGAAAAGAAATCAGACACTTCTATCTAAACTCCACCTAAAAATAAACGCATGTGAAAGGCTGTTGACGCATTTAAAGAAGCGAATCAGAATGAGCAAATCTCATTCCTATCCATAAGGATTGATGAAAACCGGAACGCATGTATGAGTGAGCCGAAAATGTGCAAGGCTAGCACGACTTCTCGTATAAATAGAGCACTCAAGTACTCAGATACTAAAATAATCCCTAAGCATCGCGTCAGGGTGAATGTTTCAACCCAGTTCCACTCGACGCTTTTAACCTCACGCTCAGGGAAGCGACATGATATATGAGGGTTTTTAAATTATGTTAGCACTATTAAGTGCTGACTGTGTAATATAAAGCTAAAAGCTAAAGTTCTCGGCGTTGATCATTCCGTGATGGACGGATGCGCCATGCATTCGACTTCATTAAGTATCGTTATCGTTTGGAGGTGATAGAATGTATATCTGGCCTTTACAATGACTCGCGGTGGCCTACCGATGTATCGAGCCAGTGCTGCTATCCTCCCGGACAAGTCTGGTACCAATTCGCTGACCTCGGAGGGATGGAAGACTTGGTGGGTCATGGACGCGGGGACCGATTCCACGTGTGTGTTACAACGCACCTCCGACCACTGCGCTACACGTGCCCACTGTGTAATATACCAAAACAAATCTATTTTCTTCTACATAATATCGCTATATATCTATGGATCTCTTTCATGTGAAGAGTCATTAGCTGGTAACGAGCGTCGCTGATCTTTTTCGGTGATAGGAAGTTGAAGGCTAGACAAAAGTGAACGTGTACTTATTCTGAGCACGAAACGAGTTGAAGAATCGACTACCGAAAGCTGCTATGCTGGAGGATTTTATATCTTCCGCGCATGCAATCACGGTCATTCAGATAGAAGGAGAGTTGTTTGTAGTTACACTTATACAGTGTGACAGATAGGAACTGAGAGAAACTCCCTATTATGAAATATTTATTAATTATTTACACAGCGCAATATTTCCTCCAAATTTTCTGTGTCTTTTCTAGAGTGTCGAAATTGAACGTATGGTACTATTGTTCTTTTTTTTTAGATCGACCACTTTCATTGAAATTGTGGCCTATAAACATGGCTGGGCGTCATACCCTGCAGAGGCGTTCCCACCTGGCAGTACTTTTCAATATTTGGAGACCCGTTGTTCAAGTGCAAATAAAGTGGAGGTCCATTAAAAATAGGCATGCTCAAGCTGACGCAAAAGTGAGTGAAATGCAAAATCGACCTAACACAACCGTATGGTGAGAAATGACTTCGCACTTGTGACTTCTTTCATCCACTGCCAATGCCAAAAGTTTCCACACCACGCCACAACATTAAATCTGGCGACCAGTTACCAGCATTTGCCGGAATAGTAAAGATTTGATTTTCATGCAAGATGGCGCTTTTCCACAATTTGCCATTGTCATTCGGAAATTGCAGAATCATCAATCCCTAAGTGGTGCGAATGCATTCGACTTCACTAGGTATCGTAAGAGGTGACTGAAAGCATATCTGGCCTATACAATGACTCGCGGTGGCCTACCGATGTATCGAGCCACCGCCGCTATCCTCCAAGACAGCTCTATTAACAATTTGCCAACCTCGGAAAGATGGAAAGCTTGGCGGGCCTGCATTGCGGTATCGAACCCAAATGAATCGCAGGACACTTCTAACGTCTGCGCTACCAGGGCCGGAATCATCCCAACGGTCTATCGCCACATCGTGGCTGGGAGGTAGTTCTGGGTGTTTGGCTGCGATGTGCCGGCAGAAATCCATGCCCCAGTTGGACCTGCCAAGCTGAGGTGTCCGACGTTTTCACGTCGCAGCCCAGCTAAGCCCAGTAAACTTATCCCAAGATTTACTGCCATGTTGATATCAAACTAATCGCATGGTAGCAAGTTTTCCTCTAATCTACACGGGCTGCGACTGCCTAATGTGGTGACCACCTGAGGAATACTTCTGCTGAGCTGACCTCAAAACTCCATGGAGCCACAATGGCTAAATCAGCAAAATTTCGGCCTCAATACCCCGCACACTGGGCGCTGCCGCATACGATCTCGAGTTCTGCGAAACCGATGAGTTGCGATCAAATCCTGTGTTGGAGTGGATGACACTTGAAATGGACAAGATGAATACGACTACCACACGTCATGGAGACTGACACCTATGATGTCAGAGGAGCGTTTTCAGATGCCGACACTTACGCTCTTCTTGAGGCCACCGATTGCATCAAATTCTGTGTGATAGTCCCACAGGAGATGAAAAGCGGGAGCACCAACATGCACCAATTAGATGATGGAACCCTTGTCATTCCTGAAGTGATATTTTCATTAAGAAATGTCGGAGGCGTTAGCATTGCAGCACACCCGTCTACTTCCCATCTAGTCACCTAACACGAAATCCTCTTATCACCGCTTGCTACTCACAAACTTGTGCAGCTAATGAGATCGAATTGTACGTGTTCTGAAAGCGCGTTCGTTCCCCACCGCAGACGCCTGCGGTCCGGAGTTTTGCAAATATCTCAGTATCATTGAAGTTGTATTTCACAATGTATACCCTGCCGTTAAAAAGAGTAGGCAGTAAATAATAAGTTAAAACTCTCTCTACCGTTAGGGCGAATTATGCAGTTTTTCGTTGTCCTTAGGCGGTCATATTGGCGGCTACGAAATAGCTGGCGTCTTAGAGTGCTTGATGGTATTTCTATTACTCTAATGGAAATCTCTAGACCGACCCTTATTAAGCAACGCTTTATTGCTGCACTTATTTCGTTTGAAATAAATGGCAAGAGGAACGGAACCTTGTTTTCGTTAGAATTATCGCTCTGGGGAGTGGTTTTTCCTCTATGCCTGTGCCGAGAAGCCACAGTTTCGTAACCATTTGAAATGGCTATTTGGTGCAGTTTCGAGGATTCTTCTCTCTACCTGTGCACACGCTGGTGGCGGTTCGAAGGTGTCGGTTCGAAACATATTTCTTATAAGCGCCCTTTTATTGTGTGAGCGATGAGACGAAAGGTAATGAACCACTGTATTCTTAGTGCTTGGTCTTCGATACCATTCTGTGATGCAGCCGTTTTCGGATAAGTTAATTTAAACGTTTAGAAATGGAAGCCAGTTTTCTTTCGGTTTCTCACGGGTGAACTTTATGTACTCCGACTGTTTGTTCAATAACTATTCAAATTTTGTTCAAAAAGTATTTGTCCATCTCCTCTTGTGTAGAGCAGATGACAAAACAATAATTTATGTACCTAAAGTAGAGTAATGGCCTGAGATCGATTACTTGTGCTTCCACTTTAGACATAAAGGCAACGTCCTATTGCCACCCCTCTAATTTGTGCGTAATATTTCCCAGACCATCTGAAAATCGAGCAGTATAGACGGACCTTTGAGAGGACCATTAGCTGCTGAATCGAAAAGTCGTGCATGTTAATCTCCCCGTGTTGCTCAAGAACCTTGCGGGTGACTTGCATTGCGGAGTCGTTCGGCACGGGCGGTAACGTTGAACCACTCCATAAAGTACGCACTTTTGGGAAGTGCGTTACGCAGGCGATCTAGGAACATTTAGGTGTTCGTGTGATTGGCTGCTATGTGTTTAAACAACTAGTCGAGAATTAGATTTATAAACCAAGCAATTCTATCCGTAGGCCCGTCTACACAACTGATGATGGGTCTAACTTTAAAGGTGGAGGGGTTGGTAGAAGCCAGATCATCAGCGGATATTAACTTATGGGTCTTGGTAAGTAAGTATAAGACGGGACATGTTGTAACTTCGATCCTAAGGTGCGAAATGTCTGCTGGTTTTAAACCTGCTGCGCTTGCCATTTTGACCCATTCGTTGTTCAGTTTTCGATTTTGACTTTTGAATTCCTTTTCAGTAGATGCGCGATAAAGAGATGCGTCTTCGAGATGTTTTCCCGTTATATCGACATCTAACTGGCTAGGAATTATTACAATCTCTCCGCCCTTATCACTAACTGATAGCCTAATAGTCTCTGATTTTATTAGCTCTCGAACTTGTCGGAAACCAGATCTTTGCGCAGCTGTAAGATTCGAACTAAGCTTTGTCATGCGATAGTGGTTAAGGATTTTGATAGTTTTACTCGAACATATGCGAAACTTTATATTTACTTCGTTATTAGGGCGTTGCTGTCTTAAGAATAATCGAGGAATTGGAGGTGGTGGTAGTGCCCTACTTCCCTACTTCTCGTTCCTTTTTAATTCGTGTCTCAATTCTAGCGTTGCTGAGGAGTCGACCTTGGAGTTAGTGCAGGCTGCACGCGATCCTACGCAAAGCTTTTTTAGAAATTGGTTGCGCTTGTGAGATTGGACCCAATTCTAATAGCGAGCGCGCGTCATCGGAGAGAGTTGTGCCTCCTAATACGGTGACCTTTGACTTTTCAAGCACGTTATCGACCGCATTTTCAGTGCTAGCGCTTTCGTAAACGATTTTGTTTAGTTTAATTGAGGCTGGTTTTTGCGAATGATCTAGTAAATTTTGAAACTTTCTGCTTAAGGTTACTTTAGCATTCGACCTATTAGCATCGCAAATCAAAATTGACCCACCCAACATTCTCTTACAAAGGGAATCCTCCAAATACTATACACAATAAGATTCCTTCGAGTTACACTTCTTCAATTGCGCGTTTACATAGTGTCCTGTTCGCATCGAAGAGAGGCGCGTAATAGTCGCACTTCGATGTAACACGGCTGATAATAAAGACCAGCTGTAGAAAATCTTTGCAGGAGGATTTAATTGGTATAGGCAGGAAAAGTTGTTGGAAACAGCTCAAAAACGATTCAGTCTGAGGAGGTGCCATCGGGATCTTTGCGACTACAATGTTCCACTATCTGGCCAGATAAAGTCTGTGGAAAAATTAGTCTTCGACTAAATCTCACAGAAACGATGTTCATGAGGAACGGATTGGTTGTGTTTGCCCCATTCACGCTCAGCGGTGTGAACATCTCCGAATGCTCCAGTTACGCTATCTAGATCGGAGAATCAACGTGATGAACGACTTGGCTACAGAGTTGTTCAGAAGGAAACGAGCAGCTTACAGAGTTTTCAAGAGAATCGAGGATGTAGTGAAGAAAACAAAGAACACTCGGCTACGTGCCCACCTTTTCGACAGCACGATTCTTCCTGTCTTAACGTATCTGTATGAAACCTGGCCGCTGCGTAAATTGCATGAAAGATCACTTAGCGTTATTGAACGCGCAGTCGAAAGGACGACGCTAGGAGTGTCCCGTATCACACAAGTAAGGGAAGCGATCCGAAGCTCCGACGTGTGTCAACGATCATAAATCACAGACGCCGTTCCATACTCCAAACTGCCGAATATAACGTGGGCCCGATACGTAACGCCTATGAACGACTGATGGGCAAAAGTGGTTAGTGACTGGATTCCTCGGAATGTCAAACGTACTGCAGGAAGACCACCGACCCGATGGTTAGAGTTCTTCATGAAAAGCCTAGAAGAAAGGTATGATACTCAATGAGTCCCTAGAGCGAGCAGAACCCACTGGGTTAGTCCTGCACTCGACAGGGAAAAGTGGAAGATTTACTGGCTCCCGCTCGAGTCATTCAGCGATCAATGGGACGACAGCTGATGCAAGTGGTCCGCTTTAATGAACCAAGATAACCACTATCTCTACGTCCCGTCATGATATGAAACTGGTAACAAAAAGGTTCTATACCAATCTTTTGCGCTCCACAATCCCCCTTTCGAGCCCCGAAATCTCCACTAATGAAAAACCTCCAGGGATTCTACCCTCTGATTCCCACGACCGACTTTCTATTAACCTCGGCATTGATCAAGTAATTCTTCGTATTTTTGCTGAGCAAACGCGAGGTGTTATTATTCTTTATTCACGAATAAGCTGACGTTTCGGCGGATTTCGCATTCCTCAAGGAAGCTGGTAGCCATAAATTACTTGTCCTTCTCGCAACCCACATAACATTTTTAAAGAGGAGAAAGGAAAAAAAACCCAGGCCAGTGAAGGATCTCGCGCACGGTCATCATACCCAAGAAGCTTGACCAAAGGAATTCGCAACTACAATCCTTAAGTGCTTGTTGAGTGTACTCTGCAAGCTGTTCACGAAGATTATCCTTCTGCGGTTATCGAAGACCTTGTTTTAGGAACAACCAGTTGAGCAAGAAGGATTCCGACAAGGATTCTGCCGCGTGGACCATATCCAAAACGTGTCACGGGACACAGAAGTATATCGAGAGTACCGTCTGCCTCTTGTTCTGACCTTTATCTACTACAAGAAAGCCTTTGACTCCGTCAAAACAAATCCTACCATATCAGCGCTCGCCGACCAAGGAGTGGATCCATCCTATATGCGAACACTAGCAGACTTTTCGGAAATCCAACACAAACACAGCTTTTCATCGACTCTTCATCATATTCATAGAAAAAGGGGTTCGATAAGGCGATGCAATATCGCCAAAACTGTTTGCCGCCGAACTGCAGTGGATAATGTTATCACTCGATTGGGATGAGAAAGACCTATTCAGTGATGGAAAATTCCTATCAAATCTTCGTTTTATGGATGACATTGTCATCTTTTTGAGGAGTACTAGTGAAAGAGACTATGCTCAATGAACTCAACGAAGTGGGAATTATTGGACTAAATAGGACGAAGACCCAGTTCATAAAGAACCCATGGTGCGAATGTGAACATATCGAAATGGATGGTTCTCTGATCAAAGAAACCATCTCGTGGAGAAGAAGAAGAGCAGCACGGGCCGCATTCGGGCCACTCAAAGAATGGCCGACTAATTAAATGGCGCAAAACTCCGTATTCACCTTTTCGATCCAACAGACACCTCACCAACCCTCCCAGCTCTCTGCTATGCAGCAGAGACGTGAACTGATACGTCGTGTCAGCCACGTCAAGAATGCGGCACACTACCAATACAACACTTGAACGATGTATTCTGGGATCTCACCGACATCCACAACGTCTAGCCGGAATGCGCGACTCAGATCTCTGGAACCTATCCCCTCCTCGAGAACCGGGAGAATATACATCAATAGTGAAACAAAGATGGGCCGATCACATAACAAAAAGAACAGATGGACGAAAAGAATAGTGGAGTGTACCACAATGGAATGCAAGCGTCCCCTTGGAAAGTCACCTAAAAGCACTCGTAGATGGCAACGATTTCAGGATTATGGAATAGGCCTCGCGGCCGTCTCTATGTTTATAGCAGACCACCACAATGGGCGTCGATTGCGCGAGAAAGAAGCAGATGGTGCTGGGGCCGGCACAACCGTTGAAAATGGGCCGTCCAAGTATCCAAATAAGTAAAAAAGTATCCACATCCTTAGCTGGATGAGTCGTCGTGGTCTGCACGAGTGGCCTAGCTCAGCACCATGCGGTTTTTTCCTTTAGTATTGGTTAAAGGCGTAAGTCTACTCTACCAAACCGACAACCTTAAAAGAATATGAAGCAGGAATCATAAAATAAAGCGGTTCCCCGGCCAAGGAGAGCTTTTGGCGAATGCTGGTACTTATATTGGATTTTAAATAAAACTCCACACTTAGGAATTCGTGTCATATTAATTTCTTGCCAAAATTACGTTTAAAACATAAAGTATAAGAATTTTAAAATAGTTAGCTACGTTCCAGTCACCTTGTGATTTCTTTCACATCGATTTGACCAACAGCCTGTCGTCAAGTGCCTGGAATATACACGCGATTTGAAGAATATTCTCCACATCTTCTGTTAGTGTACGTCTCCTGGATCACGTATGTGTTGTTCTTAGCTCCATTTCCTTCATTCTCATGTACTACGGAATCGTTCCGCCCGTGCCAGTTGGGCTGCGCAAAGTTATAGCTGGTAAGGAATTCATAACATACATTTTTGAACGTGCAACTATATCAATTGTGCAACTTTAGACCTATATATAAGGATCACCTATTCAACCTGTTCTTTCCAAGTTCTTGCCGTGCTTCCATCAAGACAAACTTCTTCCTAGCTAGCGATGAATCTCATTTTCCTCGTATTACTTAACCATTCCACTGTAGAAGATACTTTCCTATTGTTGGCGTTATTCCTCTTTTTGTCTTATTTATGGGTGTTTATTACGTTACTACTTATACTGTTTATATATAGATTTTTTAACAACGCTATGTCGTTATTGCTGTGTTAATATTGTTCATTTAAAGACTAAAAGATCCAAGTTTGAGATGTCGCATAACACTGATTCGGTAGGACTAGGGTGAGAAAGCAAGATATACATCTTCACTCAGCCCACAGGCACCTCTAGGCGCCTCCACTCTACATTTTGACTTCCTTGGCGCGCACATGCATGAGACCCGAGAATATATCCCTATATGTGCTACATCGGACTAACTTGTAAACACATGTGCACACATATTTAGGTATGCATGCACCTGTGGGTATCACGCATGCATCGTGTGAGTAGATTGCATTTTGCACGTCGTTTTGGTGAGAACGTAACAATTGAAAAACGAAGAACTATATGTAGGATGGATCGTTTTGGTTCGCCACTGACAAACAAACTTTATTTATACTGTTCCAGCTTGATAACCTTATCGAGAGTATACACATCGCAACTTCATTCCTATTCTTAAACTACGATCCATATATTAACGGTGATGTTTTCCATTTCTCACTCTAGCAGAGCTCACTTGACAAAATGAACTAGTACATTAATGCTCGAATTACAAAATGAATGAAATGGATTACTTTTAACTATCTTAGCTACTCAGCCTAACACTTTGACCAATCATTTTCCACCGTGGTCACCGTCTGTGTTGACGTTTGCAAGCACTACTCCGTGACCTGTACGTCGTTTCGAGCTAAGAACAGAATTTCTGGGAATACATGTCATTATTGACTGAAACTTTCGCCTCATTTAGCGATAACCTTAAGGACATGCCCAATTACCGTTGAAAAATCGCAATCTAAGAGCGCTTTAGGATTTTATATCCTCAATTTCGCGCCTTTCTCTCCTTTCACTAGATAAAAAGGGTTCCTGCACTACGCAATGGTCTGACCCTCTGTAGAACTTTAGAACCGTAGACTAACGACATCGGTTAGCTCCGACCTACCATGTGGTCCATTTCTTCATGCTACTCCTCCATTAGCAGACCTCCATAACCATGATTTAGAAAAGGGCTTCTGGAATTGGGATGATCGCGCATCGCTATTCATGGTAAACTGAAACAGTCAGTCACCCTCTCTGATCCAGTTCAACCAATGGCTCTCAGGATGGTATTAAGACGACCTCCTTTACAAAGAAATTTAGCTTTGATGATGTTCTTATTGAGGTCTTAAATACTCCCTTTCCCTAATTCCTCCACCTCCTCCCAACGGTTTACCGCCTCATTGTTGCTGAGAGGTGTTGCTGGATGTCGAACTGGGCTGTACAGTGGGGGAGATTCGTCTCCACGGCAGGGTCTCCCAAGTTGAGGAGTCCGGCGCTTCCATCAGGAACCCTAGCCAAGAGTAAACCAATACCAGGATCCACCACCATCCTGATATCAAAGTCGCATGATGGTAAATCTCTCTCTGATCCACAAGGGCTGCAATTGCCTGTAGTGGTGAAGACCTGGGGCAGAGTTTGGCCAGGCTGACCTCTGGATTCCAGGGAACCACAATGGCTTAACCAGCAAATCTTCGAAAAATGGTGATTATGCTAGGACCTGCACAACCAATGAGCATGGGCCATTCAGGTGTCACCTATCAAGTAGCTCCTCCAACTTCGTGTAAAACGCATTGATCCGTTCTTTATCGTATTATGAGATATACTCTTTAAAAATTGTTCTTGTGATCACACGACTATTCACGACCCTTGAAGATGGAATGGGCCATTCAAATAATCAGACGTATAATCCTGCACAGAGGAAGGGAGATACCACAGTGCTGGTCCCACCACGCTACGGGCTCACCAAGCTGCCTGAGATCACTGTGGATGATGGATGCCAGGAAACGAATCGAAAGTCAGAAGTCCTGGGATCCGCACCGTAAATGTGAAAAATGGGTCACTGGAATGAAATGAAAAAAAGAAAATGTTGATGCTGAGATACTCGCAAAACTTGGATCGAAGTCCTGATCGAACCACGATTACCCTTTCAGGGCGCTCACATGTTACGCAGGGCACCATTGAAGCCTTTGCTTTACCTTTCTCTCAGCCACTTTTTACCTAACGCTGCCATCAATAATCACCATCAACGGAATTAATTTCGACTATAGCCTCAGCTTAACTGAGAATGCCGATTTGTGCTCCCTAAACCAATCCCGTTGACGGTTGATTGTTGATGGCAGCATTAGATAGAAAACTGCCTGTGGGGCCGTGCGTAACACGTGAACCTTGTAAAGTGTAGTCGTGGTTCCATCTGGCCTAGTTCCAAGTTTTGCAAACATCTCAGCATCATTATGGTTGCACTTCACATAACATCTTGCCGTAGGAAATTACAGTAGGCAGTGAATAAAAAGTCAAAATAAAGAACAAAAGATAAAGTTCTCAGCGTTGATCCCTGACGGATACGGCATGCACTTGACCTCACTAAGCATCGTTGGTGGTGACTGAATGTATATCTGCACTTTACAATGACTCACGGTGGCCTACCGATGTATCAAGCCAGTGCTGCTATCCTCCCAGACAAGGCTGATACCAATTGGCCCACCTCGCAGCGATGGAAGGTTTGGTGAGCCTGGGGTGCGGAGATCGATCCTATATGTATTGCAGTGCCCTTCCAACCACTGTGCTACATGCGCCTCAATAAAATCTTAACATAACGAAAATATTCCCTTAGAGCAATTACATGACTTCAGAAATATAACCGCCATAGACACCAAGATGGACTGCGTACAGTCTATGCCGTAGAAAAACACGTTTTCAACACCATGTGTAAAAGCACATTTAATACAAAATATGCTGCATGGTCACTTGGACCTTCATTCAGACCTTTTACCGTTCTAATAAGGCTTACAAGAGGATAAAACTATACAAATTCTTTGCTCTACTCCTCTCGACTCGACTCGATACAATTACGACGATTCACACAATGCAAAGAAAAGCTGTTGTGGACATATGATTCAAATCCTTGCGAGCCCGAAGAAGGCGAAAACTACGCTCCTTTTTCTTTAAACAACAGCCTCGTGTAGGCTTATCAAATGTGAAATACTGACTATTCATACCGAGTTCAAAGGACAATCGGGTTTTAACAGACATAAACTCAGAATTGACAGCAGAGTAGCTATCAAGGGAATTCCAAGTTCTCTACAGGGAGCACCTACGAGATGCCTCGATGTGGTCACGTCCTAATGTATTCAAGACTCCAAACAATCTACGGCTTACGGAACGACACTCAAATACTCACACAAGTGATCTTGGATGATCACAGCAAAATGAAGTGAATGAGAAAAGTGTTGGAAACCGCAGGACTTGTGTAGACGGACCATTTGAAGTATAAACATATGATATTAAATCGTCCAATGTGCAGAAAATATTCACGTGAAACTCAAATTTCTTGCGAAAGCAAGTTAGCCCGATATTTATTCTCAATGAGCTTCATCATGATTTCTATTTACAAACTATTCTAATTAATCACTACAACAAAAAAGTTCACCAGAATAAGTGACACTTCCGGAGAATTGCTTTCCTTGAAGGTAGTTGCTTATGTATAGCAGTACTTGATGAACTGTTACCGGTAGATGCTAGCGGAAGCATCATAGGAAGTTGAAAGTTTTCACATATTTCCTTATACAGTCTAAAAAGCAGTCCTTAACCGGTAATATTTACGTTCTAGATAAGTCGCAGTAATCATAAGAAAATACTATCCGACAGTGATAAGGCGTCAATACTTAAAGATGGCGATTGTTAAGGATTTGTAACGTCGAGTGCTAAAAAGAAATCCTGTGTAGAATATAATAGCTGAATTTCTTCTTATGACAAAGGGTTCGATCTCAGACTCGACCCAAAACAACGAATACATAGATATTGGTATATGAAAACTAATGTCACATGAGATGAGAAGAAATGTTGGCCCTACGAAAACACCTCCAGCACGAATCTACTACGATTACGATAAAAGACTCAGCAAATACTACAACTTTTCTAACGAACCCGCACAAAACAAGCTATGTTGGTTACGTCACAAACAAAAGAAATTCGTATGACGTAACAAGGAAGGCAGTTAATCAAAATATTTCGGGTGTACGCAGCGACAAAGTCAAACGCGTCACCACAGCTAACAATTGAGTTCGCTACTGCCAGTTAGTTACCTCGATAAAAAAAAGAAAACAAAAGAAAAACAACTGCGGAAATCGAAGTAATGTTTCAAGACACAACTCTCTTAAAACAAAGAAAAAAAAAAGAGTCCGTAACTAGATAATCAACATAAACAAGAGCTGGACGTTCCTCAACAGAAATAATTGGTGTATCGCTACACAAATAACAGGAAATGAATGCAACTCCCTAGTATACAAAGCGTCATCTTCTTACTGAAACAACAGTACAAACCGTGTATGGGTAAATCATTACAGATGAACGAATGCGGTCCGACCCGACATGCGGAAGATGGACATTTACACCTTAAACCAACCACTGACAACAAGAAATGTTGAATCCTTTTCAACAACACTAGAAATGATAAGATGTGAACTCACCATGCTGATTGTAACGTTAATTCCCAAATTTCCATTCTCTACAAACGAACATGATGAAACTCCAAAGAATACAGTCATTATAAAACTATGATAAACCTGCGAACAACTGAGCTGTCGGAGTATCAAAGGCGAGACAATCAGACAGTTGAATGGCATGCGCAACACCTTCATGAATTGAACGCGGAGTCGCCTCCCAACACAATCGACGACGGTGTGTTGACAGTTCCAAACTAAACAAATCCATGAGTCGTTCTGTCGCCTTCAACAGCGTTTAAGTCTATACTGTATTACTTCTGTCGATCATCAAAGCATAAAGGAAAGGAATATCAATTAAATACACACTAAAAATGCACGTGATGATACTGCAGGTAACCAGTCATTTGACCATTTCATACGTAAAAAGTTTCGACTAAGCTACCTTTGCCGAGAGTTCCTCACTTATGACAAAGCTTATTCTAAAAAAACTTCTTTCTGTCATCTTCGTAAGGGTACGATTAAAAGATCAATGCTTTAAGCGGAAACAATAGAGAAAAGGAATAAAATGGACTTGGAATAGATGAAAGAGTGTTTCCCCTCCAGTGGATATAGGAAAAATAAAAAGAAAAATGCCTACCGATACATGAAATTATCCGCCTCTTTTTTGGCACCGATAAGTTGCACAACGGCATAAAACACTTGGTGTCCATGATCAAATTTTTCTTGTTTCTCTAAACAAGAAAATATGTTCACACACTTTAAACATCCGTTCAGAAAGACGCTAAGAAATATTCGTGAATGAATACAGACCATGAAAAGGTGTTCAGTGAGTTCACTTTGTGTCTAGTGAAAGTTAGTTTTGCTAAAATAATCACGAAAAATTAGAGAGCAAATATTTCATAACACATTTTCAGCCGTACGAATTGGGCACATGGTGCGATAACAATGATTGCACCCAATTTCAACATACATGCGACTACACCTACATTTGTTTTATAGCCTCGTCCGAGTACGCTACAATTTCCATTGAAAGTTTTAATATCACTAAAATCAAGGCATGAGGATTGTAACACTCCCAGATATTCATTACATGACTGCAAGCTGGTGGGGGTGAACTCCTCGTCCACTGTATTGGAATAACTTAGAAATTTCCTTATCTGAAACGGCCGCTACACCGAAAGAACACACTCATACGGAAAGTACTTTGCGAACTACTAAACGTAAGGAATAGCTTTCTATGGATCATGCACTGCAAAATATCTGTTCTGCGAGCTGTCGATTGAATGCAAAGCTTACTAAAAAGTTCCTCGAAGCAAAACAAAAAAAAAACAAGCATTGAAATAAATTCAGTTATCTCATCTGCAACCGAAATATGAAGCTGTACCAACGCGTATTGCAGCACGTATAGTAACACAGGGCGCGTGTGGCGCAGTGGTTGGAGGCGCCGTTGCGACACTCATGTGGAATCGATTCCCGCGCCCATGGTCCACCAAGCCTTCAATCCCTCCGGGGTCGGAAAATTGGTGCGAGTTATCTGGGAGGATAGAAGCACTAGCTCGATACATCGGCAGGCCACCGCGAGTCATTGCACAGGCCAGATTTACATTCAATCACCTCCAACGATACCAAATGAAGTTGAATGCATGGCGCAACCCTAAGGCATTGATCGGCGTCGAGATCTTTTTTATTTTATAATAACCCAAGGTATGTCGGGTCATAATTAACTGTTAGCTGAGATAAAAATCAATGCTAAGTGAAATAAAAACCAATGGAATTGACAACATATATTGGGTTATAGTGAACGCCGTTAGTTGAGACAAAAATAACTGAAATAAAAAGCAGTCAGGAATCGGTAACACAGGACATGATGGTGTCCAAATGTATCGCTGACTTTTATGGGTACCGTGTTTGAATTAAAAACTTCGAAAATATCAGATTCTAATTTCGATTTTCCAAAGGATCGAAATTTTCAACAAAAAAATACGGATAAACTTAAAGTCGAGATAGCAGATATTCACAAAAAATATATGTGCGTACATAAAACCATGGAGCAAAGTCATAAGTCTAGTAAGCTCTCAACTATTCCAGTGACTGTTAAGGTATCGGCAATTATTGAAAAACCAGCAAATGTCATTACAAGATAGAAACAGCATACCTAGCACAAGCATGAAGTTGTATCCAAAACAACTTTGCATCATAACCCAGTCAACTGCACCAGGCAAGTTGATATCAGTTGCAAGGAAAACAATGTCCTCTCCTATAATAAATCTAATTTAGCAAGACAACTATTAAATGTGCAATCCAACCACAAAAGATCAGTTTATTTCTTATTCAAATACTTCGAAAATAAGTTATAAGAATTAAGACGCTTGGGAGGAGCATCCGCCTGCCTATAATTGAACCACAAAGATGGTCGCCCCACGACGCCCTTACGAGACACTTATCGCACTCAGAAAAAAAGAAACATCCACGACTTATGCTCTAACCTCTTCGACAGCCACATATTACGTTTGGAAGATGGATATGTCGTAAGGGTTCCTACTTTCGAAGTCTGACATATTTACTATCTAATCGGTAGAGAGTTCGCGGCACCCAATGTCGATCAGATCGAACCGAAACATATGAAGAACCTATCGCCAACTTTCTCAAATATATTGGCTTCGTTCTTCATATGTCACCTTTCAGAATGCATGGAAAACCAGGACGAGGTTCCTGCACAAAAAGATTACCTAAATGAAATCGGCAACTACCGCCAAATCTGCGCGATATTTGTCATTTATGAGTTCTTTATTAAAGTAATCCCTAACAGGAATGAAAGGACCGAAAATAACCATGCGTGCAAACTGTACTTTAAAAAAAGGCTCAATACAGTATCTCATATTCGCATCGCAACGAAATACACTGGTGTTGAAAGAGCAAGATATACCACACGTATCGCTTGCATCAGATTAAAAGCACCTTAAAATTAGTTGAGAGAGAAGCACTAGATTGTCGTGTGATATCCCTGCTCAACGTACACTATTCCTTCATGAGCTACAAAACAAGTTTGCAGTCTATGAAATGCTGAGATATTTGCAAAACTCCGGACCACAGGTGTATGCAGTGGGGAACGAACACGCGCTGTTGTCCTTATGGTCCGGATGGTGTAGTGGTGAAGTGCGCTGCTCCCCGGTAAGGACAACAGCGCGTGTTCGTTCCCCACTGCATACATCTGTGGTCCGGAGTTTTGCAAATATCTCAGCATTTCATACGAGTTATATTTCGCAACATAACCTGCCATTAAGAAGAAAAAGGCAGTAAATAAAAGAGTTAAGTTTGCAGTCTATATTCTATCTTTCAACAAGACGTTATAACTACCGAAAAAGAAAGTTCGAAAAGACAATATTACCTCGCTAAAGTCGTTTCCGGTCACTATAGAGAACTTCATGTGAAAAGTAGAACGGAATTAAAAAAGAGCGGAAAGCGATGGCCGGCACCCACGCTACCTTTGTGGTGAAAATGTTGTCTTACCATACTCAAAGAGAAGAAACAATTTCGAAAGCGTCTGCAGAAAGATCTTTGCTTGAACTTCTAGAAAACAATGTTCATGGGACAAAAGTTTTTTCCCAAGATCCGTCTTTCACATATATTTTGCGGCTCCCAGGACTTCTTTCACCCGAATTGTTCCTCGTATGCATGAACGTCGTCGAACTTATCTTGTTGCTGCTTGAGCTTTGTGGTTTTCTCTGTGAATATCGTTAAACGTCATCAATATGTGTACTTATATCGAGAAGTGAATATAATTTGCGATTTGAATCCACAGCTATGCAGTAACAAACGAGCAGCATGAAAAGCTTATAATGGCATTGAGAATGCAGTGAGAAAAACAAAGAGCAACTATGTTCGTGCTCGCGTTTTCGATCAACAAGTCTTAGCACGTCAGCGTATGCGTCAAAAACTTGGCTGCTATAAGACCAAAGACTGCTGAAAGTTATCTTCCACATAAATAAAAAAAATTTAAGTTAAAAGCACTTGTTCGGACTAATATATTGTAAATCGAGCTGAACACGCGCCATGTCTTAATGACAAAGGGTTAGCGAGTTGGTCGAAGCAGATGCTAAGCACACAACACAAATACCAACGAGCCAATGATCAAATTCGCTTACGAAAGCCTTAGAAGAAAAATATTTCTCCCGTCGAGTCCGATAGAAGTGTCTATATACATACATGCATATACATATGTAAATATACAAACATATACACATATGTGTTTACAAACACATAAAAGACTCGTCTCCGTCAAATTAAGTGACCTACGCATATTTTTCATTTAACTACTACGTTGCTAAGAATGCTCGCTTCATGGAGAGGGGCAATAGCCGTGATAGTTCCAGTTGTTTTCCACAGACTACTGTATGTCGTTTCGAGGTTCGTGAATCTGAGGAAGGTTTAGTTCTGGGTACGCTGCTCTACCTATTACCCTTTCTATTTCTTTTATCGATTTTGAAAAAAAAAGAACGCGAAAATAAATGAAGCACGATACAATGAAGCATGAAGAACGGACCTTGTAAAGTAGTTATGCTCTTGTGCACCTTTTTAAGATGGTCCATCACGTCATTTAAAGCGCCCTGCCACTTGCATGCAGCACCAGGACACGGGCAACTGTAAGGTCTGAAACACAGTACATAATTTTAAATTACAGACATATACATATATTCAAGCATCAAAACAAAAATGACTTGCCGGCATTCACATGTTTCTTCATGTTCGACTTTATCGAAATGATAAAAGAAGAGTGGGCAGCCCGACGAAGCGAATTTGCAAGGGAAACGAACAGTGTTCGCAATTTTTTCGAGGCCAAGATTTCGAACGCTAGCTGAAAATAAACCCTACATGGAAAGATAAGAAAATTGGTAGACTTGATATGGTGAACGTTACGAACGTGTAGGTCCACGGCACGTTGGACAGCACTGTAACTTCGGTCGACAGTTGCCGCATACTAAATGACCAGCTTGACACTGCAGATATGGAGGAAGCATGTACTCGAGGCATACGGGACACTCGAAGACGGACAGCACCTAAAATCGAATGCAAATACAGCACGATTTAATACATGGACACTAGAACCTTTACAGTGTGAGCTTGCAGGCCAAAAATATTGATCCTTCAAAGAAATAACGCAGGTTTCATGATCATAAACCTCAAGTAACACCATCTCAGCAAACCATTATAGGCGACCGCTCAAGACGGAAATTACAGGAATATTTACATTTCGACAACAAGAATCGATCTTATTTTTAAGTTACTGAGAATAAAATGCACCAATAAATCTTAAAGAAAAAACCAAAAAACATTTACAAGTCGTTCATTTATGGAACTCATCTTCGTAACCCAACTCGTCTAGCTTTTGTAGTGCGACTCAATATTACTAGCTCACTTCAGATGACGAAAGATTGATAAAGGATTTGAAAATCTCACAACTGTGCAACAAGAACACTCTCTTAATGGTTTTAGAACAGGTGGTATGGGAAAATTGTGGACCAGTATTTTCGCTGAAACGTCAGTCAGTATAGAATAAATCTCGCTATTGACATTCCCGTATCTACTCAAGAAGAAAACGCTGAGTTACGTAACGACGCCAAGATTAATAGAAACTCGATCCTGGTAACTCGAACGCAAAATATTAGCGCTTACTAATCTTCCAACTTAAGGTTCGAAATTAGGAAAAGGAGACTGATAGCAAAATTCCTTATTCGAGTCTTAATCGGAAGCTCCAAATAGGAACTGTTCATAAGAATCAACATGTGCGCTAAGTTTTTCATCCCGATTAAGTTGCAGGAATTAATCATTCATCTAGAAAGCAAATAAAAAGGATAAGATCATGAAACATATCTACTGTATCGGCACGTGCACATACCAATAATTGCACAGAAGGGTATTCTAAAGTTCTCCAATATACCCCTTATTCATGGATATGCACATCTATTAAGTGAAATATATTTCACTATGCACATCTGAACTATCAGTGAACTTACGAAAAGGGAGATATTCAAGTAACTGAAAGGGGACAGCAACTGATATAGAAAACAAAAAAGGCTCCAAAGTTGATGTTGAAAAATCAAAATGAGTGTAGATAATAAAACTGGAAAAAAAGCTGATATGACTTACTACAAAATATAAATTGACGTGAATTAGGCGGAGAGCACATGAAAGTCTACTTGCTTTTTCAGACATGGAATAATCACCAAACTCTCGATATATCAGACACCTTTTCCTAACAAGGAACGTGAAGAACGTAAACAACTTCTAAAACTTTTTGATAACTAGCGAAGATAGAGTTAACGGTAAATCTCAGACATTGTTTCTAAATACTAGTGTGAAGCAGTGTGCAACAATTTACTCAAAATAAAGGAACCTCGGCACTGCTGTCCGTGCGCTCGGTAGCTCCGATAGTTGCAATCTGAGGCGCAACACTTTGAGTCGATAGTGAAGACGGTGAACATGTGACCACTAAAACAACTACGGGACTACTAACAACGATACTACCACCTCTAAACAATGGACGATGCAAACAACAACGAAAGCGACACCTCCAAATGAGTGTATCTGAGAGAACAAACCTGGAGGAGCTGTGGCTTGGACGCGTGCAAGATTCTTTTGGTGTGGAGCAGCTACACCGTGATTCGGTGCAGTCGTGTTCATAAACTGCGACGGTGGCGATCCCGAGCGGCTTGCGCTACGATCATTGCGTTCGGAACTACTGTGTGTGTTCGATGCGCCATTCGGACCACATAGAACCGTTGCTGACGATGAGGTTGATGAGGAGACTGCAGCCGACGGCACCTGAACAGATTATGCAAAACCAGGAAGAAGCGCAAACCAGGCTGTACGAAGAGCTTCGCTTGGCTGAACAAGCTTCATCACATCAAATCACAGACATATTACTCATTACATGAATAGCTTATTTTTTTCCAACAAGTCGCATAACGGTAACTACTTACACTGTGAAACATTTAAATGATCAACTATAACAAGAAATCAATACTGCCAAGAACGGCAAGCTAAGGAAGAGCATTCAAACCTTGACATACTAAGTGGCTCTTGTTACTACAATGATAACTTTCACGTCAAAAATAATGTTGTAGCCCTAGAGAAAGTAAGGGGAAGGGGAGTTTGGGGCATGGGTGATCGACCATTTTTGGCTAAGTGAGATGAGAAAGCGGTGTACTTCGTACAGATTAGTGTAAGGAATATACTATATAATGTAATTCCACCCGTTAGTGTTGGTAACCCCTCAGAACTTCCCACCATACTTACAAATGGGCTACTTTGTCGGCCTCATCAGATACAGTTAGTAAAGGAACATTTATCGAAAGCCACAGGCTGCTTGTTTGGTTAGTTATCAATAGTCAGTCTATATGTCCTTGCTATGGATCAAGAAGTACTCACAAATTATGACAAAAATTTTTCCAACTCAAGCAGATTAGAAGCTCCCAATAAATCTATACAGGAATGACTTCCATACAAACTCTTGAACAAGTCGCTACGTTACAGAATCTGATCAAGCTCAAAGAAAGGATCTCAACCATTAGGAAAGCAAAGCATTCAGAGACAACCTTAGTGATGAGGATTCGAAATCATAACAGGGACTACAAGTGGCTGGGCTTGCAAATGGCGCGCTACGGAAGTTAGCAGCAGCTCTTCCATAAGTCACAAAAAACAAAATGGACATAAGTCCATGCTATATGGCTGAAATCACTTGCTTACCTGGCCGTGGTTGTTGCTACTCATCTACGTAACGATGGAGGAGGTGTGTGCGTGATGGCCCGCCAGTGTAGAGATGCCACTGAAAAGCTTTTTACTTCACACAGAGCTAAGGCCACGCAAAGCGGCAACTTCACGACAATAAAGAAAGAAAAGTAAGACACGCGATAGGGGAAGAATATCAAAACCACTTCGGTTTGGACAGCTTCCACTCTAGAAAAGTACCAAAGCGTGCACTGCTCATAAGATTCACAGTGATTCTTCTAATGATTAATACGGACAAACTAGAAAGCTAGCTGAGGAATCGCAGCCTCACGCAAACGACCACGACCTCGACCATGAACATCAGCCAAGCCCGGAGGACGGGAATGATGCTCCGGGAGCATCTAATCATGCCGAGGTAGAACGTGCAGAGAGCGTGGTCGCAGAGGAAGCACCGACACGGACCCGCCGAGAGAGCGCGGCAGACAACGACTGCGCAGACTCGTCCCCAGCTGACTGTGCAGCCGATCGATTGGCGGCCACGCACGAAGACACGCGCATGTGCGTCGACGCGGCGCGGAGAGGGCAGTGGCGATAGAGCATCGTAATGCGATCGGCGTGAATCAGTGCTTGTGTGCTTCCTGTTTCCGCTTGATGTGTTGTTTATGGCAAACGCAGTAGAGGCCAGATTTTAAAATGCACTAAAAGTCCAGTGTGTATCCACACGGATGGTGAGCTGTGATCGAAACTCGGAACCTCAGCTGGGCTTCCGACCTGCGACTACTCTACTGGGGTTGCGTGCGTTACGCACCACGCCAGCCAAGGCCATTGCCTTGCCTCCTTTCGGCCATGTTTTACTCTGTTGGTGCTGTTAGCAATCACCCGTCAGTGGGAATTACCCATGGAGCACAAATCGCTACTGTACGTGGTTAAGGTGTCAGCACTCTCGCGACGATCCCTAATTTCTCGCTGTGCTCACTGTGACACCTATTGATGTCACACCGCCCGCTCCAATAGTTTTTATGTAACCCTTAATTGTAATTTCCTTTCTATAAAACTGTTTTTCTCTGCCTTTTGAAAAAATTTCTCTCTGCGTTTCTTATCCTATGTGTATTCCATGTTTTTGTATACACAATCCCTTGTTTTTAGTGCATATACAAGTCTTTGAAAGGTGCCTTTAGGGTAGTGCTTAGAGGCGCCCTGCAACACACATGAGATCGGTCCTCGCGCCCGTGGCTCACCAAGCCCTTCATCCCTCCTGGGCAAAATGGAACCAAACTTGTCTGGTAGGATAGTAGCACTGACTCGTTACATCGGTAGACCACTGCGAGTCATTGTAAAGGCCAGATACGCACTCAATCACCTGCAACGATTATTAATGAAGTCGAATGCATGGCGCACCCCTCATGGATTGATCAACACCGAAAGCTTTATTCTTTTCTTGAAACTTCAGTCCGAATAGTTCCGATGTCCTCTACATCACCTTGTTATCTGAGGCATCCATCTCTGACTCCTTGTGTGAAAAGGCTGAACATTGCGCTATTGTGATAAAGTACATAGGTACTTATGGCTAGAGAGACATGAAGCGAAGATAAATGGTGGGTTTTGAATGGAACGGACCGTCATGCTAAACACCATTAAGGTACATGCGTAGCGCTGTGGTTAGCGGTGTCATCCAATACACACGTGGTTTTTGGTTTGACTCCACGCCCCAGGCTTACCAAGCCTTCCATAGCTCCGGAGATACACTACTACCGGACTTCTCTAAGAGGATAAAAATCATGACGTGATACATCGGTAGACCACCACAACTCACTGTATAGAGCAGATATACATGCAGTCCCTTCCAACAGTGTTTGGTGAAGTCGAATGAATGGCGCATAATTCAAGGATCGAGCAATGCCGAACGCTAAATGCTTTTTTTCTGGTCAAATTTTAGTACAAAAAGAGTAGCGTTCAAGACCACGGGTTCAACCTCGGCCCGTGCCAACTAAGCTTTCCACCCCTACGAAGTGGTTACATTGGCACCAAACTTGTCTGGAGAAGCTATTCATTCGAAAAGGTCGTCAGCTGACTGCAGTAAAGACTAGAGAATACCTTGGCGCAACTGTCCCAAGATTCCAGAGAGAAAGTACTTCACCAGGATTCAAGGAAATCAATGAAGAAGACTAAAGTCGTCAAGCAACAGTCAAGCAACCTCACTGCAAATAAGGGCAAAAGCTGGTCGTCACTACAGGACAAATTTCAAAAGCTACCAATTTCCCTAGACAGATTTCCCAAAGCCGTTATTATGACTAATACCAACAACTTCAGGCACTTGCAACAACATGAGGCATAAATGACTCCGATACTTCTCAAAAGTACCTTGGCCTCTCAAATTAACCAAACATGTTTTAGCTCCTTGTGAGCTTTATTAACTGAAATAGAGACCTTGCAATTTACATATCACCTCGAGTAAGGCATAAGTTTGCCTATTCTAGTACGAAACTCCGAGTTTCTGTAGCCTATGAATCGCTTTCCCTTCGCTCTTCATCACTGGATCTCGTACTTCGAACAGTGAAGTGATTTCGAAACAAGCCAACAAGCACTTCGAATCTCGACTTCGTCCGGCTGAACACGGCAATGTCTCCGAATGGACACAGACGGGTCCCGTTCGCGGTTGTCCTTGCTGCATCAAAAACATCAGAGTTCTGGATTATTTTGGATTTATTAAAGAATTGGGTCAGAATCCACTCCAGGAATTAAAGTTTGACATTAGAGAAACCGCCCTTAAGACGATAAGGCAAGATCACTTCGAGTAGTTCCTCGTATCCCTCTTGCAAGTACTCTGTTTATAGGATTTTCTACGATTGCTGAAAACTCACACGTTAGCAAATGCGCGACAATGTTTTCCGAAAAGCTGCACGGAGATTCACTGTAGATATGCCTGGTATTCCTGAAATATATATATATACATATATATATATATGTATATATATATATGCTACTTTAAAATACTTCGCATGGCCAGATGAGTACGAGCATATGGAAGAACCTCGTAAGCAGTATGGGTGGGAATCCCGTTTTCATTTCATTTGCTACACTTCGCTACTCCGTTTGCTCGGCGGAACATCTCTTGAGGAGAAATCTGCTTCGGTGCTTCTTTCGCCGCTTCCTCTGCAGCTTCTACAGCGCTCCTGTTCATTAGACAAAACATTTCTTCTCACTTCGTTCATTCACAAGATAGACTCGCTTTGAAATTGCTCACTTCACGTTTAGCAGCTTGAAGGGCAAATTTTTTTTACGTTCCTGAAGAGTTTTCCGTCCACATAGTTCCACAACCGTTTCATGCAACTTGTCCTCCAAATACAGTCCCAATTCGGGAAGAATGTCATTGCGCAGTCGATCACATTCCTGCGAAATTTGATCACCACGGTCAAATTCATAAATATAAACTGTCAGGAATACAAATACACCTCTAGGATGTGCTCTCGACGTTGATCAATACCGGGAGGACTAAATACTAAACTAACACATGAGTCACCTGTATCACCTGTAGTCCCGTTGATCGTCGAGTGACTCAAGCGGGCACCAGTAAATCTTCCATTTTTCCCAGTCGCGCGCAAGAGTGGCCCAGTGGGTTCTGCTCGCTCTAGGGACTCGTCGAGCATCATATCTTTCTTCAAGGCTCTTTGTGAAAAACTCTGATTATCGGGTCGGTGGTCTTCCTGCAGTACGTTTGACATCCCGAGGAATCCAGTCACTAACGGCTCTTGTCCATATGTTGTCATTCATACCCATTACGTGTCCTGCCCACCTTGTCTTCGACTGTTTGGCGTACAGAACGGCATCTTTGATTTTTGATCGTTGACACAGATCGGAGCTTCGGATTCCATCCCTTACTTGTATGGAAAGGGATACTCCTAGCATCGCACTTTCGACTGCGCTATCGAAGAGATCTGAGTAGTATTCGTGAATGATTTTCTTCATTCTCTTCCTAGATGCTGTAACTGTTCCGTCTGGGCGTTGGAGTGCAATCATCTTGGTCTTGTAATTGGCGAAGCTTCGGTGGGCTTCGCGAATACTTTCCCCAGCCTCTGCAGCTTCGACCAGTACTGCTGCTCTTCTCTCTGTAAGATCTTTTATCGCCTGTTTGCACTGTTTTGCAAGATCGGACGTTAGTTCGCGGTTGTCTGCAGTTCGTGATTCCACGCTGGCGTATGAGCTCGGGTGTTTCTGGAGACAAACGTCTCTTTGTGAGTTTCGAACTCTCAGCTTTCACAGCGCTAACGTGAAGATGTTGAATGCATTCCTCGTCGATGTTATCGACAACGGCATCTTCCCAACAGCCCACTAATGAATTGAATAAGTACCGGTTTGCGGTGGTTCTGGGACTTCGGTTTTGGAATTTAGCGGCTTTTTCTCCTTTCCGCGAGAAATAGAATCTTACACGAAGAAGACTATAGTCTGATCCCGTGTAGAATTTTGGGAATTTACCATTTCGTTATGGTACTCTCAGTTGGGAGACCCCCACGTACAGCGTTGAGGGTGAGGCTTCTGGAATTGCGAGTTACCATGGATGGTCTTGGTCGTCATGATAAACTCAGAGAGCCGCTCACCCCGTTCGTTACATTCTAATCCGTGGGTCCTGATGTGATGTTCTTCAGACGTTCTTCTTGGTCCTATATTGGCGTTAAAATCCCCAATGATGACCTTGAAGAATGTATGGTCTTCTCTGTAGAACTTCTCCAAGTCCATGTAGAACGCTTTGACTTCTTCGTCATAGTTTGATGTCGGCGCGTATACGACGGAAATTGTCATTGATCTGCATCTTTTTAATCGTAAACGTGCTATTCGTGCTGTTAGTTGTTCGAATGAACCAATGTTCATGGATAAAGTCGTATTAACGAGAACGCCGAGGCCTACGACTCCTCTACTGTCGCATGTTCCGAGGAACAGTTCTTCTCCGATGTCATAGACGGCGTGAAAGGCTGGCGTCTTCTCTTCTTGGCCAGACCGATGACGTCGTACCTTATCCTTTTTGCTTGAGCAAGTCTTCTATCGAGGGCTCGGATGCAAGTCTACGTGCATTGTAGGCCCACATCGTAACGTTATTTATTTGCGATCTAGGCAGCTTACATTGGCCCTGAAATTTTAGCGGCCTCCCCGTATTCGCCCTACCCAACGATGGGAAATTGGAGACTCTTTCGGGGTCAGGGGAATGAGGCCCATTTCTTTTACTGTTTTAGCTTTTTGATACCCACATGTAGCTTGCTGTGCTCTGAACGTGTGGGCTGGGTATACTCCTGGGCGGCTTGCTAGGCTTTCCCAGAGTGGACATGGAGCTCATTTGTTGGAGGCGACTCCTAACCGCCCTCCATATACTTCCCCGTCACTGGACTGCAGGCTTTTGACCGAATTGACTCGTATAATAGAAACCGTATTAAGTAGAACGCACCTACACACGCGTGCATGAATACGCCTCGCAATTACAGTATGTGCCAAATTGGCGCAGCAGAAATAGGGAGACCATCCCCTGGATCCACCTGCATCTCAGAGAAGCAAAGGTCGATTTTGGTCCACCCCCAACCCCGTATCCGCCACCTGGAGACACGCCAGGTAGCCTAACGACTAACCGCCTATCGGGATCCCTCATGTGAGGGAGATTCATGGGACACATAAGTGGAGTAAAAAAATAACCTCTCCTTTGAAAATCCTAGTTCATCAGATTTGAGAATAACTCCAAATATTGCCAACATATGTGTCATCTACGACGAAAAATCCCTGTTGACGGGTGTTTGCCGGTGGCAGCGTTAGGGTAAAAACTGGCTGAGAGAAAGGCACTACGGGCCTCTGTGGGTAGCACGTGAGCCTCTGAAAATGGTTACCGCGAGTTTGAACCTCAAATGGGGGTCCGAGTTTTGCAAATATCTCAGCAGCACTGCGGTTGTACTTCACATAATATCCTGCCATGACAAAACAATAGGCACTAAATAAAAAGTTAAATTCTGACTTTATTATAGGAGGTCATACCTTACAAGATTGTTAAGAAACATGAAGAGACAGTGGTGCAAATACCAGTTGTGAAGCCGCGTAACACAAATTTAGATTTGGTTTCATGTTATGTAACGCGTGCAAACTGAAATGAATGCTGAACTCTTGGCGTCATCATGAGAGTACGGTATATACAGCTGGCAATGACGGATACACTGATATCTTCACGTGAATGGAACCCATTCATAGCAAGGATTCCTTCCACGCTAAAGTATTTTTGTTGAACAAAATACACACTCACCTTCGGTATCAGAGATGAGTATCAAAGAGACGCTTTTTGCCCACAACTTTTACATGGAGTCGATTTCCTCCCTGATATAAGCGAATGTGCTAGGCTTATCCTGAACATCCTGTGTTTTTCACATTTCTAAAAACCGACAACCATTTGACCTCGGCATAGATAGTATATTCTTGGAAATAGAACTCTGCCAACTTCGTGTTAGCTTAATAATCCAGGAAAGTACTGATTATTTAAGCTGAGATTAGATGAAGCTCAGACCTCTGCAGGATGCATTGCCACCTTGAAAGCACACTAGCAGACCAAATTGAATAGCAGTACATGAAGAACCGCCCTGCACAAAGTGGCACCGCCGAGTATGGGTTCCGCGTTCAAGCGGTAGTCCACTCCATCGGATTCGACTCGATATGACTATGAAGAGCCATGTCGTGAGGACGAACGGCTATGGACAACGGAGTCATATCTAACCGGCTCTAAAGAAAGCGCCGTTAGCGGAGTAGATTTTCGTTATAACCTCGCCTTGGCTTAATAATCTAACACTTCTCTCCATACGTTTTTGAATTGTTGAGCTTACACAAGCTTGATAAACAATCTTTTTTCGTCTTCGTATCCGATCGGATCCTCCTCAGCTGAGCATCTCTCGAATGAGGCATTCTCACCTGGTCAAGTTCTCTTACAGAGGGCGCCGGTTGTTGATAATAGTTGTTGTCCGGTGGTAACCATTTGAGTGGATGGACATAGATTGTCCGGAAAAAAATTCTGGAAAAATCAGAGCACTCAATCGGTGGTACTCATCAATGAAACGTAACTGCCACTGTAGACGACATGAACTTATCACCAATACTCATTTTTACCGAACCTATGTATCCTCATACAGTTTATATTAAAATGTTCAATAAATGTACAGTTTTATTTTTCTACACTTCGTTCCACTTTTGGGCAAATGGACGTAAAACACAGGCATTTAAACATAGTTTTCAGCATAATTTCCTATCTTATAGGACATTTTCCACTGCCGGAGCTAGAACACCAACGATCCTCAGCTGTGGCAGTCTAGAAATCACCGTAAAGAAGGATATTTATGAGTGCCTTCGTCTGTATGTGTAAAAACCGATTTTCATCCGTGTTCGTATGTTTAACGCAATTCTCAATAGCTATCGGTTCTCTCAACTGATTTTTCTCTTGTCCGTATTTCTTCGCCTCATCCACAAATAGACTCCAAATATTATCCATAAATTCCCATAAATACTTCACAAAAATGTGTTTACTATTATAAAAGCATGGGTTGTGAATCCACAAGAGAACCAGTGTCGTCGAAGAAAATCCTGGGGTCATGAGACACACGACTTACGGCTGACCTCACCACCATCACACATTCGTTCTTCTCACTTTATTCACAACATTTAGTGGCAAAAACAAGGGACTCCCAGTTGTCGTTATCATTTTTTGCTTCCTGTCTGTTTTCGACGAGTAGTTAGATGAGGTTACTTCATTCGAACGGTGCTCAGCCGAAGAAGATCCAACTCAATAGGACGATGAGGGCACCACATCTAGAGAACGAACAATTGTCGACCATTGCCTGGGATCATCCGCTCTAATCTGGACGAAGATGTTGAAACCTTACCCGAATAAACATTTTATCAACCTTCTTAGCTTACCAATCCAAGAAGGCGATAAAGTTTTTGACCAGCAATTTTTTTCTTTCCTGTCGTTACAGTGAGTCATGGCTATCAGGTGGAATGGGAGGATATGAAAACTATTTAAAAAAAGGAGTATACTTTTAATATACCTTAAAAAGTGATTATCAAACGGCGACAGCACTATAGCTGAATAGAAGGTGAGTTCGTTCAAACACCACACGAAAGAAATGTTTCAAAAGGATGCGTGGTTACAAAAGAAAAACAAATTATTTGGATACTCGCATACTAGGATGGCGCGTCTTCACTGGTTCTGTGTAATTTCCACTTTTTCGGAGTTTTGTTGGTTCAACCATTGCGGTTTTTTGAAGTCCCGAGGTCAGCCAGGCCAAAGTCTGCCCCAGGTCGTCACCACCACAGGTAGTCGCCGCCCTTGTGGATTAGAGAGAGATTTTCCACCATGCGACTAGTTTGATACCAAGACAGTGGTCGATCCTGATATTCGTTTACTCCTAGCTGGGCTTCTTGATGGAAACGCCGGACTCCTTCTCAGCTTGGGAGACGCTGTTGAAGGGATGTATCCCCCCGCTGTAGATCGCAGCCCGACACCCAGGAACACCTCCTAGCCACAACGAGGCGATAAACCGTTGGAAGGGAAAAACAAATTAAACATGTAGAATGCAAAACAAGCAAGCTTTTAGTAATATTTTAACAAAATACTTAAGAAGCCGGATTGTGAAGCAAAAATACAGAAGTGCAGAGATGTTCTTATTGTTGGTGGGGTGGATGCATTTTGGACCGCATGCGCTGATTCCTTGAGAGCAGGTAGCGCTTGTTTACGTGCTCTACTATATATAATACGTCTTTGCTTCGTGCTGACCAAGCCTTGCATCCATCCTAGATCGGAAAGTTGTTCTCGGACCTGTCTTGTAGGACAAAGGCACTTTACTTGCTAAATCGGAGGCCACTAGAATTATTGCCATAGGCCAGATATGCATTTAATCGAAGATCTGCCTTCTCCACTTAGAAATATCGCACTATGGCGCTAATACACTTGTACATGCAGTTACCACCACTTGTGGACTGTAGGAGGTTTGCTGCTTTGCAGCAAAGCATGAACACTAAGACGTGACGGTCCCTGAAAACCATTCAGCCACTTCGCTGGTCTTCTCATTCATCGCAATTTTTAAACCAGAACCTTTATTTATACTGCAGTAGAGACAGAGGGATGACTAGAGTTGGCCCCTACAATGGGTTTTCAATTTCCTACGTTTCCTCGTTTATTTTGGTTTGTTGACACATCAGAACTTAGAGTTAACGGTTATTTTTACGTGGTAGTTAAGAGTGCTATAACTACATCCTATTATCCTGACTTCTTCACATTTTGTTCGCTAAAAACGAGCTCGTGTGGCGCAGCGGTCGGAGGCGCTATGCAGCATATACGTGGAATCGATCCCTGCGCCCATGGCCCACCAAGCCTTCCACGCCACCGAGATCGCCAAATTGGTACTAGACTTGTTTGAGAGGATAGAAGCACTGGCTCGACACATCAATAGGCCACCGCGAGTCTTTGTTAAAGCCAGATATGCATTCAGTTACCTCCAAACGATGCTTAATGAAGTCGAACGCATGACGCATCCCTCAGGGATTGATCGACACTAATAACTTTATCCTTTATCTTTTTAAAAAACGAGCTAAATTGACAACCTTGCCAGCTCCGATACTAAATGCTGATTTCTTATTTTTTAGCCGCTCACATTTTACTTTTAGCACCGAAATGTTCACAGTTCCATCTGATTGTTTTCCTATATTCATATGTTAACTACTTTGCATGATGTTCACGATTTCTCTGTCCATTATGAATGTAACCGCGACATAGTCTACAGGTTAACTTTGCTAGTAAGATGAAATTTCCCCTACACATCGCAGTTCGACACCCATTAACACCAAGACGACAACCTTATGTAATAGATAGCTGGGATAGCTAAGTATTCCTATGCGAGGACGTTGCGGTATGAGCAAAACTCGGGACCACAGGTAGGTTCGAACTCTTTCCGATTTAGTGAGATTATCCTTCCTGTGGCTGACGTGCTATCCACCACACTCACCGAAGCCCTTGCTTTGTCTTTCTCTCAGCCACGCTTTTTTTTAATGTATCGGTGCTCTCAGTACTAGTCCTAATCACTAGTCGATGGCAATAATCTTGCGGTCGCAAATTGGTACTGAATTCGATTAAGCTGAAGGTGCTGTCGAAATCGTAGTGTTCTGACTTGCTTTACTGCCTATTCTTCTAGGCAGTAAGTGAATGTTAAGACATTGTGTTCATCACCAAACATTTGAAAGGCAAACCAACTCCTACATGCAACAACTCTTCATTTATAAAATAACTTACAGGATATTATTATTACAGGCCTTAACATGACAGTCAATTCGAAACATTATCATTGAAGAGCATGCTTTTCAATATATTTTCAGATAACTATGAAAGATAAGCACAGGCAGATCCACGACTCTCATGAAAGAACAAATGATCACGAATCAGTAGCTTTTAGAATATGCCATTTACAGAGATCAATTTACATGATTATCAATGTAGTGTGTTATCAAGCGAAGGAAGAGGCTACAACTGGCAGTATGTAAGCAACAGAACAGAAACAATTAAATTCTGGCCTAACAAGTATGCAGTGTACACCTCGCCTTCCTATCAACACAAGATGAAAGAACACTGAAACCTGAGATGTCTAAAGTGACCGTATTAGTACGATAAAAAGCGAGGTTTCTAGACTCTATCAATGAAGCAAAGATAAAGCACTGATACCATGCATATCAACAGAGGAAACTTTTAGAGATAAAACTATGAGTAAAACAGAAACGTTAGGTTTGAGTTAGAAAGCAAAACGACGGTAACACGTGAGGTAAATATTAGCCTGAGTAGTCAGTTACGTAATGGTGTAACACTTCAAAAACATGAAACATAAAATAAACTGATTTCCACACTATTCTTAGAAAAAAACAGTGCTTCCAATAGATGAAGGACCAGTAGTTTTAACGTTCAATCATTAAATACACCATTATCAACAGCGTTTGTAATAATAAAATTTCCCATCCATGGTTCAGCAGTTTTCACAGAAACATTTTTGTCTCTCGTGTTTACCCGCTCCTGCAGCAAAGTAAGCGTCTGAAACATAAAAATGTATAATACGTTACCAAAATGTAAACGTTGGGATTTAGATGAGAATGACGAAAATGAAAATGATAGCTATCAAATTACTTACGTTTTCGTTACACATATAAAGGGTGACAGCTAATGCATTCGCTACATTCACATGCTTTCCAGTATTTCCCATTCGTCGTGGTAGGCAATGCATGACTGAGGAGAACGTGTGGAGACCTGTATTGATGCCAAAACTGGTGAGACATCAGTGGAACTAATCATAGGTTACTATAATAATGAATTGGGACCACTAGTGGCTATGCTTCGAAACATTCTTTACTCTGACAAGATGTACAGTGTTGTTCGCACTTAACCATATGTCATATCAATGTGCTTAGTAGTTCTTGTTAGATAAACGCCCTTAATCTTTCGAACCAAAATTTGGCACACATACAAGCACTCTACATAGAACTGTGTAAACACATACTTTTTCTAACAATATAAAGTATCTGATCCAATATATTTCCAAACTTCAAGGATAATACACTGAGAAGGGTTCTGAAGACTAAAAACTTTCACCCGCATCATCATCGCAATTTACAGTCGCCTATTTTTATGGAGTGAGCTCTTCTTGATGCTGACCTATTTACTATGGATGCGATTCGATTGCAGAAATTATCGCCAAGGTGATTGAACGTATAATTAGCCCAAACAAAGAGTGGCGAGGAACATATTGGCCAAGTGAGTTTTAACCTCTCTGACAAGTCTGACACCAATTCGCCGACCACCGAGGGATCAGAATAAGGTAGTGAATGACGTATGTGTTAATCCTAAAGTTGGCCAAGGTAAGGGTCGAAACAGCGGGTATAGTTGTACAGCGCAACATCCGTATCTCCTGTGTTTAGCACACCCGTGTAAACCATAAAAAAGCTTTCGGCACTGATCAATCTCTGAGTGATGTACCAAGCATTCGACTTCACTAAGGATGGTTTGGAGATGACTGAATGCATATCTGGCCTTTACAATGAGTCGCAGTAACCTGCCGATGTATCGAGCCAATGCTGCTATCCTCCCAGACAAGTCTGGTACCAATTGGCCAACCCCGGAGGGATAGAAGGTTTGGTGAGCTATGGGCGCGGAGATCGATCCCATGTGTGTGTTGCAAGGCACCTCCGACCACTGCGCCACACGTGCCCCTCTGCAGCGCGCAGAAAACAACTTTTCTCGAACGACGCCTGGTACAAAATCTGTTCAAAGAACTATTGGCAATATGAAAGAAAACAAAGATGTTGGCTCTGTAGAAGAAACAAACAGGAAAGCATAGTCTTGTCTGCTGCCTTATCTCATAAAAGCAACAAACAATGTGATTGTGGCTTACATTTGATGTCTAACTGAATTCCAAACCTTGAACTTTAAAATCTGCTTGCCGAACTTCAGCAGCGAACTGTCGCATACTTTCTTCCACACCTGCATTGCTCGTTTCGCACCGGTCCTTTGGCTCTTCCTTCACGTTAACATCCTCCAAATTCCGATATGTTAACGCGTCAAGTACATCGACTGGATCTAAAGAGTAGACTTTCACGAAGAAAAAAAAAAACTATTACGTGCAAAGTAAAAGCTCGCATGTGGTACCAACTAGAAGATGGAATAACGAATAAAGTTTTTTCTTACCCAAAGCAGTTATATCCATTGGGTTACATCGTTCAAGCATTTTCTCTGCAATTGGCCCCAGACTATTGTCAAGAGTTCGATCAAGCTTCTTGAAATACATTTCGGGACCAAACTCTTGGTTTTTATTGCGCTCAACTGCACGACAGCGAGCAAGCAGTGCACGTCGCGAGTAAAGCACTTTGTCGTAAGCAAGCTGAAAGATACTTAACTTCCGAAAGCGAAAGAAAGTAAAGATTATCGAACTACCGCAAAACTGTTCTTGTCAGAGTTCCTCAGAGATTAACACTATTGCAACGACGCATAAATCACACCTAATTTTTCGTTGCAAGAGTGACCTCCTACCGAACCTTACCACATCTCTTTCGCTACATTTTCGCGCTATTGCCAGATTTCTAAGCTTTTTTCTTTATATTTCCAAATCCATTACCTCATTAATTGCTCTGATCAAAAAATATGATCATTTACGCCAAGGCTAAACGAAAATTGGTCTTCAAAAATGGGTATACTCTGCGCACTTTTTAACACTTTTAGAAAGATTTCTTTCTTTAGATGAGGTGGGAAAACTTTTACCACAAGGCTGTCGGCTTTTGATAATCGGGTTTGTCATGCATATTTAAAACATATTTGGGGTTTACTAAAGTTTTAAAAAAAAGTATGCGACGATTCCATATAGCAGTTATGAACCACCTCTACTGCAATGGAAAATAAAATGAAAACAAAGAATCTGGAGATATCCAGAAAATCCCGGTATGTCCTGTGCTTCCTCCGAATCGAGAGAACAAATTGGGGTGTGAGTATTAAGACCATTACAACGAAATGACTGAGCAGTCAGGTTGTGTAGTGATCTGTGAAACCTAGATTTTCGAAGACAGTCAATCAATTATTTGTGAATCGACATTTCATGCTCTCCATGCAGGCTTTCTCACTTAGCCACCACTTTCATCAATTTTATTTAAACTCACAGCAGATGAGGCGGAGAGATACCCACACGATCATCACGCGTAGGAAAAACAGAGAAATCCTCCAAAAAACTCAGCAGATGTTCGGCTCAATACATCTTAACACACAACGACACACGCTCTAATTTGCACGGCTTAGTACGTGCCCTAATTTCCTGTTTGTTACGAACTTGCTGGCTCTTAGGCCAGAGACGATAATTCTTCTATAACCTAGGGCTTGAGTGGTTAAAAACATGATGGAGTTTAAGAAAAGACTTAGTGGTTCTGTTGCTCGAGATGTCTGTGGTACGTACGTTACTAACTATATGTTGGTATTGTCGATCATGCAATAATATTGCTGTAACCCGCAATTATGCTGAGATATTTGGAAAACTCCGGACCGCAGGTAAAGAAATTGTAGTAGGCAGTAAATAAAAAGCCGACATTGCTGTCAGCATCTTCAAGTGTTTTGCAACTTATCTTGCGTCTACTTTGGGTTTTTCCATAACAGTTCGCTTCACATGACAATAATGATTCTTTACACAGTAAAATAAATCAAGTAAAATTCAATTACCACTCCAATTACTGGTCAATAAACGCGTCTAGAGCAAAGTTTTCTGCAAGATACTAAGTCAGTAGAGCAGCTTTTCAAGGGCAGCCCTCGAAATAGGATCTGCGCATGAGAGGATGTGACTGAGTGCAAAAAATGCAGTTAATAAACTCTGTGTAACAAAAAAAAAGCCCGCTAAAAATATATGCGTTGAACTCAACACATTTCGCCCACATTGTCCCCCTCGTCTCAAGCATAGCACTCATGCATCGCGGGTATATGTTAGCCGATAACGCACTGCTACTGTATTTTGTGGTTAGTCCAACCGAATACGAAGAAATTTTTATCGCTTGCAGACTTTCCGGTTCTTGATCAAAAAGAGATCTTTTAATAACCAGAGTGCTTCAAAGGTTGTAAACACGAGCGAAATGTAGAAGAGATTTTGCTCGGTCGTTCTATGGGTATGAAAGATATGTATGCTACTATTTACTGCCTGCTACCATAGTTCACTATGCAAATGCACTGCTGTCGGAATTTTGAGTAACTCTATTTCGGCGTTTTTTATACCTACAGATTTAATACGATGACCACAGCGATTAAAATGAAAGGACAGTTAATTGCTAGCCAAATTATCGGTCAGTGAACGTTTTCAAAAAAAGCGGGTTTTTGTGAATCATTAAATACAGAAAATGGTTTTCCTGGTCTCACTCCTACTACTTTTATCCGGGTTCGAATAGCTATCGAATCAGTGTAGACAATGTGGAAGAAACATTATACTGTCCATATGGTTGTTGGAAAATACAATGCCCATACGAGGCGTCACGGAGTATGGGAGGACAAGGAAAATCGGTAAACTAGAGCGATATAGTTTTGCTCACATGAAAAGAAAAAGTATGCAGAAAATCTGATATATTAATTAGGAAGCCAAATCAATTTGATTTCGAATCATATCGGCACTTTGTTCTCTAACCCTATCTCACCGTGGTCCTAAAAGGTACCGCCGCTCGGTGACGTGGAAGTGCGATCGTTGTTCTGGGTGTTACAAAAAATAAGGAATAAATATCAAATAAATACACTATGAATAAAGAATTAGCAACATGCTAGATCTCGACTATTGTTGAAAAATTCTCAGATGGTTACTTCTAGCTAGCGCCTGTGTACAAACATATGTTCTGATATTCCAACAAAAGCCATAAACGGAAGAACTGAACCGCAAGGTGAAAAATATAATTATGTGACAAAGATATTTTCAGCATAATACCATCAGAAAATTGTGAGTAATATTCATAACCTGTAAGTTTCCGGAGTAAGGTTTCCGGAAGCAGTGATAAACTCGAACTTTATGAACGCCTAAGAGTTTTATATTCTATAGTTTCAGTGACATCAAGTAGATATCTTCGCTAGAATTTCATCTACAGACGTCTCCTGTGTAGTGCACCACTTGATTATGGCGAAGAGATATTCCTTGGTGTTGAACTTCAGCATATAAGTAAGTATAGCAGAAATAACTACAACGATTCTGAGATACTGGCAAAAGTCAGACTCCAGGACAGATTCGAACTCCAGTTATCCTTTTCAAGAGCACACGTACTATCCACTGCACCAGTGATGCCCTCACTTCTCTTTTGTCACAGCCAACTTTTTCACCCTAACGATGTCATCAGCAATCACTCGCCAACGGGAATGATCCGGGGAGCACAAATCAGCATTGGACCCAGTTAAGCTGAGGAAGTACTCAGAATCACAATGTATAACTTTTTATTTAGTGCGTATTATTTTTCAACGGCTGGGCATTAGTACGACGACTATGAGGGCTTTATGGTTAAAAAATGGCTGAGAGAAGGGAAAAGGAGGGCCTCAATGGTGCAGCGGGTAACACGTGAACCCCCGGGAGGGTAATCATAGGTCGAATCTGAGCTATGATCCAATTTTTGCAAATATCTCAGCATCGCTGCGGTTCTACATCAAACAGCCTGCCGTGGAAAAATAATACGCAATAAAGGGAATGTTATACATTATAGCAGAGATATATTCATACAATTGTGGTAGGTACCGCCAGGTTGAATACAAAAGTTTTTCAGTAGAAAAATTCCGCACGTCAGAAGAAACAATAAAGATGAAATGCGCTGAAAAAGTTCACGACTACACTTCGCCCACTCGCGACCGTAGATTTCAACAGACATGGTGCGAAACTGATGAACACTTGATCTCTAAACTAGCGTTTTTCAACTCATAATGAGATTTATTCTTATTATTTATTTATTAGCCCATATGACCCGATACCACATGTTACTGTTTGCCAGCACTTTTTAATTTGGATAATTTCCTCGCAGCTTTAACTCATGAAGGTCTTCGGATTTGCGTGCGAGCTCACCTTGATGATTTCCTCTTCCTCATGACTCGCTGAACACTGATCAATAGTCCCAGGGATTTACCATAGTCTGCTACAAATTTACGGTATAATACTACACCTAAGGTTTCCCTTCTCGTAACAAAAAAGGAACGTATATGTCCCAAAATTCCCATCCTAAAGCGGGCATGTTACTACATTCCTTATAAAAAAAACTCTCTGTCCTTCACAAAATGCAGAGTAAGCAAGACTCAAGATCGCGGACTCATAGCACAAGGATGAGCAAACCCGTTACAAAAACTTCCTTTGTAGACTGTGATACGTAGAAGATAGGTTTCCATCGACAACGCTGAATATATACGTGATAAAGAGGTTATCGAGTTCATAAAGAAAGCATAACAGCAAAAACTTGTTCAGTCAAAATGGATACTCACAGTGCTTGACTTTTACTTACTGCCCATTCTTTTGTTACAGAGTGTTATGTGAAATACAACCATAAGGATACTGAGATATGAGCCAAACTTTGAGGCTTAAGTGGACTTCGAACCAGCATTTACCCTTTCCCGAGTTCACGTGCTAACCACCGCATCAACCGAAGCTGATGCGTTTCCTTTCTCTCAGTTAGTTTTTACTCTAGCTCTGCTATCAGCAGTCATTCGTCAACAACAATGATTTGGGGAGCAGGAAACGGCTCATATCTCACTACCGTTGCGGCTGTATTTCATCTGTCACGAAAAAAAAAACCATTGGTGTGGTGGAATGCATGTGTGCTGCACAAGGGTAATCATGCGTTCGAAGACTGCGTGACGTGACGAGTTTCGTTCATATCTCGGCATCTTTCAAAAATGGATTTTTCTACAATTCTTTGCATACGACCACAAATGTGTCAATATCGAATGATAATAAACAAGTCGATTAACTAGAATGTTCTCTAAAGCGATTATTTAGATCACAGCAGTACTTTAAACAGAACATCCTTAAAAACAAATTCGGAAAAATAGCTTGTAATGACTCAACCATAAAAGGAACAAAATTTGGGAAGAAACGCAAACTTACCAAAGGATTGGATAAAATTGACTTCATAACGCGCTTCATCTTGGCAGTGTTCAAATGGTAGGGGACAATTGAGCAACGGAAACCCAGACCCTGATATATAATTATAAAATAAGATACTCATTTCATTTTGATTTTTAAAAAATATATGTCCTATGAGTTTACTCAACGAAAAACTCCTAGATTACCAACAGTGACCAAATAATCATCTTCCTTCTTGGGTCCCAGGGCATCTATGGCTTCAAACTCAGCGGCTACGGCAGCTGCTCGTTCTTCTTCAGTCATTGCATAGAAATCCTTATTTGGCAAAAGATTCTAAACAATAATAGTCTAGCAATTAACAATACTACTATAAAACGAAAACCAACTTTTACGTAAATCCCAATTGCCTTGAATTCATCAGGACGAATGTCGTTAAAGCGATCCTTCTTGTATGAAGTACTACTCGGACAATAGATGGAATCATTGAAACTGTCGTCCATGTTCGGACCAATATTCTCGCTCTTCGACAGATTTATATCATCTACAGGTCCAGCCGGAGAACCTCGAAACCCACCAAACGTTGTGAGCCATGCATCACAAACGTCTAGTTCAGTATCAGGAGTGACCATATCACAACGAGGTTCTTCTGCCGTTGAAGATCTTGTTAATGTACCACTGAATTTTTTCTCGACGTTATAAACTGATTCATCGACCTCGAGTTTTACACCAGGATAGCAGCCCTACAAAAAGTACGTATCTTACATTAGGATAGTGAATATTGACGAAGGAATTTTACAGATCTCTTGCCATATAGTATTTGCAGAGCTAAGTTGTTATAATAGAAAGCGATGAACATGTTATTGAACTACTGGTACATTGCATTTTCAAACAATTTGCTTGACACCTACTTTATGAAGCAAGCCGGGTTTCACAAAATCCTCAAACTTGTATTCTGAAAAAGAACTGCGGGTGAATGGTTTTCGTCGCATAAATATTTTGTCTTCGCTACGAGTTAGCAGACGGGGATCGGCAATACTAAACCGATCTGTCAGTGTAACACTGCTGTGAACATCGCACTTGGTAAAGTACCTGCAAAATTAGAATAAAATGTGGCTCAAAAACTTTATGTAAATAGATGGATACTTACAGAGGCTCAATAGAATAACAGTAGTCCTACCCTATTTCCAACGACTCGACTTTTATCTCCGGTTCAGTTTTCACTTTCTTTTCACGTTTCTTTGGTGGCTGTTCCACATTATCGATTTTAGTTCGACCTAAATGCATAATGGACGGGGTTAACTTTTCGATGGCTACCGTTAACTATTCGATAACTAGAGTACATGAACAGAATCATCATAATTACGGAAAAAACACTGTCCCAATGCTTATGAGTAAATACAGCCTTTTTAAAATGAAGTTTTGGGGCTTCTCAAAGATAGAGAAGTATAGTTCAGAAAACTGGGATACACCATAGCGGCACATTGCATGAAATTCAGTATTAGCAGTCTCATGCCTCTTCGAGTTACGAACCTTGACAAAATAGCGACAAAGTTCTTTCGTGCGATCTCGAAAATGACGGCTTTACCTTGGCTGAATACGACAACATGTGACCTGTTAGCAAAGAATATACCTTGCCTAAAATTCTATGCTTTTTGATTCAAACGATGCAAAATTTACCATGGGAGTTTCCATAGAGTCACGGAGTTTGATATAATTCATTTCGCCTTTGTATGTTAATGTCCTAAGCATAAACAATAAGCAAGAACACATTCGCGACCGAATGCATCGCTTTCAACTCATTTACGCTCGAAAACAAAAGCGCGAGCCAGATTTGAAAAACACATCTCAGCTCACTATGAAATTTGCTTCTTGGAATAGAACACAGTAATTCAAAGCTCTCTGCTAACAAAATGTGACGTTCTTCATTCTACTGCGATAAAACTCCAACTTTTTTAGAGCTCATAAAAATGTTTCCTTTCACTCTTCCATCTTCGAGGGTAGTCCTACGAACATTAGAGGAGATCAACATGGCTTTTCGTTGAAAAGGGCGCAATGATGTCCTACATTCAAACGTTGGTCCTTGCTGCCGCTTCGAATTAAAAATCTCAGAAATACAAAGCAATGCCAGGATCGACCACCGTCCTAGTATCAAAATCGCATAGTGTCAAACCTCCCTCTAATCCATAACCGCGGCGACTGCCTGTGGTGGTGACGACCTGGGGCAGACTTTGGCCTGGCTGACCTTGGGACTCCAGGGAACCACAATGGCTTAACCAGCAAATCTCCGAAAACTGGAGATTACGCTGGGGCTCACACAACCAGTGAGAAGGGACCGTTCAAGTATCAAGTATCAAGTAAGAAATATAAACTCCGTTTTAAACTTTCTAAAAATGAAGTTTCAAGAATTTATAATTAAAAATTTTTTGAAAGATATTCATAGCATTGAAGAGACAGTCCAAACACTCTACTATAAATTCTTAAGTCCACAAGAGTTCAAGTGCAGTAATAATAGAAGAATCATCAGCAGTTGTCGAATATATAACTTTGCCGCAAATGTGTTAACAAAAGAATTCCCAACTCACTCTTTCGGCCTGCGTCATTTTCAACCTTTCCAAAGCTATTAGCAGGAGTTGCTGTCCTGCACTCAGATCGATCCCTAATAGCACGGATTTCTTCTTCGACACCAGGACAAGCATCATCGGGATAAATGAAGCTGCTAATACTTCCAGCATCTCCACCACCATCGTTGTCATCATCATTGTTACCGTTACAATAACACCCTTCCTGTGCATCAGCATCTGGGACTCCGTTACTATAATAAACTTCATTGAAAACAAACTTTGAGAGCATTTTTCAAAATGACATATGCACATTTCTTTCTTCACGAGAAGAGTTATGCCAAACAGTAGCCAAAGATAACGAAGTTAGCAAAACATCGTGCCTTTACATAAAACGAATTATAGATACGACGGGAATAGCAATTACAAAAAAAAATGTGCAATAAACCATTGAAATATGATAAAACGCCAAAAAATAATACTTGGCCTCACTTTGAGTCTTAAGGATTACAAGGAGCACTAATCGTGGTTAAATATACCAGATATGCATTCAATCACGTCCGAAGATGCTTAACGAAGTCGAATGCATGGCGCATCCCTCACGGGCTAATCAATGTCGAGAGCATTAGGCATTTTTAAGCAGTCCATAAATTAAAATCATAATTTGCAGCATACTGAAGCTCACTCTGACGCTCTATGACGTTTCGTTTCTTTTATGATGATTTCGTGTTCAACATGTAAAAAACTTCTTACACCTTATGAACACCGTAACCATAACCAACAATATAAAAGAAAGACGAAACTACACGATATATTTCTCACCTCTTGTTCATTTGTCTCATACAAGTGTCGTTTGGTTCTTCTTCTACAGAGTTATTAGCCGAACATCCTATTTTTGGCTTTAAAACTCGAGCAGACTTAAACTGACAGTGCGAATTGTACGAACGTTCAGGTAATTTCGGCAGTGGTCTTCTATTGCAAAGAGACTTTCCTTCACATTTGTCCATGTAAGAATTAAACAAGGATATTGCTTCGTTCAGGCGTCTCGTCCAACTTTTCTGGTCGTAACTAATGGCTTTCCTACTGTTTGTTGCGTAATACGAAGAAGTAGATGGGATCTTCTTCGCTGCCTCCTGTATATCGTTACGCAGTTGTAGTAAAGCACCTTCCCTGAATGATCACCAAAGTATTTTCGAGCAAAAGAGGTGCGCAGCAAACGCAATTTTCCTACATTCCAAAAACTTAAGGAAACCCACAATTTGGGGTAGCTACGGGAGCCAAAGTAATGTTCAGAAAAGGATATCGTGGCAGCCTCTAAACTCCACGGATCTGTGCGATAGAATCTCTGGAAAGTCGCAATATTTAATATTAGTACCCTAAAAAAACAGAATTTTCCGCCTTAGGGTGTACAAACATATGTTGTGGCAAATATTTACTGACTTCAATGTTGCTGTACAATTCTAAATCTTGCTTTATTACTAGATGCTTACAGCACAGTAAGAAGAAAATAGATTTTAGTTCATTTCCTGGCCTGACTAAACCCCCAGTTTTTTAAACTCTCGAAGTGATACCGCTCTTGTTTTGGAGCATGGAAATACAAAGTTGCAACATCGTGAGTTTTCCACGATTTATGTATATGACAAATATGCATCGAATCTTCTCTACTATTAAACAAAAGGGAAGTGTGAAGTATATTGCCCCATCCTTTGTCCGTTAGTTACTTTCCGTATTATACTCTTCCTAGTACTCCATTTAAAATGCACTTAAAGCGGCTGAAGTGATACTCTCAAAGCAAGAAATTCACATTGTTACGCTTCATGAGTCCAAAAATGCGTATACGTACACAAATAACTATAAACGTCGTCAAAGCACGAAACAACAAAGTGCCTTCTAACTTACAGTTCGAAGAAGATTCAATGGCAAACACCGTTTCAATACGGTTGAGCACAGGAAACAGAAGTGGTAACGCCATTTAGTACGCGCAAAGCCCTTGACCCACTCTGCTATGGATCAACGAACCTACTCATCCCTCCAGGGTCAACAAATTTACAACAAATATGGGTTATGTAAAAAAAAGATGCAGAAACCCTAGTCGAAGCTGGCCTTCGAAAAACTGCTCAAGATATTACTGAAGAACTCAATGTTAACTAATCAATGTTCGTCAGGCCAACTCTACAACGGTCAAAAATCATGACGACTGCGAAAGGAATTGAACAAGCAGCAAACAGATATCTACCATCAAGTTTGCTCCGCGCTTCAATTATGAAAAAAGGCACGTTCTCGATAGCATTGTGATGCACGAAGAAACATGGAACAAATGCGAGGAATTACATACGATAGTCGGCGAAATTCTGTGGAACATTGACTGAGATGAAGCTCCTAACCACTTCCCAAAGTAATTCCCACCGGAAAGAATCTTGTGGTGGTTCCATGTCGGACAAATCGGACTTTGTCCCATTTTCACATCACGAAAAAACATGCGTCGGCAGAAACGGGTTGAATTTTTATTTTAGCCGAGTTATAGAACTTTAAAATAGTCGTCCAAAATCGACCTTATTCTTTGTATCAATCATTAAACTGGTTTTCATGCCATTATTTTGTGAACACAAGCGAATGCGCTCATCATAAATTGATATGAAAACAGTAAGATATGGAAGCAAAAGAGCGGGATAATTTACGAAGAGAATGGAACATACAACGAACAAATTGTACCGCTTAATCATCCCTTTATTTCCAACGAAGCAGACGCAACTGTAAAGCGATGCTTAAAAGGGCCGGAATAGAGAAATCAGTAACAGTGATAGAAACACCACCATTTTAAGAAGCCAGCTAGTTCGTAACCGTTAGTATACCCGTCTACGCGAAACGTACACTTGCATAACTTGCCCTAGTGGTAGAGATTGTGATTAAATCAGTTTGAGTAGTGTAGCTGGTCTCCTCTAAAGCGTGCAAAGACTAATACACTGGCGAAACGGACAGATTTGAATGAAAAAACACCTAGGTGGGAAACTTATAGGTGAACAAATTACTTCACTAGGCATGTATAGCACGCAAAGGTATCACAGAGACGAATTGAAATCAAAGTCGCTGGCTTCGCAAAAAACTTTACCAGAGGAAGGAGCGCCTTGTGACCACGCGCCATATCTTAGGCTGATTTTTTGACTTGGCTCAGCTCCATGCAAGATTTTTTAAGGTTGGTCTCCAATAATAACTGTAAGGCTTCAAAGGAACGAAACGTTTAGTGTTCGAAAAGGTGCTTCCCATGCGATTAAAATTTAGTTGAGTTTTTTTTTCTGCTGAGGTGTGAAAGTGTTTGGCTGAGTAGATTACGTATCAAATTGGTCTTTCCGGGCTGTGAAGAATTCGAAACCTCCGAAACGTTAGCCACTACAGAATAAGTATGGTGTTAACTACCTCGTGTTTGCTCATCAAGAAAAAACGGAATTACTGATCAAAGCCAAGGTTAACAAAAAGTTTTTGAGAACTAAAACACCGTGTGACAGTTAAAAACAATCATACCGACACTTCACCACTATCTCGAATTCCATTATACCGACCGGGACGAAAACACTTTTGCTTCAACACAGCCAGTTCTTCCGGTGTCATACCAGCTCCGATACGTTCCGCTTGCCTAAACGATGGAATGCTGTTGGAAAAGCAATAAGTTGCTCGAGTTAAATAAAAAACTACCTCAAACTCTCATGAGCTTGCTCAACGGTGACTTTAAATTTGAAAACTTTCATATGGTAGATCGCATCAATATGTCGAATATCAGGATGTATACCACGCTTCTTAAATGTGCAATTAATGATTTATTAATTACATAAAGTCTTAACTGAACTGTATGGATAGAAACCTACAAAAACATGAGGGATATCACTAAGAATTGTTGCCTCTGATACCAGCCAGTCGAAAGCCTCACGACCTGCTCCAACAACTGAAGCCACCATTTGCCTTCTTTGCTTTAGCTCGTCGTTCTTTGAATTTGATGAGGTGCACACTTCGGAAAACTCGCCATGCTGTCCCTCAAGAAGGGAACGCCCTTCTTGAGACCCAATAGTCTCCAAAAACCGTGATGTTCTCCATTCTTTGAGATCTTCTTCATCTATTTCCTCTTCTTCTATCGCTCTTGTTAAGCGTGTTATTGTGTTGGAGCACTTTTTCACTATGTTACCGGACCGATATCGCGCCGTTTGTTCAAGTTCGCCGTTTGGTCTTTCGGAGTCAGCTAGAACTTCTTCACGGCGATCATTTAGACGGACCAAAAGCGATTTGTCATTATTGCCCACAAATATCACTTCGTCTTCACTTAATTCCACTACAGAACTCTCCGTTGATTTTACAGTGGAGGAATTGAAGTTGATTAAAGCAAAATCCGCTGCGCACTAAAAGCATAATTTAAAATAATAAAAAAGAAACACCGAAGAAAAAACCTACCAAGTCGTGAGTATCCAACTGCTTCCATGCATTTTCTGTAAATCTCAAAAGGTCGCAATTGTTTACAGCCTCAGGAGAGAGTTTCACGTCAATATCCTCTTTGAAGTATATCTGGATAAAATTGCAGACTCTATCAGAATCGTTTTCTCAAAAGAAATTCTGAAGCCGATACTAACATCTTCAATTTTCCTATTTCGAGGATTTGCATATTTATTCACAGGAACACGAATGAACGGTGCTAGGCGCGCAAGAGTTGTTCCTTTCGGCGGTTTCTTGAAGGTGTACAATGTCTTGTCCGCGTTCTTCTCCACGAATGAAAACATTTCCCTCGGATCGTCTGCAGCTAAAAATTTAAGCCGCACAACTGAAGTAAAACAAGGTATTCATGAACAAGCCGTCCCTCTATTGCTTCATTTTAGAACCTTCATTCAAATGCAATGATTTACTTTCGTACACAGAACTGGTTCACCAACTTTCTAATTACTGTACAATGGTTGGATGTTATGCTAATATTTCTAACAACATCAAGTAACTATGGTGTTTTACTCAATTTATCAAGTAAGAAACTCTGAAACATTCGCAACAAAGGTGCCGTTTCGAGAACTGACGATAATTTCTTGATCACCAAAGCAGTTTGCAAGTTGCAAACTTCATTGCTTCAATGATTTTGGAACTGGGCCTTCAACAATTTTTGGCCTCTGACATAGGTCAGAGCTTCGCATCACTTCTGTCACTTGCACGATACGGGGTACTCCTAGCATCTTCCTTTCAACTGCGCGTTTTATAAGGCTGTGATCTTTCGTCCCTCCTACGTAGCGACCAGGTTTCCGAAGCGTCGATTAAGACCGGAAAAGTCGTGGAATGGAAAATTGGGCGTTATTTGTTCTCATCATTACATCCTCGACGCTGTTGAAATCTCCTCAACCTCTCGCTTCCTGATGTTCAGCTCTGGATTGGAGTCGCTCGTGATATTGATTTCCTCACTAGACAGACGTAGCCAAAGCATCTGGAGACATTCATTCCGTTGAATGTGAAGGGTTATAAAGCAATCATTCATCCTTCATAAACATCGTTTCTATAAAATTTAGTCAAAGAGGAATTTTTCCATAGTGTTATCTAAATCGGCTAGTATTCGTTCCCTGGTGTTATAGGAACGATATCACCAGCGGAACAAAGACGATGGAATTGCTGACCATCGATTTCCATTCCGTTTCCCCATTCTAGTGATTGTATGACGTTCTCGAGGGTGGCGGAAAATAACTACGGTGAGATGATGTCGGTGGCTAATATACACCAGGCACATGCACACAGCGATAAAGCAAATTCTCTTTTATCACGTTCTTAACCACTCAAGTGCTCACGTTATCTGAAAATTGTCGTTATATATATTGCATATATAATTATATATATATATATATATAGTACATATAAATATAATTGTCGATAATATAAACGTTATTTCTAACGAAACAGTGCCCTAAACTACACATTTCACTAATGCAAACAGTGTTGAGCATTTTCCCTTTAACTCGCTGAGTGCATTGAACACTATGCTAACCAATGAATTTCCTTCCGTTCTACATGCAAGAATACTTACAAAACTATAATATTTACCAAGGATAAAGCACTCACACTCTTTTTCAGGATCGAAGTGATGGTAGAAAGGACGTTCTTGGAAAACGTAGCCTGTCATATCACCAGTTTTCAAATACTGCCCAGTTTTGTACAACCGCGGATTATCTTCAAGCAAATAGTGTTCCCAGGTCGTAGGCTCCTTTCGCAGTGCGTTTGCTATCATGGCTTAAAAATGTGGAGATAGTCTGATGGGAACAAAGTACAACGTGTGGATCAACCTTGAAAATAAAAGAATAAAACTCTCGGCGTTGATCAATCCCTGAGAGATGCGCTTTGCATTCGACCTCATTAAGCATCGTTAGAGGTGATTGAATGCATATCTGGCTTTTACAATGACTCACGGTGGCCTACCGATGCATTGAGCCGGTGCTGCCATCCTCCCAGACAAGTCTGGTACCAATTTGCCGATCCCGAAAGGATAGAAGGCTTGATGGGCCAGGGGTGCGGGGATCGATCCCATGTGTGAGCTGCGGGGTGCCTCCGACCACGCCGTCACACGCACCTCTCACGCTACCATAACACCGAAAAGTAATTGATAATATAACTAAGATCCAACCTATACACTGTTTCACAGTCGGCAATTCGACATTTATACTATATACAGTTCGTGAAGCAGGTTTTCTAACCATAGCATCATGTAAAATTATAATCTTTCCAGTAATATCTCTTCGTGCACGGAACGTTGCCAAAGCATCCACTCGATCTAACTCAAGACTTGCTGTCGCCTAAGTAAAACGGCTTTTTGGAATAGCGGAGATATAGGCTATATGTAAATCTGCTCTTAGAGAAGTCCATAACGGCTATAAAATAAGTTTTCACCTTCAAAATCCATCAAGCACTATCAAGTACATCTCGATAGATATATGTACAGCGTTAAAAGCAAGTTGTAAAACAAGACAAAAAATTTCAATAAATAAACCCCTCCAATATACCCAGAACGAACTTGTATAAACTCCGTGTACATCAGATAGAAGTTCAGCGGAGGTATTTTCTTCCAAGACATCAATTTTCGCTTCTAAAATAATCTAAAATGAGTTGATAAAGCAAAGTTAACAAGTCAATCTTCACAAGTGAACCAAAACTTGCCCGTCTAGTCTTCCGAATATCAAGTTGCCTACTCTGGATTCTTTCGAGCAACTCTTGTGTAAAACTCCAATGTTGCAGACAGCCGCCTTTCAATGGGAATTTCAAACCAAACGTCTGGTCAAAGGTATCAGAAGCTAAAACATGAACATAAAATATCTTGGCATACACTACACATGTAGTGAAAGTTCTCATGAACTAAAACATAACCACGAAGTAGGAGCTCCATAAAATAAGTCCTAAAAATAAACCTAGTAAAGCTCAACTGAAGTCTACACTGTGGAACGCAGCTGAGAAAACTACACTTCGGATATTCCGTTCATATAAAAACCAAGACTACAGTGATTTGAAAAGTGAAATACTGAAAAATCAGACGACAAAATCACCCAAACAGCACAGAACAAAAATTTGTACGAGGATGTCGATCAGAGCTAAAGTACCTGAGACACCCAACCACTCTGATTGGTGAATATTGTTGAGATCACACCCATCTTGCTCGATTTCTGGCTCTCTTCTTGCTTCGGGATCCTCTGAAGAGTAATGTAAGGCAAAAATGCAAACATCCATTTAAAAACTTGGAAATTTAACAAATTAGTTAGAAAGGAACCCACTTTCAACCTTCCTCCTCCTCCTCTTTTCTTTGGTATTTTCACAATTTTCATCTGCAGCAAGCAGCATAGCTAAAATATAAGGAAGTAAGGTGAAGATGAGTTCAAAAAATGGGTGGTATACTGCTGGAAACTGATCTTTTTCTTTTGTACACATTTTGGACAGACGAGAGGCACTCGAAAAATTTTCAATCTGCTAAGGCGAACACGTCTAAAAGGTACCAAGTGTTTTCTAGCTGAGAATAAAAAAATCTGGTACTCTTGATATGGCAGGATATCATTCCTAGCCTCTATAAAAGCTATGATATACTTGGTTATTCATATGTCCAGCAGAGGAGTAGAAACTAAAGATGCACTTGCAACACACTACACGTCCCCACATTAAGATCGAGCGCCTTCTCCGGATTTTGATTCTCCATTTCTTTTTCAGTATCAAAGGAACATTAGAGGCAATAACACAAACATCCGGAACAGTGTACAGATCACCAAAAGCAAGACGAGCACTCACACCGTTTGATAATTTGTCTTACATCACATATTGCACATGCAGCTTGAAGTTCTATGAAAAACACAGACAAAACATCACAACTTTGCAGTGGAACACCACAGCCCGCTAGAAGAACCTCCCCCAGATTGGATATTCGTCTAAAATAGCTCTGCTAGAGCGTTGAGAGTGTTACAACAGAAACGTACCCACAATTCCATTTTACAAACAGCATAGCACAAACAGTTAACAACAGAAACCCACGATTAAAATTAGAAAGGGGGAGGGTGTAGTTCAGCTACCATTCACCGCATTTAATCCCTTCAAATCAGCAAAATTGATACGAGTTTCAAAAGAAGTACCAGGAGAAACCGAACTTCAATGCTCATGTTGGTCGAAGAAAACTGCAAGACAATCCGCTTTTGTTATAGCGAGTTTTAAACACGGTGAATGGCGAAGCTGAAGTGCGTGTTGCGGTCGCCCACTACCTTTTTCTGCATCGCTTTTACCGCGGATGAAGGTGTAGCGAGTCTCCTGCGCGTCGTTGTGCGTCCGATCCACCCGGAAACTGTACACGTCAGTTGCGATCGCTAGCGCAAGAGCCACCTCCTAAAAGAGAAAACTAGCTGGATGACAGGCTATGTCTCATGGTCGACTCCACATGCGAAAGACATTATCAATCCTGCTTATTACACAAAAGCCTGGAACTTCGTCTAAGCCAGCAAGGAGAATAGACGTTCGTACCTGCATATTCTCAGATTCTTTCAGACAAACGTCTATGTAGTCAAGAGCGGTGCTATTTTCAAAGCAGTTAGCTATTCCAACTTTCGTTCTTTTCCCGCCATTTAACGCAGCTATAATATCCAAAATCCTCGCTGACATATTCGAATCAGGATCCTCCTCATCTTCATAGTCATCATCTAAAACTAAGCAAGGAACTATGATATTAGTTTACTTTGCTCGCCATTGAAATACTTCAGTGAGAAAACGAAACAACCCACGCCGCGCAGAAGATTTTGGCACTTTGAGCTTTCCGAGAGGCGTTTTTCGTGGCTTCCGCTTCTCTACCAAGAGCTCAGATTTAATCGAGGCATAAGAACTCAGCTTTCGATGTGACTGAAACTTATACGCGTAAAATACGATAAACAAATATTGTAAATGTTGTAGAATGATACAACCAATGTTAACATGCTAGTATAGCCCATTTACAAAAGTACGGATATGACTCGTCTTCACGTCTACCTCAGCACTTTTCACATACGATTCGTTTTCCCACATCCATTGTGCATGAAGATCTTCCAACTTCTACCGGTGGCTACGGCTATCGTTTGAGGATTTTAATTTCATCTTGAATGAACGTCGTAGAATGCTGGTTAGGCAATTCTCCCTAGAGTCCTCAGATAGCCGGGCTGGAGCGTTCCCAACTGAATTGCAGAGAGTGGTTTTTTTTTCCCGAACGAGTCCGATACCAATTTCCCGACCCCTAAGGGATGAGAGGCTTGGTTGAGCCGAAGCGGAATCGATCTAAATCATGCTTTTGATGACCAACATCACTACCACTGTGCTATCCGCCCCACATTGACTTTTAACAATATTCAATCATGTTGCAGCTTTCCAAGCAAAAAAATTGTAGTAGAATAATTCACCTTATTCTTCAAGACTCGTCCTCGTTTAACTGGAAGACAGAAATCGTCAGAAGAATTTCCTTCTGAGACTGAGCCACGACTCTCACGATCTTCCTTAAAATAATGGCAGTGAAATCTTAGAATGCGGCTTTAAACTCTAACCTTAACTTAGTACACCTAATCATGATATGCTACGAACAAAAAAACGGTCCAGAAAACTGCTCTGAAGGAGACATACCCCGTTTTTTACTATCTTCACCTTTCTTCGGCTTACGTTGGGACCAAGACCTATGTCGTCGCGCATGACGACTCCCGAAATGAAACCCACTGAAAGTTGTAATCACAAAGCGAAGATACCAACACTCTTCTGATATCCTCAACTCGACTAGTTTTTTTCGCGAGAAACAACGAGAGAAACAATGACAGATCAAAATGATACGCATAATAGAAGTATCACATCTAAAAGCACTGGTATATAGTCGGATAGAAGAAAGACGGGTGAACTCACTATTCACACGATCAAGTGGTAGGCGTACTCGACAAGTAACGCAAGAGCACGAAGTACGGGCGTGGTTGGCTCTTCGAGCTACCCTCTGACAGCAGTCTCAGTCAATCCGTTCTACCTGATGGTGGAGAATTGCCTTTCACTACTGCATTAGCAATGCTTAGACGTTTTACGACTTTGTGGCTCTAAATCAGCACGCAAAATTGCTAACGCCTCTCAATGTGAAGAACGCCAAGGATGTTCTACCGTAGATGGACCACCCTACCACACTCGTGCACCAGCACACAACTGCTAAATAACCAAGTTAGAATTCAACCCCTCCATTATGCGCATACTGCACGCCTAGGACAGCACAACTGCCTAACAACAGCGCGAATACCAGTCTGAAATAACTGAGGCTCAAACATTGCGTCTCACGCGTACTCGGTATCATTGTCCGTGAACACGTCCACTGCGCCGAGGTTAACGCCATTTCTCTCCAGCAGACGATCGAAAGGGTAGGGGTCTCTTTTAAGGTCATTTCTTTTCTGACCATTCTTCGTTCTTCATTCAGACCAAGCTAGTACGTTGGACTCGACAGGTGTTCATTGCTGGTAGCATACACGGAAGGTACTTATTTCGCAGTGTTCTTTTCTGTTGCTAGTGGCTCTTACAGTCGAAATGTGTCCACAACTCAGAACCTGACTGTGCTTGAACGTTTGCCAACGTCTGCATCCTGTTATTTGTAGTGTAAATCTCGTATTAGGGAGAAATTCCTAGGATCTGAGTTGTACGAGGAATCTCGTCCATGCTACGGGGTTTAATGGTGTGACATGAAATGGCTCCTAAACGTGAACCAAGACAAATGCGAGCGAATTCGGAAAATAGGTTCCTTATTTCTGCGTTATAGTGGATCACATATTTTCGTATCTCCTAGCATTTTTTGCGTTTGGGGCTGTCTTAAAACCGGAAAGAAGAACTGCATTTGTTATAGAAGAGGCCGCAAGGTTGCCGAGGGGCATACTCAGTCCTCACTGCTTTTGGGTTAGAAGCGGTAAAAATAACCTCATTCCTCTGAACCCAGTGTGCCAAACCTTCTTTGTTAGGATAGCGAGTTGTAGAAGTTCATAACTCTGAGCTAAAGCAAGATGCTAAAATTCGGAAGTAAACTTGGAAGGGTAATAATACATGCCTACAAAAATGTCTGATGATGAATGTCTGAATATCTGATGATGTCTATTAAGAAGATCAACGCAATATTGGGTGGTTGGTTCGCTTTCAGCTGAAAATAGGAGCATCGACGAAAAATTCGAGTCGTTTAATGTGGACATGGTCTGCTAACATTTGTCCCAGATCCATACCTTTTGAATTTCTAGAAGACATTCCACACAGTAGCGAAAGGGACAGTGTGGAAGATTCTCTGACTTTGTCCGCTAGAGAGGACCAAAACTGTCAGTAGTACTTTACTATTCCAGAGGCGCTCCCTTCTTGTTTGCTTTAGGAGTCTCGCAGTGAAAATCACCGTCATGAAATTCATTACATCAGCTTAAACTCCTCGTTAACCATAGTCGCTAATATCTCAAAGTTTGTGCTGGTTTGGTCTATCGTAGTTTTTAAAGTTTTCATGGGAAGTGGGGAGCCGACAAAGAGAAAGAGATGAAAGAAATTCGGGGAAACAAATTTGAAATTCACTTGGGCTTCGATGTTCTTTGCTTTTCTGGCCCGCTTTTGAAAAGTTGTCGTTGTTAGTAACATACGCTAGCATTCCAGTCGGTTCATTCATCGACTTCGCATTCGTGCTACGAAGGCCGAGAGTTCGAAATTTACAAAAAGACTTTTCTCATAGAACCACCAAGTTCAGATTCCAACATGGCGCTACATGAGTTGCATGGAGCTAACGATTTACTGCTGAATTTTCAAAGCTTTGCAGTGTGCTAGTGGCCGAGAACTGCTGAGCGAGAACCATTAGGTAATGGGTTTCACACATTATTAAACTTTCACCAGGATCACCGTTGTATCCCCTGCTCAGGAATTATTCATGAAGATGTTGAACGAAAGAAACCGTGGTCTTTGTATCCGTCGAAGGGACATGTGTCGTGCGACACGAACGAATGGGCAGCGGAAGCTGCTCGATGAGGAACGAGAAGATAGGTCGGAGTGATGAGTTTTTGTGTAGTTGAGGTATCTATCTTCACTATGAATTCTATGGTTTCTGACTAATCTCTTTCGGGTTAGTTATTGATAGCTTTGCAAGGTTTCTCCACGGAGTTTCTTCAAGTCCGTACTACGGCGTATTCACGCAGTCAGCAAAGAAACAAATGGAATTTGTGAATCGGAGGTTTGCATATGTGGCTAATTTTCTCACAGTACGATAGAAATTCCTGGCATTAGTAAGCATTGTTAGCATACATATAGAATTACAACGGTTTTAGAATTTTTCTTCTATCTTAGAGCCTTAGAAGTCTTAATTCCTCATCCCACGTGAGCAACACAAAGGTGATCTCCACGGCAGAGTCCTGAGGAAGAAGTCGTTGTAACGTCAGCCATTTAACGACACCAAGAAGAAGAACAACAACGACAACGTATACCAATCTCGCATCAGCTCAACGAGGGAGTTCGAAAGAACATGTATTACAGATATGTCTTAGAGCCTTTACTTTCCGACAAAAACACGATGATACAGAATCCGTTATTATTTGAGGATGTCAAAGAGACATTATTTGTGAGTATGCAGTTGGAGGCTTGCTGAAATCGCCTTCCACCTACTACTAAGCTAGAAAAAAAGACGTGCAGCAATGGGAATTGATTTTAACACGGAACGAGCAATCAACCATATCATAGAAAAATCAGGACATCTCTCCAATTTCTTATAATAACATTCCTGCACAATGCCACACAGTTGTCGATTAGTTATGTAATGAAAGCAAGCAACATGGGGTTCACTGACTATCTTGAGACCATTTTTCTCTAGCACAGTCTGAAAAGGGAGGAAGCAAAGGTGGCATAGCGGAGATGACTGAAGTGGAACGGAAAATTTGTTGCCGACAAAGACTTTCCAACGAATATAGGCGAAACTTCCATGTCTTCAGTTGCATTTTCATCCCTTTTCTGGTTTGTTTGAAAATATGAAGTGAGTCATCTGGATGTAGGCATGCGAAGTCTTTTCTGAAAGGAACATACGAAGCTGAAACATTGTTGCCATAAAATACTACGGACGCTTTTGTGTTGCCGCAACTGATTCCAGTGCCAGCTCCTGTGGGCGGATTTGTAGCAGCTTTCTCAATGATGAGCTAAGTGATTTCTGCGCACTACAAGCAGAAATGGTGATGCGAATCAATTGTAGCGCTTTTTTCTTAATTATGCAGTAAAAAAAGGATAAAGACCCGGCGTTGATCAATCGCTGAGAGATGCGTCATGCATTCGACTTTATTAAGCATCGTTTGGAGGTAACTGAATGCATATCTGGTGTTTACAACGACTCTCTGTGGCCCACTGATGTATAGAACTAATGCTGCTAACCTCCCAGACAAGTTTGGTACCAATTTGCCGACCCTGGAGCGATGGAGGGCTTGGTGGGCCATGAGCGCAAGGATCGATTCCATGTGTTTGTTGCAGGGGTCCTCCGACCACTGCGTCACACGCAGTTCTTTTTACAACTACACGGTAGTACCAGTAATTTGTTCGTAATCCTTCTTCTGACTTCGAGTTTCAATAAAGCCGAGTGTTGATCAGAATGTCTAACCATTTTTTTGCTACTATTTTTCATGGCCGGATATTGTGTATAATATAAGAACAATAACTCCCACGTCCGACTTTCTATTAACCTCGGTATTGATTGAATAATTCTTTCTACTTTTGTTCAGCAAACACGAGGTGTTACTTTATTTCTTTATTTACGCCGCACAAGCTGACGTTTCGGCGGATTTCGCCTTCCTCAGAGTCTGGAAAGGTCAAGTTGACTGCAATCTACACTGCCAAACACCTCCATAACCAAACAGAGGAAATGCTGAACCAAAATTTCATTCACATTGAACACACAGTCTTTGCACACTCACCGCTTTCTATGGCACACCACTAAATATGTCACGTGGAGACCAACCGCATAGAGTTCACACGGAATCGTATTATGCCCATCTCATCAAAGTATTGAGCAATATTTATTTAATAATAAATAATATTAATATTGAGCAATATTTATTTAGTAATATTTTGATGAGATGGGCACAATACGGTTCCGTGTGAGCTCTGTGCGGTTGGGTCTGGTCTCCACGTGACATATTTAGTGGAGGACTAGTAGAAAGCGGTGAGTGTGCAAAGACTCTGTGTTCAATGTGATTGAAATTTTTGTTCAGCATTCTCTCTGTTTGGTTATGGAGATGTTTGGCCGTGTAGATTGCAGTCAACTTGACCTTTCCATGCTTTGAGGCAGGCGAAATTCGCCGGAAGGTCAGCTTGTACGTAAATGAAGAAATAAAGTAACACGTCGTGTTTGCTGAACAGAAGTAGAAGGAATTGTAACAACAGTGATGCTAAGATACTTGCAAACTAGCAGTTTGTTCCAAACTGGCCTGCAGTCCGAGTTTTCCAAATATCTAAGCATCATTGTGGTTGTAGGATGATCATTCAGCTTACTGTGTTATTGATAACCTGATGCCTAGTGGAGCACTTGGTTTACGTTTGCCGACTGTCTTCTTTTATACGCACGCAGAGTGGTCTACCCGTTTCGCCAACGTATTTGTCTCCGCACGCTTTACAAGGCATCAGGTAGACTGTACGCGAACTCATGCAGTCACCATCTCTACCATTGGGGTAAATTATGCAATTTTTCGTTGCTCATAGGTGGTCGTATAGGCGGTTACGAACTAGCTGGCGTCTTAGATTACTAGGTGGCATTTCAGTTATCGTTACCGAATTTTCTATACTGGCCCTTCTTAAACAGCGTTTTATAGCTGCACTTACTTCATTTCAAATGAAGCGCAGAATAAACGGGACCTTATTGTCGCTAGAGTTATCGTTGTGGTACTTGTGATTTTTTTTGCACCTGCATCGAGCTATAGTTTCGTAGCTATTAAAAATGGCCATTTGCCGCGCCAAGTTCCTGGACTTCTCTCCCTGCTGCCTTCCTGTCCACACGTTGGCAGCGGTTCGAAACATGTTTCTCACAAGCGCCCTTTTCGTGTGAGTGTGGTGAGAGGAAAGGTAATGAACCGCTATATTCTTACTGCTTGGCTTTCGATACCATTTTGTGTTGTAGTCGTTTTCGGATAGGTTAATTTGCAAGTTCACAAATGGAAGCCAGTTTTTTTTTGGTTTCTCTCCGGTGAATTTAATATACTCTGGCTGTTCGTTCAACAACTCGAATAACATCTGTCAATTTCTTCTTGTGTTGAACAAATGACCAAGCAGTCATCTATATACCTACAGTAGAGTAACGGACCGAGGTCGATTACTGGCGCTTCCACCTTAGACATGAATGCAATGGCAAGGCTTGGTGCCAGTCGTTGTCCCATTGCCAGCCCTCTCATTTGTGCGTAATACCTCCCGGACCATCTGAAGAATGAGCAGTTTAGACACTCCTTTAAGAGTGCCATCAACTGCTGAATCGAGAAGCCGTACATGTTTATTGCTCCTCCGTGTTGTATAAGGTGTTATTTTGATGAGATGGGCACAATACGATTCCGTGTGAGCTCTGTGCGGTTGGGTCTGGTCTCCACGTGACATATTTAGTGGAGGACTCATAGAAAGCAGTGAGTGTGCAAAGACTCTGTGTTCAATGTGATTGAAATTTTTGTTCAGCATTCTCTCTGTTTGGTTATGGAGATGTTAGGCCGTGTAGATTGCAGTCAACTTGACCTTTCCAGACTCTGAGGAAGGCGAAATCCGCCGGAAGGTCAACTTGTACGTAAATGAAGAAATAAAGTAACACGTCGTGTTTGCTGAACAGAAGTAGAAGGAATTGTAACAACAGTGATGCTAAGATACTTGCAAACTAGCAGTTTGTTCCAAACTGGCCTGCAGTCCGAGTTTTCCAAACATCTAAGCATCATTGTGGTTGTACGATGATCATTCAGCTTACTGTGTTATTGATAACCTGATACGAGGTAGTTAATGTAACATTTCTTCCATGGTGGCTCACGCTACGACCCCCACCCCATACCAGCTCTAACTGAGTATTATCACTACCTAGGGATTTGGACAACCCAAAATGGCTATAAAACAACGGATTTTGGTCGAACCAACGTCTAATCAGCTCATCCAGAAAGGTAACATATTCGTCAACGTGTTGCTTAATTAAAAGTCAATCTTTGGAACAGATAATTCAACTTGTTAATCCACAAATGTTGAAAACTACAATAATTTTGCTTTGAGGTAAAATGCCCATCTTCAGTTAAAAAGAAGGTACCTGAACAGTGGAGTGTAGAGTAATCTTAAAGCGTTAGATTTGAAATCGAGAACAAACAGCCTTCCCCTTTTATCACTTCTGTGTATGAGATTACGTTTTGGCTAAAAGCGAATTATTCGAGCAAAAGCTGGAGCTTTGGAAACGAGCAAAGCACCCACATCTTCCCACAGTATAACCATCTCTCCTGTATTGTAGAGATTCGGGATAGATTTGAACGTTGGAAGCCACTGTGGCCACATTGTACAGAAGAATGTGTGCATTCGTGCGTGTTCTATAGAGATGAAATATGAAGAGGCATTTTAATTAAACATTAGTATTTTCGAGATGCTTCGAAACCATAGTTCATAGAAATTTGTCATTGCAGAGATGCTGATGAAGATTCTTTACAATCGGTTATTCCATATTCCATCCCGGGATAGTTGCTCGCTACTTCGTTAGATCTAGGGGGCGCGGTCAACCTCTTACCGCGGCTTTCATCACCTCAGGCACCCGGTTCTTTGAGAACACCAAGAACATACTACGTGGGGTCCAGTTTCCTTGTATACTACGTAAGCATTCAACCACTGGAATAGCCTATTCTTTTCTGGATTTGATAAGATCTACTCGACCGTCTAGCAGTTGGAACAATCGACGCCATCTATTGGAATACCTATGTTTGCAAAGCTAGCTAGAAATTTTAGGAAAGAAGTATAGTACGTCAAGATAAGCCAGCGAAAAGAAGATGACGTATGTAGAAGTTGTACCCGCCGCAATGCACCCCAACGCAGTCACTAGGTGATTCTGTGGCGAATTTGCCAAAAATGGGAATAAACTCTCGGATTAAAAAAATTGGATTGGGTCACGAAATATATCCTGTGCCTTTTTTAGCCCAGAAACTTGTTTAATTACAGGCTTTCTAACTTTAGTAAATGTTTGTAAAAATCTCACTGGTTGAAATGTAGCGCTCTTCTCTATCCAGAGCCTTCGCAAGGTCAATAAGTAACGTGTAGTTAATGTAGTGAAGAATTCTTGAAGCATTCCTTTTGTGCAGCAGAAAGATTAGCGTTGTTCCGAAAACGAACGGATGGCCGCCGACACGAATCTCGTCATCTAGATGTCATTCATTATGTGGTGGGGATTGCTTGAATACCAATTGTTCTGCATTACTGAATTGTATTTTTACAATTAAACAACTTGCTAAGACTTCTGTGAAGCAAAAAAAGAGCCGATTTGATAGCATAAAGATTGCTGAGGTCTAGTGCATTGCGCGTTGATCGCGTTCTCCTCGTTTCGTATTGCTCAGCTGGTAAGTGGTTAGGCGAAAACGTGAGCCGCAGTGAAGAAGTGGTCATCGAGAGCATTGGCGATGGAATCAGAATGGCCAATCGGAACATCCATACCCATAATCAGTGCTGCTGAACTCCAGAACTGAAGTTGCAACAACACTGACGCCCTCTTTGCATGGGATACTAGAACGGACTCGTATGCATTTTTAGAGATAGTTCGGCTACGATATAGAGGAAAGCTTTATATGAGCCACACCTACTTACTGTCAAGTCTTTTTTATTCGTATCGATCCAGATTTGAAAAAGGATCAACACGGATTGTTCGTCCAACATATGTGTTGCGCACACTATATCAAGAGTTTACACTCATTATCGTACTGTCCAAGTACACCAGAGCCGGCAATGTCTCATTTTAACACTGTTCTCTCGGCAAGAATGACGAGCTGTGTCGCAAACTTCTCAAGCAGATTGTTGTATCAATTTCAGCAGAATCCAGCAGTGTGCTTTCTAGCTGCCGCCGTGTTCGTACATGAAATTTGGCTTTTCTTTAAGCACGATTCATTTTAATGTTAACCTTTTATTTTCTGCGTGCTATAATTTCTCACGGCAGAGTATGATGTGAGACACAACCACAACGATACTGAGATATTCGCAACACTTGGACCCAAGGTCAGATCGAACCACGATTGCCCTTTCAGGGGCTCACGTATTGGCCCTGCGTCCAAGTTTTGAGAACATCTCAGCATCGTTGTTTCATTTTAGTCGGTCGGAATTTATAAAGCATCGAGCTAAATATGAGGTGTCGCTCGCGTTTGCGCATCAGTCGTGGGTCTCGTGCAATCCACTGCTGAGCCAGATGGCAACGTTTAACAGAAAGCTTACCAAATGTTAGAGATCGGATAATGTTTCGTGTATCAATAATGAATTCCTTTACAGGCAACGAAATGTCCGTATATGGATAATATGGCACCATTCGACACACCATTCCGTTTTCTGTGTTTCTATAACCACAAAGCAGGAGGAATTCTGTAAATGGCAAACCCTAGCCGTTTAAGTGCAGCCGATTTACCTAAGCATGTGATATCTTACCTCCGTTTGAATAAACAAACTTTTGAGCAATGAAATCTCTGCTGTAGCACATAATGTCAACGTTAAATTCGATGTTTCTGAATTAATTATTGTCACCTTGAGCTACCATCACTTCATCACACAACGAAAAAGATTAACGGAATAGTTATTTATTTAATCAGTTAGTTATATTATACCACTTACACATGGTAGAGGGAAGCGGTACGACCGCTGTGAGTTGGTACCCACTCATTTCCTTCACGGTCGTTTATTTCGTCGCGTAAAGGTTTTCTTCTCGAACTTTTTGTACTCATTCGATAGCTTATCCAACGCAGATCATTGTGATTGGTATGAGGTTGAACCAGGAAACCTATTTTGCGTATTTTACTATTTCCCAAAAACTGATGTTCGGAAGAGTTAATTTCGTCTACGGTTGACCGTTAGTGAAGATAGCAGCCATCAGAGAGGTTGCTGCTTTCTAAGAGGGAACTGGTTCGTCATTGATGTTTCAACACTGATGTTCGACACTTTGGAGAATCTTTTCCCTATGATAAAGGTGAGCTGTGGAGTACAGTTACAGTTATGTACTGAACATCACCAAAAGTGTCTCTTTGTGGAAGGGCAATTCGTTCATCAACGTGTTTCCGCAGAGTGAGTCTTATTTCGAACCTCTCGTAGGTCTCATAACCCTCGACTGATATTGTAAACATCATACCCAAATGCATCTATTCTATAGAAGTCATAAAATTAATGCCTTCCACACAAAGTCTCCAGTCTTCACGAGCTCAAACTTATCGACCATTCAACAACGGTGGTAATCCCCTTTGGTGTTCAATTTTACAGCGTATTAATTTCTATACAGTCATGTTGTGACTACATTCATTACAGCGATCATAAAAAAAATGTAGTATTCACTAAACTCAGAACTTGACATTTGGTTGGATACTTTTGGTTCCTATATCAAGAAAGAGGTTTGAAAAGTCGAGTCAGCTCCAAATAGTGGAGACGGGATATGCAAGATGTGTCCGTTGATCGAATGTATCAATAAGAAATTTCATGGGAGCTTCCAACCCTTGGAGAAACCTCTCTATCCATGAAATTTTCACGGCTTTTAGGAAGAGCGAAACTGCCATTCAACTATTAAAGTCCACATTAGACACGAAAGGGTGGCATCATGATTTCAATTCCCTCATAAAAGGCAGAAGACACGCAAAAGTAAGGTTTACGAGAATAAAAAGACTCAGGAAGGCCATTGCGTTCCAACTATAGGTGATAGGCCTTATGGACAGCTTACTAGATGTAGGAAGGCACGTTTATACGGCTAAATGGTATAGGTTCTTCCTGAGGCTGAAAACTTTGTCAGTAAGAAAGCTTATCCTACTAGAACGTGTAGGAAAACTGTATCGGCCCTTGCAAACAAGTCATCCACCATAAGCTGAGGAGAGGATGTCTGAAGACCTAGCAAAATCAGCGCGGTGTGAGGGTTTAGAATGAAGGACTGGAGATATATTAGTATGATCTCAACGTTGTATTACACGTCTACTTCTGGCAAGTTTTCGGACGCGGCGAAAAGTTGTAATCAAGAAAATCTACGTATAGACACGCGCAATCATATGGCGTACTGCCAGAAGTAGACGTGTAATACAGTGCATCATGAAAGCCGACAACTGGTAGGTAAACACATTCGCGCATTCTGGTTGGTTAGGTATAATCACTTGTTCTTCCATTTGGTTACTCAAACATGTATGGTGAACCCACAGAAGATCTATTTTGAACAGAACAGTGAACACAGATCTATTTCGACAGCGTACAGAAAGTTCAAATGAGTGACTGCAAGGTCTAAGATTTCGGGAATTACTAACTGTAGAAGTTACAGATTCTCCCAACTGTTTACCGCTTCATCGTAGCGGGGAAGCGTTCCTGGGTGTGGAGCTGCGATGCGCAGCAGGGGATTCATCCCCCGGCGTCAAGTGTCCAAGTTAGTAAGAACCTACAGATTGTGGAAATGTGTGCGAAATTGCAAAACGTAAATATTGCAGAATTGTAATAGTTACAACTGTATGTAAATTTTGTGTAAAAAGCATGTATTAAAGGTTAAGGTTGGTTATGGTAAGTGGAAGGTATAAATTTTAGGAACTGTAGAATATAATGTAAACATTCCAATCGACATCGTGTCACATATCGTTGGAAGTTATAAAATCGGAGCCCAGTTTATCTCAAATCTTGCAATGCCCCATTGTAGAAACACGTTGATGAGTGGGAAGTAGTGTGCGCGCATAACACCTGTGATACCAGAACCATGTCTAGATAGGTTCCTTCGGTCATTTATCGCTGGCAAATTTTCTGGTAAAGCGCACCTGGGTTTCTCACCTCTACTGTGCAATACACAGCAGACAATTTTTTTAGACTCAGTACTTGCCTTAGGATTCAAACAACACTTCATTGACGTCAGGCTTAACGTGCGTCGAGTAAGCTATCCAATGGATACAAAATTTCTAGCAAAAGCACTTCGCGCAGCAAGATAAACTGCTTTGAAGAAAAGTGAGACTTGAGAGACTCTTGCCGGAGATTTTAGCCAGACACAACTGGTGCATATATGACTAACTACATTGTGGTCGTAACTAAAAGAAGCCAAGACAACACACCTGATTATATTGCATGTGACAACTTTTTCCTTATGGTCGAAATATAAGACGTTTTGACGAACTGAACTATCGCGTTTTGTGAAGTCGAGTAAAACAGCTGATTGGTCACCAAGCCAATAGAACGAGTAATATCGCTGCAACATTGACTTTGTAGCAATGACTGGAAGGATAAAGAAAAGGAGACATTTTAAGTTTATTCCCTCAAATTTCGCTATTCTTTATCTTACGTAATTATTTAAGGACGTAGTAAGAGTCAAGTTAAAATACCTTGAATGGCCCGGTATTTATGGTGTAGGGGCACCAAATCCTTTTAAGGATGTCTAGTACGAAGAATCGAACCAAAAAGCAGTGTGTCTCCGGCTCTTCAACATCTTGTGAGATCTCCTAAGCTTTTGTATTTGGTTTAGTAAAGCATGAACATGAAGTTCTCAATAAGTGAAGAGGTACAAAACATCAAGAATGCAGTGGCAATCGGGGCTGCCGTTCTGGAAGGCTTTGCTATGTTAATGTTATCATCATCACACGACTGCCATTCGTCATTGGTAAGGTGTATTGAAAGAATTCATGCAACCGGAAATTAAGCAGTAGATGTGTGCTGGTGCACGTGATAATTTAACAGCATTCTTTGAAATTGTCGAATTCTACCTAATCGCATGTCCATTTGAGATCCAGTGGAGTTTTCACAGTCCATGCACTATGTCAAGTTTTCGACAGCACATCATTTAAAAGAAAAGAAAAAGGTGAGAATCACAGACCAGTATCTCACCATTGCGAAATGCCACCTACACTATGCTGAACGCCATTCAGGCATATAATTAGTAATTCAGAAAGGCATTAAGTAGCGCCCCAAAACTATACAGTAGGCTCTCTTCTTTCCAAAAAAGCGACCAACGCATCACAATTTGTACAACCTACTTTATTTTTTAAGGGAGCGTGTGGAACAGTCATTGGAGTCGCACTGCAGCACGCGAGTGGAATCGACCCCCACGCCCATGACCCACCAAGTCTTCCATCCCTCTGGGGTTAGTAAATTGGTACCAGACTTGTCTGGAAGGGTGGCAGCACTGGCTCGATACATAGTGGTGGGCCACCGGAAGTCATTGTAAAAGGCCAGATATGCATTCAATCACCTCAAAACGATGATTGATGAAGTCGAATGCATGGCGCATCCCTCAGGGGTTGATCAAAGCCAAGATTCTTATCGTTTTTTTACTCTATTTTTACGGTTTTTGGTAACGTTACACCTACAGCTAGCTATCAATACCATGGTATTATACTCTTGGGAAACCTCTGCAACTCTGTTGAAGTAAGCGTGAGGATGGTTTTCTGGAAACGAACTTGAGTAGCTTCATTTGCACTTCTTAAATACATGCACACGATTTATTTCCCAAAACGCAGCCATGGGTAAATGTAATCAGCACACCCGCAAAAGAACCAATGAATTTGTAAATATAACAGAATATGACCGCATGTATAAGGACGATATAGGTAAATACAGTGGGACCGCTTCATACCAACCCTGAATTCTCCATCACCTCTAAGGAGTTGTTCGAAAAGAAGAGAGAGTTGAAGCTTGATTTACCATAACACGTTAGACGAGAAATAAATGCAAATGCTGCTAGCCAAAATCTTTTCAGGAAGTCATACGTCGGTACGAACAGAAAAAGCTGGTGGAAGCAGCTCAAAGAAGGACTAGTTTGAAAAAAATGCTTTGGGGAGTTGTGTGACTACAATGTTAAGCTCTCAGCCATAATAAACGAACACCGAATATTACCACGCACCGTAAGCCATTAAAAGAAATCGACAAGCTCTCTGACAGTTTTCTTCGTTACACATTCCCTGTCTCGCACCCAGAAATCTTTCTTAAAAATTTTTCCCGGTATTATCGTATCTGAAGTCCGGGTACAGAGAGAAAGCATCAGGAACGAGACAGCTTTCTACCCTGACCTAATTACAGCCGAATTTAACTCAGGGCCTGTATCTCTACAATCCACACACGATCTTACCTGCAAAAGAATCCTACACGAATGGAAGACTTTGCGCACCGTCATCCGCCCCATGAAGCGCCACCGAAGCGATCTTCGTCGTTGCACTCCTATTTGGTTGTTGTGTGTGCTTTACAAGCCCCTCACAAAGATATGAGACTTGTATAGATGCCTTTGGTACGGAGAGTGACTACGAATACCCAAAGTACGCACTCATCAATATGGAATGTGCTTCGTTGGGTGGACTATGTACTTTGTGGTGTCAAAGACTTTTACTCTCTCAGCAATTCACTGATGTTGCAAACGTTGTACCAAAGAAACACCATATTAAAATCTGGGATTTTTCAAGAATGGACAGTAAAATCGTGACAAAAGCGTAAGAAGACGCAAAGACCAAGTTTGCGGTAGCGCGTCTCGGAGGATTGTTGTACACCTACATAGTAATTTACGAGCATCGTTAAAGAAGAAATAACATCAGTTTAGTTAATCACTAACCGCTCCGCAACCATTAAACACAAAGACGAGCCTTTCTTACAATAATGAACTAACTGGTTACCTTGTAATCAAAATCAACGGCATACAAACCCGACGGCGAGTATATCCAGCTGTATATGAGGTACTTCCTGAAATTTTTCTTCTTTCTTTGCAGAAAAAAGGAATCTCAACATGAATTTGTCTCACTCGTGCTTTCCTACCATGCTAAGTAATGTTTACATTCAAGCTACAAGCTGAGAGTTTGTCCAAAATTTCTTTCTCTCCGCGCTTGGATGCTACAGCATTCACATGGACATTTCGATAGATCTCCTGAGCTTGCTACAATACTTGATCTATGCTCTTGCACTTTTCGTTAATGTTTTTTTTGTTTTTCTTAATTAAGCAATATGCAGGTCTAGTTATATGTCCATGCGCACTCTTGCCTGTAATTTAAAAATGTCTCACAAATTTTGAAAATAATTCAAACTAGTGCACTTTTGTAGGACTCAATATGTGCGTAACGCAGCTGGAGCTGTTCGCCTGTTTGTTCTCGTTGTTCCTTAGGCCGGCACTCCACTCACGGCCTCACAATGCTAGCGGCTTTTCGAGTGTCACCTACGGTTCATCTGCATTCACATCCGTTGATCGTTGAATAGGGATCCACTCTTCTTCCATCACAAGACTAGTCGGTTAGTGCGGATGAGTGGAAATGAACTCTACCAACCAATGTTATAGCTTTTCAGTTAAAAGTACTCAAAATTCACTGCTGATATGGGTATGCACACGTTGTGTTCATTTCAACCCACCAGCAATGGAATTGCAACGTCATGTTGCAAAAATAGTGTTCTGTTTGCTTTTTTTATATACTGCCTACTACAATTTTCACTGCAGAGTATTAGGTGAAATTAACCATAACGATGGTGAGACATTCGCAAAACTTGGACCCCGGGCCAAGTTAAACTACGATTTCCCTTTCCGGGGGATCGTGCATTACACACTGGGCCACTTTTGCGAATAGTGTTCTGTTTACTCCAAAACGATTCATTTGTTTGAGTAATGGACTTGCGACGTTTTTTAAGTCTTTACCAATGGACGCTTGTAGCGCTTTGGTTAGAGGCGCCCTGCAATACACACGTGCTCAATCCAGTGCCCCAGGCTCAGTGAGGTCTCCATCCTCCCGGGGTCGGCAAACTCTATCAGTCTTGTGCAGTAGCGTAGCCGCGCTATCTCGGTACATCGCTAGGCCATTGCGAATGAATGTATAGGTGAAATAAGCATCCAGTCACATCGAACGATGCTTACTGAAGTCGAATGCATGGCGCATACCTCAGGGATTCATCAAGGCCATGAGCTTCAACCTTTTTGTCCTTTTAGTCAGTCATCGATGTTCAAAATAAAAAGGACTCGCTGCAGCATGCGTTGAACTTGGTATCTTTCCGCAAATATTAATACACCTATTTTGCAAAATAGTTCATAGAAATTTAACCGATTGTCCATGGTGTCCAATAAAGAATATTTTGTCAAAATATTCGAGGTGGTGGTGCGATTTTCATCAGAAACATTTCAAACAAAGAAAGCTGAAGGTCATGAATTGTTTGCTTATTTATTACTTGTATATCATTCAGCGTTTGCAACAAACGTCAGTGTAAGCGCTTAATGCCCATTACTTGAAGGTTCTTCCCGTATTTCTACTTAGTTGTGATCGATCGTGAAAAATAAACACACTCCAGAGTTCTCTAGTAATAAACAGTTTTACAGATTGATATGAGTTTCAAATGCAGAGGAAGCAAACTGGTTGTCGGCTTCCAAAAGCGTCACATTTTGCTGGGCACGTCGTCGTACTACTCCTCGTGTCGGTACCTCTACCGGCCAGGCCTGCGCAGCTGCTTGTCTGAAGCCTTTCTACCTAGATACGGCCAATTTGTCTATTGCTAATTCTGTTCGTATACTTTGCGATCTTTTCAATCTGCCATCGAGCTCTCCACCGTCACAGAAGTGCGCTATTACTCACTTTCAGATGAAAACCTGATTAGTTTGTCCCCTTTTGCAGTGATTTCACGCGCTGTTTCACCACATTGATTTTACCGTTACCTTTATGACCACGTTTACTTTGTCGTAAACATTTTCCTTTCTCTCATTACTTGCTCACCTAGTCGATAATCGAATTAAACTTCTTTCATTTTAGTTTAACCTCTTAATACTAGGTCTTTCCGAAAACAATATCGGGACTTCAACCGGTTTTCTTGAAGTTGCGTATCTCAGCTTGGAATGAATTTTGTTAATCGAAATGAAAATCTTTGGAAACTACACATTTTTGAGAAGGAGAAACCGGTTTATTTACACCAGTTGCACAAAATTCTGTACTTCTGAGGGTGATAAAGTCGTTGAAGACAGTTTCGGCCTCGGTTGATTAGTTTCTGAGACATTTCTTGTACAGGAAGTTATCAACCGCAGTTTCGTAGATCCGCCCGTCCAACTTTTACTGTATCAGTTGTACCGACGCGTCGCCGCGTGTTATCTATCGTCCAGGAGGGCTGGTCCCCTTAGTTGACCAATGCAGTGAAGAGCTGTTGAGGTTTCTGAAATAGTTTGTCGATTTGCTGGGCATGCTTTTGCTCCGTAATCGCTTTATCCGGATTCATGAAGCTGTGATGGATTAAGGCAGGCTGCAGACAACGAACCTTTTGGTGAAGTTTCGGTTTGAAAAGTGCTGCAGAACTTCATCGCGGTCCAATCATTGGGCCTATCATCTCCTGTTATGCTAGAAAATTCACTTATCGTTGCACATCACAAGAAGGCCGAAAAACGGGTCCTTCTAGTTGTGCAGAAAAGCGCAGATGATGCCTCAAAGCTGCGACTTCTTTGACTGTCGTTCATTTAGTGCGGCACCAACTCGTCGAGTATCTTTCGTTTTCTGGTTTGCTCAAGTGTCGCAAAGCGTTGGAAACGACAAACCTTCAGTTCAGCGTTACCAGTAGCAGAAGAACGTCTGCCGCCTCCCACACCATGAAGTTCTAATTCCCCACAACGAGATTTTCCAAACCAAATTTGCATTATACGTTCGTTAACACCTCCTTGGCCCCATACCTCTTCATTGTTCCAAGGCATTTGCGCTCTGTGCGTCTGAGTTTGAACACCTGGAATTAGATATTTGCAAAACTCTGGGCCGCAGGTGTCCATGGTGAGAAACGAACACGCTATTGTCTTTTCCAGGGAGTAACGCGTTCACAACCACACCATGCGGGTCTTTCGTTTCCCCTGTCTCTCAGCTAGTTCTATCGACCAGTGCCATCAGTAATCAACCGTCAACGGGATTGATCTGGGGAGCCCACATCGGCATTGAATCCAGTTAAGCTGAGACTGTAGTTGAAATCACAATGTTTTACCTTTTATTTTCTGCCTAATACAATTTTCACGGCAAGGTACTAAGCGAAATACAACCACAACGTTGCTGAAATATTTGCAAAACTCTGGACCGCAGGTGTTTATGGTGGGGAACGAACGCGCTATTGTCCTTTCCGGGGAGTAACGCCTGGTGCGCATGGTTGAACTCATGTGTATCATAGTGCATCTCTAACCACTGCGCTATGTCTGCCCTGTTATGTTTTAATGCATTGGTGTGTAGCTTGAGTGGTTTGAACTAAGTGTTTAAGACGTATAGCAGGCAAACGTCCACCGCATGACAAATACACACAATGCGGAAGTGGCTGATTAAATTGTGTGTCAGCCTCATCGAGTTTGTGAATAGAGTACAAACACGACCACTCCCAGCAACATAACGGAATACTTGTACGGCATATTTTCACTAGTATGAACTATTGGATGTTTCACATTTGTTTCATTCCCTTGCGACTGCTGTTATTGTGGCAGTATGTTCCTTGCTCGGTGATCGGTGGAGGTAGCACTTCTTAATCTACAGGTCATCTATGGCAAAGTACGTAGACTGTTGACATGAACCTTAAATGCGTCCACGCATATTATGTGATCATTTTGTGCAATTCTTTCATCCTGCTAGAATTCAATACCACAGTTCTAATCCATATGACGTCAACCTTCCGCATTATATGACGAGCTGATTAGCTTTAGATGTGAATTCCGCTAAATCTCGAGTAAGATGTAGTAGGGCTCTCAGAAATTAGTGCAGAGTTTTATTCGTATTTCTAAAGCGTCATTATTTCTCATTTTTCTTCAGAATAAATTTTTTTAATCGAGATCATTCACGGATCTCCTTCATAAAAGACCACATTGCGGTTAGTAGCGAGTCAACTTTGCGTGTCCTCACGGGTCTTTCGTTTCGTCTTTCTCTCAACCGTGTTTTATAGATGCTATCAGTAATCACCCGTCAGCGGGATTGAGCTGGGTGCACAAATGGGCATTAAGCCCAGTTAAGCTGAAGCTGAAGTGTAAATCCCAATGTAGTCACTTTCTAACCACTGCTTATTTTTTTTCATGGCAGGGTATGATGTAGAATAACACTACAACAATTCACAGTCGTGTTTTAACCTCCAGGTATGTTGTGGTTATGGCTCAGCATCATTGTGGTTGTTCCCAATATAACCACAATGATGCTGAGATATTTGCAAAACCAGTCTAGCTCCTGGAAAGGATAATAGTGTGTTCGATCCTCATCGCAGACACCTGCGGTCCGGGATTTTGCAAATATTGGCAAATATCTCAGGATCATTGTGATGACATTGGCAACAACCACCGTGATATTGGGCTATAACCGCAATGCACCTATATGTTGAAACACGGCTGAGAATCATTGTGGTTATATTTCACATTAAACCCTGCCATGAAAAAAAGATTGGCAGTAAATAAAAAGTGACTATATGATGCTGAGATATTTGCAAAACTAGGACCATAACAGTGCCATGGACTGAAGACTAAGGACCGGCAGAGAGGAAAGCCGAACGATGGCCTAAGTAGTGCCGTGCGTAACACGTGAGGCCTCGAAACCGCGTGAAAAAATAATGAGCAATTGATAAAAGTTGTACATTATATTGGGTACAGTTTTGGAAGGCTTTGTGCAGCTTGTGCTTCTTAGTCGAATCGTCGTCGATTCGCCATTAAGTAGGGATATACCTCCACAGAGGTTGGAATTGTGATACACTATAGCCGTACGTAACATGAGATCCAATATCTGCTTACTACTTATCTCGTTGCTTCCTGCCTTAGACAGCACTTAGGATGCGAAATACGCGTCTTTTTGCCGGTTACTACACTACCTTGCTCTCGTTCTTCAGTGGTAATTTTGCTATAGCGTATCAGCTTCTTTCTTCGTTAGTGAGGGGCTACTGCGGCTCGTAGGTAGATTCTCCGTGTTACAACAAGGTTCTTACCAAGAAGATGATGATTCCCGACATTAGCTTACTCCTAACTAGATCTACCTATGAAAATAACGTAAAACAACTCAACATTTTGACGCTCAGGAATGCAAGGCGCATATTTTATGAAATCGTCCACAAATATCGCCAATTTTTATTTACTGCCCACTATTTTTCACGGCAATCAAAATTTAGTAGGCGGAAAATAAAAATGGCGGATAGCACAGTGGTAGTGATAACCGCCATCATGAGCATGGTGCTAGTTCGATTCCACTTTGGGCCAACCAAGCCTCTCATACCTCTGGGGTCGGAAAATTGGTACCGGACTAGTCTGGGAGAAAAATCACTCTCTGCAATCCAATTGGGAACGCTTCAACCCGACTATCTCAGGACTCCAGGAAGAAGTGCTCAAGCAGCATTCTACGACATTCAAGGTGAAATGAAAATCCTCAAGCAGCAACCGAAGCCATGCGTAAAAGTTGGAAGATCTTCGCGGACAATGGATACGAGGAAATGAATCGAATGTGAGAGGTGGTGGAGTCATATTAGAGTGAAAATAAAAAAAATTTAATGGCAGAGTATTATGCGAAATATAACAATAATTTTGCTGATACATTTGCAAAACTCCAGACCGCTGGTGTCTGCGGTGGTGACTGGACCGAAAACGCTGTTACGGCTTGCTGGAGCTAACGCCTTCATCACAGCACCATGCGAGTCCTTCGTTTCGCCTGTCTCTCAGCCGTGTTGTTGAGCTATAGGCGCTATCAGCAATCACCTGTTAACGGGATTGATCTGCGGGAAGAAGGAAATCAGTTGACGAGTGATTGCTGATAGCGCTTATAGCTCAATAACACGGCTGAGAGACAGGCGAGACGAAGGACTCGCACTTACTTGACAGTTGATACTTGAACGGCCGACCCTCACTGGTTGTGTAGACCACAGCATAATCTCCACTTTTCGGAGATTTGCTGGTTAAGCCGTTGTGGTTCTCTGAAATCCCGTGGTCAGCCTGGCCAAAGTCTGTCCGAGGTCTTCACCATTACAGGCAGTCGCAGCCCTTGTGGACAAGAGGGATATCTCGCTTTACAAGCTGGAATATGTAGATAATTCTTTGCAGGATTTTAAGGCCGAACCGTTGCACCATTCGTTATATACTGTTTTTTTCACTACTTCAGCAGTCACAATTGATCATAATAAAAGGAAAAAGAGCGAAAATAACAAAATGAAAGGACAGGTAGTTTTCGATAACGTCGCTGACCACTAATTCCAAGGCAAACCAGTTTCTGTCAAACCAGCGCGAAGAATCTCTGTTCTTCAAAAAAAATTTATTTGAAACAAACTAATACATGAAAAGCCCCGTTTAAAACAACAAGAATATGTACATGACGTTACATATTACAAAAATAAAGTGCACGAACTGTTCAGAGAGTAATGTATCAGACGAAAAGTAACAACAATTGACCGCAAATGCCCAAACGGTGCACACCTACGGAAGAAATTTCTTGAGTTCTAGCTTCTTGAGTGTAAACGTGTTTCTCGAGTGAGAACTACTCCTAAAACAGTGAGGCAACAAGTACGACTAAGTTGCCTTGCTTAGGAAAAGTAGCACTCGGAATTTGCCGTGATGAGCGTCAATGAAAGTCGTCAAAAATGCACTTATTGAAGAAACTCAGTCAATATGGATGCGCTTCTCGCGTCCACTACCCCTGTCACTGGCATCGAAATATGTTAAAGGGCTGTTAGTTAACTAGTCGTAGACATTTGTTAGTGTTTTCCGAATCTAACGAATGTTTTCCGTCAAGGAATCTGGCCTGAGACGACATAAGCGATAAATACTGGGGAAAATCGCGATGGTAGGATTGATGTTAAGTACGCTGATTCCTTGACGAAAGTCTAAATGCAGTCGCGCAGCGAACCGATACACACCAACTTTGTGGTGGCTGTTGCCAATCGTTCTGATCATCGACGATGAACACGGTCAGTCAGGAATGTCTCAACGCTGGTCCTCGTGGCCGATGAAGAATTCACTCGTTCTCTTCTTCACCAACGATTCTTTGTCATCGTCAGCTTCCATCGCCAATACGGTCTCTTTGTCATCGCCGTCGTTCCTCTGCTCTTCCAGCGCGTCCTTCATATCTTCCACAACAGGACCTTGTTCGCTTGTACCGCTTCTCTTCATCATTGCCTGTAAAATATTTAAGCAAATAATTTACGGACGTGTTGAAAAAGCCAGTATGTTTCAAAAATCTACTGTTTACGCCTTTTACAAAATCTATTAACTAAAAAATTCTGGATATGAGAGTTATTTATTTGCTTTTTTGTATTCTTTTAATGACTGCATGAGCGGTAAAAAGGATAAAGCTCTCGGTGTTGATCATTCCCTGAGGGCTGCTCTATTCATTCAAATTCACTAGGCATCGTTAGAGGTGATTGAATGCGTATCTGGTCTATGCAATGACTAGCCGGATGTAATGATGCACTGAATCAGTGTGTTTATTCTCCCAGCCAAGTATAGTACTAATTTGCAAAATTCGAAAGAATGGAGGGATTGGTGAGCCGGGAGAGGAGCGCGAGATCGAACCAATAACCGTCTGTGCACTGTAGAGTACCTCTAACCACTGCACAAGAGCAATACTTCATTGAAACTAATCTCAACATGGTGTTGAGTGACACCTAATTTCAACAAAATCTTGTGCTACCTTATACACACAATTTGTAGAGTGAAGCATACACTCAACTGAACACAGCTCCAACAGTTGCCTAAACAGAGGATTACAACGTATCCCGCCCACTCTGAAAACTTTTTTATTCTTGTTACTACTTGCTGCAGGAGAAACAATGGTCGATATTCAACTATGAAGATAAATCCTAACGCTATAAGTGAACTGGCAGGGAGAGTTTTGCGTGGATGTTGCAACTTCGCCCCGCACGCGAGGCCTTCTGGCTAGCACACACGAGTGCTAGACTTTTGAATGCTTCTAGGGATCTACTTCTAGCAAAACCACTTGAGTTCACCCATCCTTCTTCTTGAGCTGAGCAACTGGGACTACGTTGTACGTAAATTCTTTGTTACTACTTGCTATAACGCAAACAATGGTCGATATTCAACGATGAAGAGAAATCCAAACGCCGTAAGTGAACTGGCAGAGAGGATTTTACGTGGTCGTTGCAAGTTCGCTCCTCCCCCTTGCCTTCTGGATGGCACACACGAGGGTAGACTTTTGAATGCCTCTGGACATTTACTTGTACCAAAACCACTTGAGTTGACCCATCCTCGTTCTTTTTGATGCTGAGGCAAATGGGACTACTTGTGTGTTAATTCAACTCAGCTGTTTGAGTATCAGCTGCTTGCTTATATTTATTGCGTAGCATATCCTCATTTCACCTAACAATATCAATTTTACAAACTTGTAGTAGTGAACCTTCTAGCAACAGCTTATTAACTGACTGTCACGTTCATTTCATGTAGCGATCGCACTCACCTTGAGGCCTATTTCCTCTTCATTCTCCTCAAGGACGTCGTCAAGGATGTGATGTTGAAAGTCATGCGGAGATTTCAGGTTCGTATTTGACGACGATCTTCGGACATCTTTTCCTTTCCCACTCTCTGTCGGTGAACTAACGTCATCTTCTGGAAGCGGAACGATTACGAAGTGGGCAAAAGTGAACGTTTGGAAAAATCTGCAACGGCAACGCTGTGTGCTATCGTATTCAAGTATCCAGTCAAGATTTACCAAGCTACTCTCATCTTATTAGAATAGACTATTTGATCATAATGAGTAATCTGAACTCCTCAAATGAGATGGAAATAAAATTTTAACCAACAGCGTTCATTAATATTCCAATACGATCAAGATAAGGATATCCACAGGAAAAGAACTATTTAAATATGAAAGAGCAAGTATTTCGATTAAATCCAGCAATTGGAGGATATCTGAATCTCGGAAACTTAGGGTTCCTAGAATATCTGAGGTTTATGAGACGAATTTTAGTGAAATCCTAGTCTTCACCAGAAATGTCTTGACATTTACAACAGGTAAAGAGAGATAGACAAGTCGAGTAGGCCGGAGGAAACTTGAGCTACCAGATGGAGCTACAAGTTAGAAATTCAAATTTTTTTTTAAAAAGAGGCAAAGATCTTTTATGTAAGACTTACGATTCTCAATGAATGCTCCGTTGGTGAAAGATTTTTCGCGCACTGGTGTGGTCTCCCCACTTCGATGACCTCTGGGGAAGTCCAAGATGGGCAAATGACCGTGAGAAGACGTCTTGCGCGGTTGATGCTCATCGTATATCTGGCCTCGCGATAGGGATCTGTACGAAAAAAGTAGACATATAGAGCACATAACAATAGAAGAATATTGAGGTTGTGCCATTTTCGCTCAAAGAGGTCTAAGTGCAAGATGATAATACTATCATAAAGAATTGAACTGTTGTTATTCTGACAACATGGACAGCGTGTCTACAATGAATTCTTCGGAACACACAAAAATTTGTACTTGAATGATGTTTTGTTTAGTTTAGTGGATAAGTTCTCACTCTCTTATGTAATCGATGTGAAAACTCCACGGCGTTCTGGAGAGGTTAGCACGTGCAATGCTCGCACACATGTGGACCAATGGGTGTGCCTCGGGTATCTATGTTCTTCCTGGACGGCAGAAACCCTTCATGTTTGCATTTTGAGATAGGGCTGTGCATATAAATGTGGGAATCTTTCAGCTTGGATGACCCTGCTAATGTGATGGAATCCAATAACCGTGATTCGACAACCTTTATCACGCCCTCCTGATTAATAGAGATCTCCAGGTTAGAAACAACTTTATATGTCTAAATACTCCAAATACAAGTCAAACCTTCAAATCTCTTAACTTTTATTGCATTCAAGAAATATATGTTAAGGTTTATTGGATGTCTTTCTTTCACTTATCAAAGAGTGAGAGGAAACAATCGAACTTGTTCATCATAGGACTAGAAAGTGATCCGTATCGCTTTCTGGTTAGTGCTTCGAGTGCTCATTTCGAAAAACAGAGTCTTCATGGATGCTCTAAGAATGCTGCAGAAGACTTGCCTTTCAACTTTATTCTTGAAGCTGCGGAACATTTCCAACGAGGCGATAGAAGGGCGGTTATGGCGATGTTCAAAGCTGAATTATTTCACCATTCATTTCACTACTAGATTGGTGCTATAAGTAATGATGACTTAAATTCCAAAAGGAATTCTTCCATTCACATTCACCTTCATACACACACGGCCCCACGCATATACACACACCCACGCACTTACGCGCGTACGCACGCACACATTTACATACACACACCAACACACACACACACACAATACAAGAACGATTTTTTAAACTTTGTGCACGCGTTAGGATTAGTCGCAATTGCTTCGGGTTTGCGAGAGGTATACTATAGTTCATGCTACCATGTCAAGCACGTCGAGCACAAAAGAAAACAGAAAAAAACTGAGGAAGGGACCAACTGGCTAACAGGAACAACGCTGATTCTTCTCCGCATAGCCAGAGAATTCATAATCAATGGATCACGATCGTCGAAATGGGGAACCATTCTGATTTCGTGCACGCTCTCGGGAAGTCTGCAAACGATCCTCTGCTTAGAGGCAAAACCTGTGTGCTACAATATCCTAGCGCCTTACTTGACTTCACTAACAGAACCCTTGAGTGGATGATTAGGAATTTTCGCCGCTTCCTCCGAATAAAGCGGCTCAACTTCATCATCCCAGAATGGATCTTTCCTGAGATCCGGCGGGCGATCATAACCTTGGTCAACCATCATTAGAACCATCTGGAATATTCCGATGATTTTCAGTTTGAAATTTCTAAACATTAAAATTTTGACGTCGGAATTGCGATAAGGCGGTAATGAGAAGGGAAATGTCAACCTCCACATTATTAGTAGTAGTGGACACATATGTTTAAGATCGAATTTATTGTAGAATACCTACTGTTATATTTCGGTCGATAAGGGCATTGCATTCGAAATCATCATCGTCCTCTCCGAATGGATTCAGCATCGCTTCAGCAACCTGGAAATATTAATCCACCAAAGGTTTCGAGAGTACAGAATAAATATCAAGGTGTGAAGTGATTTATGGTTGCACGCTATCTGGACAAAAGTCTTTTTCTCAGAAACATAAGCGTAAGACTTGCTAATTGCCAGGATCTTGAAGAAAGGGGGTCATGATTGGCGTTGTTCAATGTCTACTGAATTCGCTTCCATGCGGGCTAATGAAATCGGTTGTAGATTTCCTTAGGCGAAATGTGTAACTGATATGTTTGCTCAAGTCTAACGGAAAACATTTTTCCTAGTTTTAAAACTGACCGTCATCTAACTTCGTTGCTAATAATCAACACTTTCTCAGATTGTCGAGCTAACACGAGGTTGATAAATACGTTTATTTGGTTAACGTTTCGACATTTTCATCTTCATCAGAGCTGAATGTCCCTGTCGGTGGACCATCGTTGTTCGTCTTCTCGATGCTTCATAATCGTACCGAGTCGGATCCTTGCGAGAGAAGCACCGGATGAGGTAATGAGGTAAGCTCACGAAGCAGTGTCTTTTATACAGGATGATTGTTGTTTATACGACCATCCGTCGTGTTAGGCCAGTAATCCAAGAGGGTACTGATTATTATTACCGATGTTAAATGACGGCCTGTTTGCAAATCATGGTTTTGCTATGCGCTATATGCTAGCTAGCATAATACCGACTACTGCTAGATGGATTACCCATTGGAAAACAAACAATTATCAACTGATAGTCATGCCAACAACAACCACCCTGTATAAAACAGCGCTGCCAGGAGAGGTTGCCTCATTCGAGCAGTGCTCACTAATGAGGATCCGACTCGGTACGATAACAAAGACGCCGCATCGAGAACACGAACAACTGTGGTTCATCAACTCGGATCATCGGCTATGACGAAGACGAAGACGTCGAAACGTTAGCCCAATAAATCTCTTCATCAACGCTATTCTTATGCTTTTCTTTTTCTAATTCAGCGAATGAATGAATGAATAGAATGAAGGAATGAATGAATGAATGAATGGAATGAATGAATGAATGAATAGAATGGAATAAATGGAATGAATGAATGGAATGAATGAATGAGTGGAATGAATGGAATGAATGGAATGAATGGAATGAATGAATGAATGGAATGGATGGAGTGAATGAATGGAATGAATGAATGGAATGAATGAATGAATGAATGAATGGAATGAATGGAATGAATGAATGAATAGAATGAATGAATGTATAGAATGGAATAAATGGAATGAATGGAATGGAATGAATGAGTGAATGAATGAATAAATGAATGAATGAATGAATGAATGAATGATTGGAATGAATGAATGAATGGATGCAATGAATGAATGTATGAATGAATGCAATGCAATGAATGAATGAATGCAATGAATGAATGAATGAATGAATCGGTAGATAAACTGAGAGGAAGGAAAGACTTCTGAAACATTCCAGGTTTTCTTCATGAAAGGTCAGGCAACCTTTAGAAGTAGTGACCGACTAGCATGTGAAGTAAATAGCCAAACAATTCAGTTCCAGTTAAGGGTTCAACGTTGAATTATCGAGGAAATGCTTGTGTATTAGAGTTCGGTTTTTGATTTCACATCATTTTTTTGTGATTTCGTATGGCCTTCAACAGCATATCAATAGAACAGTTATAAGCATTAGCGAACTAAAATAACTTATAATGGAATGACCATACATCATAACGTCAGCTTACCTTCATCCAACCCATGTAGAAAATGAACTGAAGAGTGGACATTATCGGGAAGTACAAATCAACCTGAAATCTAAAACGTCGCACTGCTTACTGGACCAAGAAAACGTCTTCATGGGTTTGCTAACTACTTTGCTCATTTATTACGGGAAAACTATGGAAGGATTCTTTTCAGAACACTGGACAAACTAGCAAAAATATCTTTCACTAGGAATTCTATTCAAATCGTTCTCATACTGGTTTGCGAATTACGCTTTTGCCCTGTGAACGTACTTCTTAATACGGTAAAATAAAAAATGAAACTCTCGCCGTTGATCAATCGCTGAGGAATGCGCCATGCATTGGACTCAATTAAGTGCCGCTTGAAGGTGAATGAATGGATATCTGGCGTTTTACAATGAATCATGATGGCCTATCGATGTATCGACCTAGTGCTGTTATCCTCCCGGACAAGTTTGGTACTAATTTGTCGACTCCGGAGGGATGGAAGGCTAGGTGGACCAGGGAATTGATCCTAAGGTGTATTGCAGTTCGCCTCCAACCACTGCTCCACACGCGCCCATGCCACCTTAATACTGTAGACCTATCAATGTGGTAAAGACAATTTTCCTCTAGAAAAATTCGGATTTCGAATGCCAGAAGCTGGTGGACCTTAAAATTTAAACAAAAATATCTCGATCATTAAGACTGTTATCTTTGGAAAACCTGTATCTCTAATTATTTAATGCATTGAAGTTATTATATCCAAAAACAATAACTGAAGGTCCAATTTTTACCAGACTTCTTAAACAGAATTTTTATCCCAGATGTGAATAAAATTCATTGCACACCAACTAACGGAAAATGAGTTAAAGTCACAAATGAACATACGAAATATAGTTCAGTAAGCAGAGATCTCGACCGTATTTTTCGTTAATATTTAAGCTGAAGGGGTGGGTCTAGCTTAATGGTTAAAGAAGCTTGCATGCACTACACACTGGCTCGATTCCACACCCTGGTCGAACCAAGTCTGTGATCCCTCAGCGTTTGACAAAGTTACCTCGGAAAGTAAAAGCACTGGCTTGACATATCGTCAGGCCACTGCAAGTCCAGATGCGCATTTCATCTCTTTGATGCTCAGTGAAGTGAAATGACGCATTCGTAAAGGATTAATCAACGCCCAACGCCTCATCGTCTGCTCTTCTACTCAAGCTAAGATTTCTTCAAAGAAGCAACTATTATTTAATGTTCAGCCTAAACCAGGCGTTCCATAGCAAAGTTAACAAAGTTTTTATAACTTCAATGACGTTGAGATATTTGAAGAGCTTCGGACCACAGGTGTATGCGGTAGGGAACGAACGCGCTATTGTCCCTTCCGCGGAGCAACGCGTTCACCACCACACCATGCGGGTCTTCGTTTCGCCTGTCTCTCAGCTAGTTCTATCGACCATGCCGATTTGTGCTCCCCAGATCAATCCCGTTGACGGGTGATTGCTGATGGCAAAAGATCGACAAAACTAGCTGAGATACAGGCGAAACGAAGACCCGCATGGTGTGGTGGTGAATGCGTTGCTCCCCGGAAGGGGCAGTAGCGCGTTCGTTCCCTACCGCATACACCTGCGGTTCGGAGTTTGGCAAATATCTCAGTGTCATTGAAGTTATATTTCGCAATATACCCTGCCATTAAAAAAGCTAGGCAGTAAATAAAAAGGTTAAGACTGTGATTATAGTTGTTTAAAATGATGCATCTTCAGAAGAAACGCCAGATTAAACAAGAGTTTGATCCACCGCTCGAGCATTTTGAAGATCTAAGGAATGGTTTATTTAAGTTCGGGATACTCTCACCTCTGTTTTCTTATCTGCGTTTTCAGAAACTATGTACTGTCTGGCAAGGAGGCAGACAATGAAGTAGGTGTGAACGGCTAGACAGACCAGCTGGGGATACATGATAGGAATCGGCACCCAATCGTAGTTGCAAATCCACGCGAGACCAGTACGGAACTTCTTGATTTCCTGCATAGAGAAAATGTTAACGGAATCATGCTGAAGGAAATTTGCGTTGAAGAGTTTCATAGTCTTCGAACATCTAATAGTTATCGAAGTAAGTCTGAAGAGCAAGAAGTACTTGAATATGTTGAAAATACGGATTGTTCACGACCACTGGACTCAAACAAGTATGCACATCCACTCAGTGGTTGTGCGCGCCCCAGCATAGCCTCCATTTTTCGGAAATTTGCTGGTTGAGCCTTGGAATCCCGAGGTGAGCGTGGCCAAGATCTGCCCCAGGTGTCTTCCTTCACCACCACGGGCAATAGCAGCCCTTGTGGATCAGAGGGAGATTTGCCTCCATGTGACTTTGATACCAGGACGATGGTGGACCCTGGTATTTGTTTACTCTTAGCTAGACTTCCTGATGAAAACACTGGACTCTTTCTCAGTTTGGGAAACCCCGCCAGAGGATGAATCCCCCGCTGCACATCGCTGTCCTACATCTTGGAACATTCCAGCCACGATAAAGCGGTGAACCGTCGTGAGGCGTAGATACTTTAAAAAGCAAAGACCCATCATGAGTCGCAGGCTGGAACCAAAAAGGAAAGATGCAGAGCAAGCACCTATAGCAAATCATGCGACGAAATTCGTATTTGTAGAAGCAAGTGAGATTGCCGTAACCAATGAAGAAAATTTTTTGAATTTGAAATCGTATGCCTTTGTAGCAGCATGCTAATGTTTCCCTTAGCCTTGTGCTGTGAAGTAGAAGCATCAAGTCTGGGTCACCAGTTTAATAAGAAACTAGATTGTACCTCCTGTACGACGACTTGATAGTAATCACTTTCAATGAGGCCCTTCTTTCTGGCATCATAGGTAAGTGCCAAAGCCCATTGAAACGGCAGCCAGTATTTCGAGTACCGGTACTGAATTTCATCGAATCGTTCTTTCTCATGAGGCATCATAAATCCTGAAAATAAACCATTTTAAACTTGAACGCGTTAAACTATTCAATGAGTGTTTACTTTTTATTTACTGCCTACTATAATTTTCACAGCAGGGTATTATGCGAAATCAGCCACAACGATGTAGATAGAAAACTAGCCGAGAAAAACGCAAAGCAAGGGCCTCCGTGACGCGGTGTGTAATGCGTGAGCCCTCGGAAAGGGAAATCTTGGTTCGATCTAGCCCATGGTCCAAACTTTGCGAATATCTCAGCATCGCTGTGGTTTGTTTAATCAGTAATCAGCATTCCTGAGCTGTGTCATGTTATAGTCCACTTAATCTGCAGCATAACTCTTGCTTTGTTTTGACGACAAGCCAGCGCCTAAATCTACCTATTTGCTAATTTTTATTTTCCTCTTAATTCTGATTTCATATGATTCGAACCACTCATATGAACGTCAATTTAAGTATTCATACGGTAAATATAGCTTGTATCTTCGAAAATAGAATATTCGGCAATGTTTTTGTTTTTAGAAGGCACCAATACTAGGCGTGGAACAGTGTGATACTGCTGGTTCCTAACCGGGTATTTGTAATACTAGGGTTACCGTTCTTCAGCCAGAAAAAAGCTACTCGAACCGCTAAGAGCAGTATACAAACCGAGAAAAGCTTACCCGCAGCCACAACAGTGTCCAACGTTGGAAACCGTCTCCTAGTTCTCATACTGATGTCTCGAAACACGAGAACCTGGGCCAACTCACAGTACCGTACAATATTCCTGCGATACATCCGAGCTAGTTCACTACGCCCTCGAACGTATTCTGCCGTCATCAAGCCAATACTGGAAGAGTAGCATCAATGCATATACGATAGCAACTTCATTTCCCCAAGTTCCATTCAGTGCTCTTACCTTATCCCAACTGCTAAATGATTTAGAACGACATTTTGAATTCGAATCGAATCTAACACTAAAGATTGATACTCATGCAAATGATAAATATATCACTAAGCTGGCTGAGTACAAAAGATCGCACTTGTCAATAAATCCAATTATTTGGTATAACGTAGTCCATCTGTTAACAACGGCAGTTACGAAAAAACCCAGCATGAAATTCAAAGGAATGTAGTCGAGCCTAGCATCGCAGTACTGTACCACTCTCTCGAACGTCCTGCAAGAGACATTATTTGTTCTGAAAACAGCAGAGCTCCTTCTCTCAACACCGATTTTTAGCTTGCCTCCGATTTCTGGATTGCATTGACATTGACGTTGTGTTGCAAAGCGCTTGTACTTCAGAACCCCCATCATTTTCATATATTTAGGAAGAATTACTACTTTATTACCTTTGACTTTGCTTTGTATGGAAGATTCCTATCCCCTGTGTGATTGCAAAGTGAGTATTAACGTGGATTTCATTAACGGAATGCAAAGGCTTATCGTAGAAACTGTATTAATGTCGGACTACGTCTTCACAGTAAACTGAACAGATTACAATTATTTTGCAGCATTTTGACTCCATAATAAAACATAACTAGTACCACAACGCAGCGACTACAAGAATAAAGATGCTATCAGAGACCGACAATTCACGCCCCATTCACGCTCAACGGAACGAATACCTCCGAAAGCTCCAGTTATATCTATCTAGGTCGAGAAATCAATATGATGAACGATCTTGCTCCAGAGCTGAGCAGAAGGAAACGAGCGGCGTGAAGTGTTTTCAAGAGCATCGAGGACGTATTGAAGAGGACAAAAAACACCCTACTCCGTGCCCACCTACCGACTCCACGATACTTCCTTCTCAAAAGTATGCGTCGGGAACCTGGTCGCTGCGTAAGCAGGATGAAAGGTCACCCAGCGTTATTGAACGCGCAGTCGAAAGAACGATGCTAGGAGTATCCCGTTGCACACAAGTAAGGGATGGAATCCGAAGCTCCGATCTGCGCCAACGACCAAAAATCAAAGATGCAGTTCTGTACGCCAAACAGTCGAAGACAAAGTGAGCAGGACACGTAATGCGTATGAATGACAACCAATGGACAAGAGCTGTTAGTGACTGGATTCCTCGGAATGTTAAGCGTTCTGCAGGAAGACCACCGACCCGATAGTCAGAGTTCTCCACAAGGAGCTTTGAAGAAAGATATGATGCTCAGCGGGTTCCTAGAGCGAGCAGAACCCACTGGGCTACTCTTGCACGTGACAGGGAAAATGGAATATTTACTGGCGCCCATTCGAGTCACTCGACGATCAACGGGACTATAGGTGATACAGGTGATCAGAGACCGAGAGAACACATGGTCATTGGCTCCAATCTGCGCACCGGACTCACCTGGCCCTCCACACCACTAAGTCGAATCATCGGCAGGTCATTGTATAGCCCAGATAAGCATTCAGTCACCTTTAACGATGCTTGATGAGGTCGAATACATAGCGCAGTCGAATCCCTCACGGATTAATCAATGCCGAAGACTTCTTTATCAGGAGTAAAGAAAAAGGGAAACCCTGACAACTCCGAGTTATATTGTCTAGGATAAGCAAATCAACTTTGCCAAAAGATGAAAAAATTTCACAATTATGTCAATTAAATTGAGAAATTGAGCGAATTGAAATCTTGGTGTCAGAAGTTGTGAAAAAAGTTGTTCTGTGAGACCGTAACCACAAAAAGATGTCATTACAGTTCTGGAACGCAGTCTTCAGCAATAATGTATTGTGGCCTTGGAGAAGTGCTCACCTTTGCTGCTCATAGGTAAGTGCGGTCCTGTAGATGATACTGAGGATACCGAAGAACATTAGCCAAACAACAAGCTCAAGTATCACTGCTTTCCAAATGCTCCCGCGCCATTTCAAGAGTAATTTGAACAGAGTCCAAGGTTTCGACGTCGAAACTGCCAAATTATAATTAATGGTCATCTGAAAAAAGTTAGAAATGTGATTTTATTCACGACAGTGATCGTTTGGGTCGTGTTGAAACGGTTCGAAGTTGCACGCGCATAGATAATTTGTGAGTCACGAACATAGAAACTAAAAGGAAGCCAGAACATACGAGACATATGGACGAATTTCTAAGGATATATGTACACTATGCTGGCTGAACATTACGGTAGGCGAGAGCGAGCAAGTATTTATTAGGAAGCGGACTATATACCGCTTAGACTGCGGTAAGGATCAAAACTCTAACAAGTGTGGAGCTGAGAGCACGTCTACCAGACAAGGCCAATGGAATAAGTCGAAGAGTTTGACGCACTTAATCAAAATTTTGGACAAATCTAAAACAATTTAAGGAAGTACTGAAGCCATTACAGCAACGCTGTTGCAAGGTGAGAAATTTATTTCTGGTCCAAGAAAACTGGTATCCGCTGTAGCAAAAAGGTAGGAGCTCTAACGTTATTATCGCAGAGATTCATCGTTCGATCTTCGGCTAGCTTGGTGGAAAAATTTAAGGCTTCAGAAAATATTTTTATAACGAGCTCAAAGGAAGATTACTTTGGGTAACAGTGACGAAGTGTTCATAAAAACCGAATTTCTTTTAATCTGTTCACGACTAACCGATATTTTCTTAGGTCGCTAAGATAACACGAGGTCGTTAGGAAACATTTATTATGCTAACTATTCGGCGCTCTCGCCTTTTCATAGTTGGTCCACAGTCGCTTATCTAGCGGTGCTCTACTGCAGAGACTCGACTGCATGCGACTACAAAGGCCCATATCGCAAGAACTAACGACTGCGGACGATGTTTTCATTAGTGTTCTTCAACTCTCTCCAGTCCCATTTGTGCAAATTTATGAGTGGTACTTAGTAAGTTAGAAATAGTCTTTCGGCAAGAGATTCCATTAGGTGACCTTACAAAAAATTCAAGAGAGATCTACTATCGAAACTTCAAATGAAGTGCGAGACGCAGGGAGGGTGAGACATGAAAATCCACAACAGCGAATCGACTTTGTCACAATATCTCCAGAATGCTTATACATCTTCACAACTATGTCAGCTCAACAGGTCATCTAAATTCAGTCAAGATCCACGGCGAGACGGCCTACTGGTCGTGAACTCTTGAAGTGGCGTTGAAATGAGTTTTCGAGGGGATTTTCCAGAAAACTGTCGAAACATCGCAGATGGCCGGGACAAATTTCATGCCATTTGCATTGACCACAGTTCTTCGTTAACAATTTGAAGTGAGGAGTGAATGTGGAAGCACATGTCTTCTAACGATTCCTGCAATAACATTTATTCCTTTCACACTATCGCCCTCCCTGGTTCTTTTTTTTTAGAACGATCAACGTTCGCTCTGCAGTCACCGTTTTACGGCGATGCCCAACTCTTCAAGTAGTGTGCAATATCGTAAACCACATGGGAAAAGAGAAATCATTTCACCATCGTCTTCCAGCAACTTGCGCCTCAACTATTCGGCCAGTAGAAAAATAGTGCCCGGTTTTGAATGAAAACTTCAAAATGCCGCGACATTTACAACGATAGTTTCTAAGGTAAAACTCAAGAATAAAAATGAAGAGAATTTCATGATTTGACAGCGTCATTTCAACCAGCCTAGCATCTGTTACATAGGAAATTGATAAAAATAAAATGAATGATGAAGTTTTTTGCAAACTTCATACCGACGAGAAAGCAGAAAACGTATTGGTTACGATGCCGTTCATTACGAGTTAGGCATTGGTTTAGTCTTGTCCCGGGTCCAACAAGCTTCTCATTCCTTCGGAGCCGAGAACTCCCATCGCCATGAAAACGCCCTAGCACGCTCATCTCACGATCTCAAGAAGAATCAACTCGACCAGCATTGAACAACATTCGTAATGAAGAATAAAATTGTCCAGGTAATAGCCGAGCGCGTTTTCATGTTCGAGGTCATTCGTGGACCGCAGATACGAGGAAGTGAATCGAATGCAAGAAGTACTGGCGTCCGCCTTATGCATGGTGTCAGGTCACATAGAAGTCTCATAACGACAAATACCACCATTAATTTTTTTAACAACCAAGTATTACTTTCAACGACCCTTCAACATTCGAGTGTTTAGCGTGTGTATAGCTTCCTTTACGCGTGAAAACTAATCACATCTTCGGTGCTTTTCATCACTCACATCACTGACTTGGCGAGCAGTGTACTTTCTCGCACGCTGCTATAATCAATATTAGGCAGTAGTGAAAAGTATGTCGCGTGTGGCGCAGTGGTTGGAGGCGTCACTGCGACAAGCACGTTGAATCGATCTTCGCGCCTATGACCCACCAAGCCTTCCAGCCCTCCGTGGTAGGCAAATTGGTACAGATTTGTCTAAGAGGATAGCAGCACTGGCTCGATACATCGGTAGGCCACCGCGAGTCATTGTAAAGGCTGATTCGATCACCTCCAAACAATGCCTAATGAAGTCGAATGCATGACGCATCCCTAAGGAATTGATCAACGCGGACAGCTTTATGCTTTTTTATCCTTTTAATAAAAAATAATAACAAACACCTATAGGAGGAGCAATAATCGCAGCAACAATAGCATATAATAAACCATAATAAACAGTGAAGAAAACTTGCAAACGTGATTTCGACCGCAGCTTCGGTTCAACTGAGCTCAATGCCAATTTGTGCCCTTCAGATAAATCCCGTTGGTTGGTGATTACTTATAACACAAAATAAAAAAGTGGTCGAGAAAAAGGCAAAGCTAGTGCCTAGGTGGTGCAGTCGGTAGAACGTGAGTCTCCAGAAAGGGTCATCGCGTGTTCGAAGCTGGTCTGAGGTTCGAGCTTTGCTAATATCTCAGCATCATTGTAATTATATTTCACTTAATAACCTGTCATGAGAAAGATAATGGAGAAGTAAATGAAAACCCAAAACAGTATAAAGAAGTTATAGTGCTAACCTCTTATTTTCTATCTACTATAGTTTTTCACGGCAGCGCATGATGTGAATTGCAACCACAACGATGCTAAGATATTCGCAAAACTTTTCGAGCCAGATCGAATCACGATTTCCCTTTCCGGGGGCCCGAGCATTACACACTGCGCCACGGACGCCCATGCTTTGCGTTTCTCTAGGGTATTTTTCTACATAACGCTCATCAATTTCTAAACGATATTTCTTACCGATTTCAGCATCAAATTCTAAAGTAACCTCTAGTTATTGAAGAGCAATCCGTAGTTGTGGTAAGCCCGTGGAAAGGGAAATTGTGGTTCGATCCTAACCCGGGGTCCACGTTTAGTGAATATCTGAGCATGGTATAGGTTGTAAAAATAAATAAGCTCTTTACCTCCATGAACATCCACTATGCTCTCCTCCAATACGTAATTTCGCCGCTTTCAATAACAATATCACTTTTGAAAAAAAATGAGCAGATAAAACGCAAGAAATCATCTAAATCAAAAAATTTCACTACTCTGTGTTATTCAAACATTATAAAATACCTTTGATTAATAAAAATATTTCGGGCTTACAGATCCATCTGAACCTATGTTGAAACCATTTATTTTAACTTAACGCTATAGACACTCAGATGTCTATAGGAATCTTTTCACGAGGAAAGAAAACTGAAGCTATAAAGAATCTGCAATGGCTTGGGTTGATCAGCTGGGCAATCGAGCGGACCTCAGTGGCGCTTCGCTCCACTACGTCTGAAGAAAACGAGGAGTTAATTTTATATATTTTTTTTTACTACGCCGCGAAATTGTAGTAGGCAGAAAATAAAAAGGTATAACATTGTGATTTCAACTACAGCCGCAGCTTAACTGGGTTTTATGCCGATTTGTGCCTACCTGATCAATCCCGCTGACGGGTGATTGCTGTGGCAAAGATCGATAGAAATAGCTGAGAGACAGACGAAACAAAGGACCAGCATGGTGTGGTGGTGAACGCGTTACTCCCCGGAAAGGATAATAGCGCGTTCGTTCCCCACCATAGACACCTGCGGTCCAGAGTGTTGCAAATATCTCAGCAACGTTGTGGTTGTATTTCGCTTAGTACCCTGCCTCGAAATTATAGTAGGCAGAAAATAAAAAGGTATAAAAAAACGAAGAGTAACGTGATTTTTTTCCACTGTTTCCTGAGAGTTCAACACTTCCTAGCCATGGTTTTGCCACAATTCGCCGTTTTTTCGCAAACACAGGAGGGAAATTGGGCCTTTGGAGCCCTGTTTCGGTAGTTTTGGTCGAATTTTCTTAATGACACGTTGATGTGGGATGTGGTTTCCGATTGACATAGTGGTTCCTGTTCATGATAATCATTCAGATTAGCGTGAGTGACGCGTTTGACTTTCATGAATATCTCTTTATACTTCTGCTAAAACCCGATGTTATAGCTGTGCAAACGATCAACAACCGTTTTATCGAACTGGTGTTTGATGAGATGAACACCATGCCGTCTATCAATGCAGAACGATCACTATGGTGGTCCACCATGGATGAACACTTCCGTGTGTATTCCTTGTCATTAATCAACGAATAAGGTGAGATAATGACACAATGGCTAAAGCAGCATAATTCCGAAAAATGGAGATTATGCTGGAGCCCACACAATCAGTGAGGACGGGCCGTCCAAGTAAGTATCCAATTAAGTTCATCATTGATACGGCATTTCCAAAGCTCTTGAGAATTCTGCACTGATGACAGCACGGTCTTTCGATAAAAAACTACACTGAAAGAATAACGTTTCCTCCTCTAATACCAAGGGCTGCACACGGCTTTGTTCTCTGATCAGCTTTTTTCCATTGCAAATTGAATGATTGCTTTTTTATTGAAATATCGTCCTCACATAGGCGAGAACTTTTTTGACATTCTACTGCAAACATGTTGAAACGAAGCAATTATCTCTGTTGCTTTTCAAACCTCAGTGCCTCAAAGTTTTTAAATGAACATTCAGATCGTCGGAGCACGTCGACAAGTACACTACCTGGATGTTACCGCACCCTTCTAGAAATAGGCAACGATGAAGCAGAATCTTCTTATATAGACGGCCTCGTCGACGCTTTATCAACACCGATCTCCCTAAGCTTGGCGAAGGCCTGTTTGTGGGTGTTAGAATGTGATGCGAACAGAATAGTGTAGGGTGAAGATGCCCATGTCGAGGTGTTCGACGTCTCTATCCGAAAGCTCAATAAGTCTTTGACGAAATCTAGTAACCAAGTTTTAAACCTCCTTCCAATCCACAACGGCCCATCCCAATGAAGATTTCACTCGCTGAATTTCGGATATTCTTCGCCATTGAATGAAAATTGGATGTAAAGTAGTAGAAACCTACCACTGTATATAATGTTACTCTTCGTAATAAAATCACTAATGAATGGACGGGTATTGTAACTAACGGTGGTTTTCAATGTTTTACAGCAAGGATGTAAGCTTTGAAGAGGGTGGCGGTCGGGTCGAGGACGAGCTGCTGTCATGGCCACTCGAAGTACTTTTGAAATAGGTCCAAGCTTGTCAATTTGCTAACTTTCTGAACATTTATGAAAGCATTATAGGCCAGAGATGGATAATGAATGAATTAAACAAGTGGCTAGAGATCACCATTATAAAATCGGTTCTACGCCTTCTCGCAATGAAAATGGTCCTTCGACCGGCCCACACTGCGGCAAAAATGGACTACTTGCTACCCACAATACCCTTAACAGGAGTGAATGGAAAAAATTTTACAACCACCTTTTCATGGTCACAAAGCAGAAAAATCGTCACAAGTTCCTGTTGGAGGATCAGAAAAAATGAATCCAAAACCGAATCGTTTACGAGAAGCATCCGTCTAACGAGATGAACCAATTTTGTAGCATGAAAGCAACCAAGCAGGTACGGAAGAAGTCTTCAGAAGATTCTCGAACCTCGGAAGCATGAAGTTTTATTTGGTAGAATATATAATCTGTCACTCTATGTCAAAAATTTATGGATTCTAACCGTTTCTGTCTTGACTAATTAGGTGTGAAATGAAATACTCGATGTAGTTGAAGTTTCACATTACGTTCTGGGCAACCTAACAAATGGATGTTAGACTACTCCTGTACATTTACGAAAGAGGGCCTATGCGTGCTCTGGGAGAAATATCTCGGAAAAATTTTGCACGAAAAAGGGAGAGAATATTCTGATCCTTCCGTGAGTCATTCTGTTCATGATGCTTGTAGACACAGTGTGTCCCGTTGGCTTCCGATCCCGTTGAAGGCCTCAAGCTTACACACCGCAAATTATTCGATTCAATAAACGAGAGAGCATCTAGGGACAAAGAAATGAAGAGCTTTTGGCTTTCAGTTGAGGTCTCTGTTAGTTTTTTCGAAAAGAAGAATAGTGCTTGTCTAGTACAACGACTAACTCGTTCCATCTAACGTTCTTTTATGTTCACTCCACACTGTTGTGGAGGATACGATGCATTTAAATTGAAACATTTACTTGCCATCTGTCTAACTCTCTTCTTAAGCCCGATTATGATATTCTAGCAAACAACCGCTTCTGATGATAATAGTAGGTTCCTATTTGCAATTTTTGGACCAACTTTAGAAATTACCTTTCTCTCTATATCGTCGTGATCCAAACTATAATGAGGTCTTAAGACTATTAGGAATCTCAAGCCTACGCTCTTCTAACTTGTTTACTAATAATCAAACCACAGCAAATGTCTAAGGTCCTAACAGTTTACCTCCTCGTCATGGTTGTAAGGCTTAGTGGGTGTTGAACCTCAACGCACAGCGTGGGAACTGTTCCAAAAAAGTCCATTCAACTTGAGAGGAATTCAACATTTGCGTAGCAACTAGCCTGCCTAGCATACCAGCGTACCGGAAAATTCATCTAGGGGTAAACACTATGCAACACAATGATCCGCAGACTGGCAGTAGCTTGCCGCTTAAGGAAGCTGGGGAACGGACTTCTTTTGTCCAAAAAGACCAGATCAAAACGACAAAATGATCAAAAAAAAGAAGTAATAATGTAAGAACTGGACTACAACTAAGGATAAGAAAAAGAATAAGAAGAGGTAGCATATTTTAAAAGCAGGGATAAAGGTGGCAGTAAAAGTGCGCAATTTAACTAAGGTAGTGATATCAGCCAAATGTTCTGAGTTCAATGCTACGCAGTATTACCTGGACTTTCATATCTCATCCATGTACAAGGGTATGAGAGATAAAAGCAGATTCTTCAGAGCTTCGAAAACCTCTACTTTTGCACGTTTTCCTAGAATGTTAAAGTATGTCTTGTAAGCAACGGTAAACACTCTCTAATGGATTTCTCCGTTTTAAATTCCAGTCTACTGCCATAATAAACTCAAGAGTTATCCAAAAAATGTTACAGATGCATTTGTGAACCCTTAACGTGTTAACTGCTTAAAACTGGTATTGTCAAAGTAGTACAATGTGATGATGGTAGTAGTGAAAACCTTAGAACAATTATTTTCTCTGTCATAATGACTGTTGACGATTATAGATTCGAGTAACACGTTTCAACCGTAGAGCCCAATCTCTATGCTTAGTTAAATTTGAATGATCTGAAGATTTCATTTACGCTGTGAATTTTGCTGATGACGAAAGGATAAGGATAAAGCTCTTGGCGTTGATCAATCCCTTAGGCATGCGTCAAGCATTCGATTTCACTAAGCATCGTTTGGAGGTGATTGAATGCATATCTGACCTTTATAATAACTCGCGGTGGTTTATTGATGTATCGAGCCAGCGCTGCTATCCTTCTAGACAAGTCTGACACCAATTTGCCGACCCCAGAGGGATGGAAGACTTAGTGGGCCATGGGCGCCAAGATCGCTTCCACGCGTGTGTTGCAGGGCGTCTCCGACCACTGCGCCACACGTGCCCCATATTGCTGGTGATATCCAGCAGTAATTTCAGTATGGTTCTCGACTTCTTTGGAAGACTAACCTACGTTTAAGAAAACTGAATTACAGAAAATTCGACATGGACTTTTAAATAATAGCACTTCGAACCAGCAGCAAATGATGGAAATATCATTTCGTTAACGTTTAATCCTTATCGTCCCCTTCAGGAACGAGTTCACACATATGGGGCAGACCCACAAGATGGAAATAACAAGGACTATAAAAGTAATCAGCGTTGTTTTAACAATCGGTTGGGCGTTATTCTTCAGGAGAATTGATAAACACTGCTTTTAAGTCTAGAGTTTTTTCGATGAAGGTAAAGTGGAACAACGTAGCTCACTGAGTTCCCAACCAAGGACTTGAAAACGACAAGTATTGAAACAACGCGACACCATTAACTGCGTAATGCCACGACTAACGGAGACCAAAAGACTTTTCGAGACGACAGTATTAAATTAGGGCATTGGCGTAAATGAACCAGGGAGAGCAGTTCAATACTAACACGGCGGAATCTTTTCGTACAGTTCAATTTCGCTTACTGTCGATTTTTCTTATGCTACAAAAAAACGGTCTTTTGGTAATAAAATGCTTTGAAGGGGGGAAGCACTGGTGAACGAAATTGAAGTTTTCCTGTCCAGAAACAAAAAACACCCACGCATTCCCAAAGGGAATTATGATATCGCAAAATCCAAGAACTTTTGCAGACTCGAATGCACAGACGTGCCTCCAAGCTAACTTTGCTCCTGTCAGTGAGCAACTTGTCATAGGTTGCCGAGGTGAAACTCCCAGAGGACTAGTTTGAGCTCTTCATGCAGACTGCTCTGCCGACTACTTTCAGGTTGCACTCTTCCAGGTACCCTCGACAGCCAAACATGTGAACAACCGCGACGATTCCTTTGACAGCACTAAAAGTGCATTTATCGTCAATCGAATCTGGGCGAACACGAGCGATTTTATGTTCCCAGGATCTCATTATTGATTTGGAAAACTCAGGAAAACGCAGGAAAATCCGATTCCCTGTATAGTGTCATTTTTACGGGTTAGTATAAAAAACCGTTGTCTAAAGCGTTTGTAAATCCATTCAGTATAAACAAATGAAACATTTCGGCAGTGACCAATCTTTGAGAGATTTGCCCAGCATCGCACTGTATCACGCGCTGTAAGAAGTGATTGAATGTATATCGTCGTATAGAATGACATAAGATTGCTCACACCGATGTGTCAAATCAGTGCTGCTATCCTCTAAGACAAGTCTGTTAGCAATTTTCGGGCCCGGAAGAACGGAAGTTTGGTGAATCCGGGCGCATGATTGAACCAAAGACCACGAGTGTGCTCCAGGGGCGCCTCAAACCAATGCGTTATACGTACCCTTGGTAATTCCTCAATTACTGAAAACTCGCTCCTTAGTACGATCGAACAGTTTAGGAAGACCATTCAGAATTCAGCATCGATATCTTCAAGCGGAACCTCAGCCTACAAATTGTTTAGATTATTGGCACAGTTCTGATAAGTTTTGTATGAAGAAAAATGTCCGATGGTTTAACTATTCCACTTTTTACGTGCTAATGAATAGTCATCGCTCGCCATAGCCGAGTAACGCGACCGATTTACGAATGCCGTTGACAAATATCACTCCGCTCACCAATCTCCCGGTTGATTGGTAACGACTGAGAGCGAAATAATTGCGATTTACCGGTTAAGCTACTGGACCCCTTTCGAAAGAAGGTGTTTTGCAAATTGCTAACCGTAGAGGGTAATTTTTCATCTACACAATATCTGTGTTCGACAAACTATCGAGTGAATAGAAAAACCATGGCAAAAACTCTATGTGATAGAATAAGTCAGTGGAAAGTATATGCTTTCGGAGCAATGCACTTCGCCCACTTTAATCCCATGCATGCATTACTCACAATACATCTTGCGCGTTGTGTGTTAAAGGACTTGACAGACTTCGCCGCTTCATTCTAAAGGGTATATGCTACCAAATATCCTATCATTTTACGAAATAACAATGCTGGCGATGATTCAGTTGAATGCAGACAATTTTCTCCAAAGATTCCGACAAAACACAGCCACGAAAAATAAGGTTAATTCCTAGAATTTACAGACAGAAATCAGGCCAAGAGATTCATGACTTTACAAAAAAAATAAATGAATGTTTTTGAGCTTCTCGAAGTCGATATGAGAACAATCTGAAATCAAAGCATTTCTGGTGGCATTAAATCTAATAATGCAAACAACGAAGCTCGTATTAGAAGCTGTAACTACTAGGCATCACAAAGAACAAGCAGAACAATGATGACAGTGAAGAAAAAAACTAACAGGTGGAAGGATGACAATACTGGATCCTGGCTTGTTTCCTCACCAAAAAAGATATCTGCTCAAGAGCAGGGTACGAAAACCCTTGAGATCGTGTTAAGCTAGCAACTGTGCAGTTTTTATGGCTATGAAAGAGAACAGTTCTAGAGCTCGCCGGATGTCTGTTTACGGCAAAGGTTCGTCCAAAAATCAGGTATGGCGAAATCTTTTGGCAATCATTGGATTTAAAAATGTGTGAGCAAATAGTGCCGTACTCAAAGTGCGCAACATCGCTCACGACAATTCGTTTTTGCCCAGAGCAAATACAGGCTTTTGTGAGAGTACTCACGGTGTTCGACAACAATATAACCGTACTACGAGACTGCTGACGGTCCACTTATCGAGGCTGAACTTCTACTAATTCCCGCAAACAGTTGACACCCATGTAGAGATGAGCGGTGAACAGCTCGTAAGTGAAGGAATTCCAAGAAATCAACATGTCTACACAATCGGACTTCTACGCTTTGGTGCGCAATTACTTGGTCCTATAAGAACGTCGTAACTGTAAAATAGCTGTGACATACACAAACGGCGAGAGACTTGGGCGAAACACAGAAAGAAGGATGTGACTCACTGAAGGCGTTTTTCTGGTGATGGGCTAGACGGAGACGGTCGAACGGGTTTCGAAGCAAAACTTCCCCGGAATCAATTTCTCTTGTCAATGCAACACAATTTCGTTTTACTCTTAGTTTTTATGGGCAGCATATCAAGGGCGACTCCCTCAGCACATTTTTGGGAGAATTCACCAACACAGCCAATAATTGCGAACTACACTCGATAATGCTCGGTAGATTTCCACGAACAATTTTCATCAGTCCTTGTCGTACATGCTCCTAAATGAAACAAGCATCTACTTGCAGTGTTCAACAGTATATACAAGCCCCTTTTTCCTCTAATTACTTCCATATTATGGCAGTATTCAGAAATCAAATGAACTGATAAACGCATTAGGCAGTTTCGAGATATCTAACTTTGAATTGAAATATTAGATAGAAGTCTGGATGGGTTGTTGAAAATACAAATACGTAGTTCTCACCTGAGTGGTAAAGTTTTCTTAGATTCAAGCGAGAGTAAACATTACAGAGATTTAATTTCAGTTCGCTCTAATCGAACTAAAGTGACTCGTCGAAGAATATCGGTTTGACACAAAGGTGCACAGAAACTGAGGAGAAGATCAGCGAAATAAAGAAGCGCTTGGTGCCTTGAGAATCCGTTTCGCATTAGCAATAAAGAATTGGGAGTGATCCGGTTGTACTTGTGCGAGTCAGTGAACGTCGTAGCGCAGCGCTATTTTCGGCTACGGCGGTCTACGCGAAGGAACGTTCCAAGTCGTTCGATGTGCGGAGAAGGTCTTCCGTCTTCCGTTACACTCTTGCTCGAATGGTCACGCTTTTTCTCAGCACGGGAACGACAGAAAACGTTCGCGTACAAGTCACTGAAAATCGAACCGAAATCTCATTTTTAATCGCCATGTCACCACGTTGCATGGCGACCGTCAACCTTTCTAGGAAAAAATACTGTTTTGTCTGGTTTTTCTCGTAAAGATGAGGGATTGTCATGGCGTCATTATCATCATGAGTTTTTATAATGCCACGATTTACCTATGAAGATGAAAGGGCGGAAAGAAAAAAAGTACCACTACAGACTGTGTATTCAACGGCGATGACTTTTTTGACAACAGTCGGCAGTCGAAAGAGGATCACTTGAGTTGAGGACTTAAACACTCACAGGAGAAGCTTTGCTCCACCGCTTTAATTCTGTACACATCTTTTATAACTCCGATCTCAAGGGTAAAAACAAGATTTAAAATTTCTAAAGTGACCTTCGAAACTATTGAAACTAAACACACTAGCGGTAGTCGTAAATGGTTATGCATCAACCTACATCGTTTTATTGGTGAATTCCAGCTTACTTTATCGGTTATTCACGGCTGGAGATTTGAGACTCAACAAAAAAAAAGGTGAAAAAAACGACCGATGGATTTCCGAAATTCAGGCATTCGTCGTTATACTTACTTAGATAGCTGGATGGTAAGTCCCACTGCTTGAGCGCGCCCTAGCATAATCTCCATTTCCTAGGAGATTTGCTGGTTTAGCCATTGTAGTTTCCTGGAATTCAGAGGTCATCCTGGCCAAAGTCTTTCCCAGGTCGTCACCATCACAGGCACTCGCGATCTCGTGGATCAGCAGAGAGATTTGCCACCATGCGACTAACTTTATACCAGGACGGTGGTGGATCCTGGTATCGGTTTACTCCTAGCTAAACTTTGTGATGGAAACGCCGAACTCCTTTTCAGCTTGGTAGACCTTGTCAGTGGGTGGAATCCCTCGCTGTACATCGCAGCCCGACATCCAAGAACACCTCCGAGCCACGATGAGGAGGTAAACCGTAGGGAAAAAGTGTAGATCCAATGGTACTTGCTCCACCTAATTAAGTTGAGTGCAATTGAAGACACGAGGGTTTAACCTTCAAAGGAGTAATCGTTTTGGATCAGTTGTGAGTGGTATATGATTCTTAATGGTTCCTAGGTGTTAATGAACATGAGTTGTCACCTTTCTGTATAGAAAATACTACAGGGCTTAGAAATTTAGTAACATACTGACAACAAGAGATTATGAGTTGCTATAACTCCACAGGTGCACGCGGACCCTCAGACAAAGTGTCGGTAAACTGTGTTCATGATGCGTAACGATTCTAGTGAGCAACAATAGTGGTCTATTAAATTACATTTTGAAACATATTGTGTATGGGTATGCAAAACGTATGCGAAAAAGGCGGTCGCTTGGGAATGCCTTGTTGCACTGTGTCGCAGTCCCTGTCTTCAAATGGACATCGGTTTGGCTCGGTCGTCTACACAGAAAATCGCAGCAATTCTTCGCGTAGTACCATCGGAATAGATGTTTGGAATATTCGGAAGGAAAATTGCTAAAAAGTGGTACAGTTTTAAAGTAAGACAAGTTCCAAGCTCCAACAAAGTAAAGGCAAATATTCAACATTAACAATTCCTCCTATTTTAGAAACAAAAAGTCGTTACAGGTAAAAAGAATCACGCGATAACCACCCAATATATTTTGTACCTATTATGAGAGAAAGAATTATCAATAAGTACTCCCAGGGCAAAAGTAAAAAGCTTTGAGCCTTGGGATCCGTTGGGCAAGAAAAGCAAATTGGGTCATCCATGAGTGTAAAACTAGCAAACAACATTTGTATACTCTGCGGTTTGGAATGAGCCATCTCCTGAATAGGTTGATAATAAAAGTTGACTGGAAATACCGGTAGGCCACCGTCAGGAGGGCTTTATCCTTTTTTATGAGTGTACATTTTGCTCACTCCAGCCCAAGTTATTTGATAACAATAAGTGTAATACAGGCTGTATATATGACAAGAAAGATCGTTCAGGAGAATATCAAGCTTACCCATATTTTCAGTATAGAAAGGTGTCTAGCATTTGGAAAGCGTGCTGGAAAAATACGTGATTTTGAGGCGAATGATATTATCAGGAGATTCTTTGATGCTTCCACTTGTTTCACCTTACAGCAACTGTATACAGCTAAACGCCTGACCATATAGTCAGTTCCAAAGCAAGACATTGGTAAGAAAAGTCTACACAAAAATATCATTCACGCAGCCACGCAGTACTGCAAGCAACTAATTCGTAGTCGCGGTGTTATTATGTATCTAGCTGCTGTTCTGAGATGTACAACAGCCGATGGATCAAGGAAAGGAACCTGTTCGACAAACGCATTAAAACCGAGTTGCGCTAAATTTTCGATTTGAAGTGTTGATAAGACTAAACTTATTCGACGAATCGGAGCCATTCTGAAAATGAAAGGTCACATGGCGTTGTACTCTTATTTCTCCACTCCGCACCGCTCCCAATCACCTAAAAAAGGCTTTCTCGACGGCCTTAAAACGGCGAGTAGGGTCGAGGAAAAAAGACTGCGCAGTACTATTCTAAAAGAAATGATGGAGACTACAAAACTTTTCGAAGTGGATCATAAAGTAAAGATAATGGAATTTTTACGTTCATTCTTTATGACCACTACAAACTTATATTTATAGAGAAAAACTCAAAGTTTTTCTTCAATAAGTAGACACGAGGGTGTTATTATAGAATTTATTAGGATACAATAGCTGACGATTAGGCGGTTTAGCCTTCTTCGGTGCCTGGAAAGGTCAAATTGAATTGAGTTGTGATAGAAATACCATCGGACCCTCTAAGACGTCAGCTAGTTGGCAACCGCCCATATGACCGTCTGTGTATAACGAAAAACTACATAATTTGCCCCAGTGGTAGAGACGGTGATTGCATGAGTTCGGGTACAGTCTATCTGATCTCCTGTAAAGCGTGCGGGGACGAATACGTTGACGAAACGGGTGGACCGCTCCGCCTCCGCATAAAAGAACACAGTCGGTAAATCGACATTAAAACCAAACACTCCACTAGGCACTCATGGGATGCAGGAACACAGCGGAGAAGATTTTGAAGTAGGAGTCACTATCCTCACGCAGGATTCGAAAACATCAGAGCGTAAAACCCTTGAAGCGTTTTGGATCAATTCCAAAAATTCGAAAATGAACCGCAAGGAGGAGTGTCTTGTCATCACGCGTGACCTGGCGCCATACCTTAGGCTAATCCAATGACATGACACAGACACAGTTATCGCCCATGTATTACTCTGTGCGGCTGCTTTCCATCAACTTACTTAAATACTTACAACAAATAAACGATAGGTGTTTAAATAAAGCTGTTTCTTATGCGAATGCAAATTCATTTGTTAAGTTTTATCTGCTGGGGTTATGAAAGTGTTTGGCTGAATAGATCGCATCTGAATTTGACCTTTGCAGGCTCTGAAGGAGGCGAAACCGCCGAAACAGCTATTGTATTCTAATAAATTCTATATTAACAACCTCGTGTCTGCTTATTGAAGAAAAACACCGACCTCAAAACACTTCTATAGTTTTGAAAACTGATCTTTTATTCCTCTATCACAATTTTTTCTTTCACATCAGCGCTATGTTTTCAGATCCTTTTCATGGCTGCTAAAGCGAGTGAGTTAGCAGAATTTAACTCAATCATCTGGACGCTTTCTTATGTAGATCCAAGCTACTCCAACTAGTTACATTTGTCGATATGATTCATATTAAAACTCGATCTGATTTCTTTATGAAATGTCCATCTTTTGAATGTAAAAAAGTAGGCAATGCGCTGGGAACACAGTTGTAGAGACAGCTAGTCAATGATTAACAGCTTGGAGTACTTAGCGTTGGTTAAGCCACTGTCACTGGAATTTCTGAACGTCTTTTCATTACCTGTGATACCACTTAAAGCTGATTTTATCAGACACGAGGTTACATAGGGACATCTAGAAAATGTAGCATTGGAGAGAACGCTTATGGAGGTATTTCTT
>UYYA01000034.1:0-166113 GCA_900624975.1 Angiostrongylus costaricensis | reverse complement strand
TGTTGCCCTTACCGGGGAGCAGCGCGTGTTCGTTCTCCACTGCATACACCTGTGGTCCGGAGTTTTGCAAATATCTCAGCATTTCATACTTCATCATAATATTAGTGTTTTTGGGCAAACGTTTTCTGAGGCTACAAAAGCACTGTAATATATACGGTAGTCATCTGTGAGTTAGGGTAATTAGTGGGCCTTGTCGTGACCACACCACTCTTAACGGTGCAGTTTTTCCTACTATATTATCATATTTGGCTGCTAGAAAATAGAGGTTCAGAAACTTTTCAGCGTTACAACAAAAACGAAGACTTAATGGTGACCTAGGAGGTTAGTCACGTCGAACAATGCTGATCTCACGAATTGTCGCCTGTGCCATCGCACCCAGGAGCACCTCAGGGCAGGAGACGAACGCGATGTTCGTGTTTTTATATGCTCCACAAAGATCTCGTACCTGAAGAAAACAAATAAAAACTGGCAGTGAATAATCAAAAGAGCAACAAAAAGGGTAAAACTCTCGGCTTTGATCAATCCCTGAGGGATGCGCCGTGCATTCGACTTCATTAAGTATCGTTTGGCGGTGATCGAATGCATATTTGGCCTTTAAAATGACTCGCGGTGGCCTATCGATGTATCGAGCTAGTGGTGCTATCCTCTCAGACAAGTCTGCTACCAATTTGCCGACCCCGGAGGGATGGAAGGCTTGGTGGGCCATGGGAGTGGGAATCGATTTCACGTGTGTGTTGCAGGGCGCCTCCGACCAATGCGACACACGCGACCTTAGAGACAATTATAGAAATTATACATCGAATACGTAAGTTGGAGCTTGTTCAACAAGTTCGTCAATTTCTCCACTTATTCAGCTATCTTTTTCACCTCACTGAAGTTTAGTAAATGAACAAAGATTACAAAGTGTTCATAACTATGGGTTCTAGATTGCAAAATTTGCTGTGTGGAAGCAGAAAAGCCATAACGCAATCTTAAAAACGCACAATGAACTAAAGACCATTGGAAATTATTGGAAATTATGTTCTAACTGATAATAAAGTCAGTTCTCACAACGGTTTACCGCCTCATCGTATCTGGGAAGTGCTCCAGTGTCGGACTGCGATGTACAGCGCTGGATTTCGGCCAGGAAGCCTAGCCAAGAGTAAACCAATACCAGGATCCACCGCCGTTCTGGTATCAAACTAGTCCCAAGGTGACAAATCTCCCTCTGATCCACGAGGGCGGCGACTGCCCGTGGTGGTGTCAACCTGGGGCAGACTTTGGCTGGACTGATCTCGGGATTCCAGGGAACCACAATGGCTCAACCAGCAAATCTCCGAAAAATGGAGATTGTGCTGCGGGCCGCAGATCCAGTGAGGACGGGCCATTCAAGTAACAAGTATTCAAGTAACTAATGCAGTCAGTTGCCTCAATGGAAAATTATAAATCACCCGTTAATTTTCCAAAGTTATCAAAACAATAATAGTAATGTAATCAGGTAGCAATAGTCCTTTAGCGAAATTATGAAAGAAACAGCAAATTTCGATGGTTTACTGGTTGGCTTCTGTTAGTACTTGTTTCTAGGTGCTAAGTAATATAGCGCAGGCCTTGAAATCCTTTTCATAACAGAACACTGTAAACAACTCGTGCTTTCTGCATGTACGCTGTAACCCCTTACTCCTTTGCAGTCCAGCCACTTCAGTACAAAGTGGAATAGTTGTAAAAGAAAAGTGGAAGAGAACAGTTAAAATTAGGCACAACATAGAGGGTCTTCTCGAAAAGAGTCATCAAATAGACTTACTACTTTGAGAAAGGCGTTAAAAAATTCGGATAAAATGAAAAATGAGCCTTAAATGTATGAATAAAATAAACTACTGAAATATTACAATTTAAGGACAGTGAAATTTAAAGTAGTAACTAGTAATTTTTTGTAGGATTGCACTAACAAGAGTTTGGCACGGAAACTTTAATCCGGCTAGTGTTTCGGCGCCTTCGCCTTTCTCGGAGCCGTGTTAATCCGAGTCCATGTTTCCAGGTTTGTAGTTGTCGCTATATGGGTGTTCGTCGCAGCATCTAGTCGAGTACAGTGGAGTGGGAGCACTGCTCGGGCGTTAAAAGGCTAAAATCATAAGGCTCTTGGCGTTGTTCAATCCCTGAGCGATGCGTCATGCATTCGACTTCATTAAGCACCGTTTGGAGGTGGTTGAATGAATAACTGGCCTTTAAAATCACTGGCGGTGGCCTACCGATGTATCGAGTTAGTGCTGCTGTCCTCCCAGACACAGTCTGGTACCAAGCCCGGTACGTTTTGGTGTTATTTTATCGTTCAGGGACTTCACTCTATCGTTGTAGGAGTATGAATGACAGAAATATATTTGCATAGTCGAGCATAGTAATTAATGAGTGATAGCATACGTGCCACCTTACCCATACAAAGATAGAGCAACTTCTCTTGTACAATTTTGTCATGTACGCAAACTCGCAAACGGTCAACTTATTGAAAAATTATTCTTTTATTGTAAAAAAAACCAGAATGACCACTGTCGTTGAAAAATTGCCCGTATTCCACTGGGTCAGCCAGGGTAAACGGCGCGCGGGTGTTATGGATAGGAGTCAGATTGCAATGGAAACAAATGTAAAGCCCGGAAAAATATCCACGTAGATGCTTGAAACGGTAACCTCAAAGCTTATTAATAATTAATAAAAAATTATCCAACAACAAAAAGCTTCTCTTTCGTAAAAGATTATTGCGCTTTTTTCGATGAGCGAAACCTACATCTGCATTGGTTTCTCGATTATAAACATCTACAATGCATTTTGGTCTAGTAGAAAAAAAGATTAATAAACTAGAAAATGGCATTTCACCTTCTGCTGAAGGATGGAATCGGTAGTGACCCATATCGTGTAGACCCCGGAAGGATTTCGTGTCAGACATTCTTGTAACATCGGTAGATCTGTCACGGAATCACCACACACCAAGATATTTCCCTCCTGAATCAACACAATAAAAGTACTTAATTGTTAAAAAACAACGCTACAGTATCGTCTTCTTGTACAGAAAAAACTTTCTAGTACAAAAAATCAGATGTGACGCTACTCTTTAGTGAAATAGAAGACGAAGAAACTGCTTCATTACTTGTAATACAACGAATTTGCACTTGTATTTTATTTTTTTTCTATTTTATTTGATCCGTCTTCACGTCTACTGTGCGGATACCAGCACTTCTTACATTCAATTCGTTTCCTCTCATCCATTCTCCACGACGATCTTCCAACTTTACGTGTGGCTTCAGCTGCTGCTCGAGGATTTTCATTTCACCTTGAATCTCGTAGGATGCTGGTCGAGGAATTCTCACTGAAGTCGTGGACGTTAGATGGCCAGACAGTCCGGCACCAATTTTCAGAGCCCAAAAGGATGAGAGGCTTGGTTGGTCTGAAGCGGAGTCGAACAAGCACCATGCTGATGATGACGGACATCCATGGACCTCCCAGTACAAATTTAAAAACTCTCAAATACATGAAAAAATAGTATAGTGCTTAAGAAAAAAATAGTTCTGTGCTGACTCGTCTCTAAAGGATGCAACGCGCTTTCACTCCGATCGTAGTATTATAAAGGTAATTAAATGTTTATCTGGACTATGGCATTTGGTGATCTACCGATAAACTCAACCAGTGTTTTTATCCTCCCAAACAAGTAACGTATCAATTTATAGTATACGACCGCAGAAGAATAGAAGGTTTCGCTTGTCCGAGACGAGAATCAAACAAATGACCACGTTTGTATTCCAATCCACTTTAGCCACTGCTCTACAAGTGCTTCTAAAGCATATTAAAGTTATTAAGTTAATAATAGTTTTGCTTTTGAGCAAACCATCAAAGAAAACTAACGCTGGAAAGGAGAGTCCATCAAAAAAGGAATTAAACGAACGATAGATAATATGGCAGTAAGAATTTGCTATAGAAAATTTTAAAAAAGTCAGATTTTAAATTTCCGGAAACCCAAGAACACAATACCTTTAAATCGCATTTCATCTTTTCACATAACAACCTTATTCCGCTACCTTTATTGAAGTGCTCATCGGGTCCTTTACTCTGGAAAAAAAAGAGAACTGTTGTTGCACGTTTAAAACAAAGCAACAGGAAAAAAAACACGTGAATAAATAATCGAAAAAGAGGAAAAAGAAGGAAACAGAAGGAGCTGTTGGGAAAGACGAAAAAAAATGAAAGAAAAGAAAGGAAACGAACAGCGTGTAGCACTTCACGAACACATTGCATCATTTGTATTGCCAATTTCAGCTTTCAGATTTAAAAAAGTGTAAAATTAGTACAAGGATCCTAAGCTTCTAAACTCACCTTCAAATAAATCTTGGTGTCCAAATTAGAGGTTTTCACATCCAGTACGTTATTCTCCGGATCGATCATCACCACTATACGGTTGACTTCGTCGAACAGCTCATCGCTCAGCTCTTTTTTCACCTGTAATCCACCCACAAATAAGGCTATGAAGGAAACAAGTTATCCATTGAAAGACTGTAACGATGATGACTGTGACGATGTTGAGACATCATCAAAACTTGTGACCTCAGATGGACCTCGAACCAGCAATTACCTTATCCGAGGGTCACGTGCTATCTACCGCACCAGCCGAGGCCGTTACTTTAGCTTTCTGTCAGCCATGTTTTTACCCTACTGTTGCCATCAGCAATCACCTGTCAAAAAGAATAATTGTGACCCACATTGTGCTTTCGACTACAGCTTCGGCCTAACTGGGTTCAATATCGATTTTGCACCCATATCATTCCTGTTGAGAGGTGATTGCTGATAGCACCGTAGACGTGAAAAATTAGCCGAGAAAAAAAAGTAAGGGTCTTGGTCGGTGTTGTGAATAACACGTAAGCACCCGGAAAGGTTAATCACGGGTTCGATACCTGCTGAGGGCTCTCGTTTTGCTCATATCTTAGCATTCTCATAGTTGTACTTCACATGGTATTGTGCCATGAAGAAGGACCAGGCAGTAAATAGAGGTTAAAGTACTGTAACTATGATAGTTCGAGTCTTATTGATGCGAACAAGATTTCCAACCAGCAAATCCGTAGCACCTTCTTTTTAATCCAGTTTTCATAACTTCGTTACTGTCCATACTTCGCCACCTTCATTCTCTAATACTCTTCCAGCCTATTCATCTCTTTCTTCATATCATGTTGTAATTAGTTCCACATGCCACTACTAGTGTCCTTCAGTTCACAATTTGATTCAACCTTTATCATTTATTACTCTACATTTATAAGCAATCAAAAACACATCAAATCAGTACTATGAAAAATTCTTGCCAACTTAACAATATAAATAGGAGTTAGGAAAGCAGGTTGGAACTATTTATGGGTTCAACCGTTTGGCTGACAGGGCTGCCCCAGAAATGAAGACACGTCTCACCAGCATTGTGTGGAATGCTTTCACTTTATTTTATCCTTAAGATCTATGTTTTTGGCGACTTTAGTAGTTGAATATCTCTAGCTCTTGTCTTCATGGCTATGAAAGTCCTTTCAAACGATCAAGACATGGCGCGTCACGCGGAAGAGGAATCTGCTGAAGCCATTGCAAGAAGCTCGGAAGTTCATTCAAAACCACACAAAAGACCATCAGCCTATTTATTGATAAAGGAAGTGTCGGTACAAAAATTTTGTTGTAGAATACGGCAGATACCACTGGAATCCACCGAGCTATGATGAAAACCAGCCGAAACGTCGGCATCAGTCTTAACGGCATTACTGGGAAAGTAATTCTTCGTATTTTTGTTGAGCAAACGCGAGGTGTTGTTATTCTTTATTCACGAATAAGCTAAAACTCTCGAGGCATTCTCGATTAACTCCAGAAATCCGAAAATGAACCGCAGGGAAGAATGCCTCATTATCACGCGAGATATAGGGCAGTATACAAGACTGCTATTCTGATGGGAGAGGCATATTACGCTTCCATGTGATTTCTGTGCGGTTGGTCTCTACGTGACATACTTAGTGGAAACCTCATAGAAAGCGGTGAGTGTGCAAATGTGTTATGTGATTGAAATCTTGGCTTAGAGTTTCTTTGTTTGGTTATGGAGGCGTCTGGCCGAGTAGATTGCTATCAACTTGCCCTTTCCAGGCTCTGAGAAAGGCGAAATCTGCCGAAACGTCAGGTTATTCGTGAATAAAGAATAGTAACACCTCGCGTTTGCTCAACAAAAATACGAAGAACTACTTGATCAATGCCGAGGTTAATAGAAAATCGGTCGTGGGAATTACTGGGAAATTTGGGCAACATCAGTCGTCTGCGCAATCCATCGACAAAGAGGAGCTCAAACTCGAAAGTTTAATAGATAGCGAATAACTACATGCCTAATTGATAAAAAGATAAAGGATAGAGCTCTCGGTGTTGACCAATCCCTGAGGGATGCGCCATGCATTCGACTTCGTTAAGCATCGTTCGGAGGTGATTGAATGCATATCTGGCCTTTACATTGACTCGCAGTGGCCAACCGATGTATCGAGCCAGTGCTGCTATCCTCGCAGACAAGTCTGGTACCTATTTACCGACCCCGTAGGGATGGAAGGCTTGGTGGGCCGTGGGAGCGGGGATCGATTTCACGTGTGTGTTGCAGGGCTATTCCGACCAATGCGCTACACGCGACTAAATTGAAGGGAATGAAAATCCAAGATATCCAAGAGTTTTCTGAGCACGCTCGAGGTGCGCCGCATAGGTATTTCGTGATTGAGTGAGAAATTTTCAAAAGTTGAGAATTCCACCACAGTTTTAAAAGCGATTATTCTCAGGTTATTCCAATGTGGAAATGATCCCGAGGAAGAGAACTCTGAAGTGAATGAAGAAAAATGTTTCAAGGAAGTTGTCATTAAGGACTTTGGTATGACCTCTCGACACTAATGGATGTTTGCCTGTGGTCTGAAAAGCACGATATGTCTATTTCTATACAAATTTTACGAAACATATCAAGAGTTACAAAACACCAATGATTCCCTCACAGTCCAAAGTTAGATCAGCAAGATTTGTCAGCGTGTGGATTCATTACAGTGGAAGTTGAAAAAAAAAGAAAAAACCCATTTATCTACACCGCCAACGGTTGAACGTTCTGCCTTTGTTAGAAACAATTAACACAAAAAACAACTGCACAATAAACAAAAAAAAATGCAGTGGAGCAAATGAACTTACTGAACCATAAATATCCTGATGAGCAATGGTGAGGTGTCCGTAATGTTTTTGCAATCCAGAGCCGACCCATGTGAAAACCCGAAATTCTTGGCGTTCAAGAAGCAGAGAGATCTTTTGGAAAACCTGACAATAAATCGACGGTTAGGTCGATAACAAAATTCACTATAATCAGTGAAATAAAAAAGGAAGGATGCTGAGAGATTTCATTTAATATTCTTTTATTCCAGAGAAGCGACGTCGCACCACTATTAAGTCTAGTTCAATTTTCCTACAGTTTATTTGAAAAAAAAACGTTCGAAGCGTTCGACGGAGATCATTTTCCGAAGAGTGCTTTATGCATCCGACTCGATTCGTAGCATCTTTGAAGTGATTGAATGCATATCTGGCCAATGAAATGACTTGCGACGGACCATCGATATTTTAAATAAGTTTAAATAAGTATTTCCCATCACCAAGTATCTAGTAAGCATGGCGTTAACTCATCGTTTTTATGCTCCCAGACAACTCTGTTACCAATTGCTCGACCTCAGAGAGATGGAGGCCTTAATGAACTGCAGGGGTGAGACTAAATCCGCGACAACTGATCAGGCGCAGAGTACCTCTAACTACTACGCTACTGCGTCCTTGGTCATTTCTTGTTGCCACTGAGATAGGAGATGAACAGGATAGTTATCTTCCTGCATACTTTTTCGTTATCTTTTTTTTTCGTCATTTTTTCATTTTTTAAAGATATCACACACCTTTCAAAACGTATTTTTCCACTTTTGAAACAGACGGAAAATGGAGGTAAAAAATACCACATAGCCATAAATGCATCGGAGAACAAGTGCGAACTCAACAAACCTCGTCAAGCAACATTAGATCCTTTTCAGAAATACTGGTGTCCTTGAATTTGTTCGTCGGATCAACAAACCACTCCCGACCAGCTGATGCTCCATAATAGTAGTAGCCAGGCGGAATCGTCGACACGTCCAGCACACCTAAACCGATGCAACTAAGCTTGCGCATTCTATAGGATAACTCGTCCTTATAGTTCTGTAATCTACATCGGAAGAAAAGCAGGCGATTTGTTATTGGATTGACTGATAATCTAGTAGATGTTTATAGGTGAAATGAAGATCGATACAAATCAGACCGTTGCCATAGGACTCACTAATAAGAAGTAATTCTCACGAAATCTCGAGAAAGGAAAAAAAACCCGAAACTCTATAGTTTCTGATGTCCTAAATGCAGATGCAAAGAAATACAAATACTGTAAAAGCGCATGATACGATTTTCAAAAAAAACTATCGTTTTGGTTAATTTAATATCTGAAACACGTCCACTGGCTTTTGCATCTATCTGGTAAGGCTGTCTGCTAAACGTATCCAGCTCTCTCCTTTTTTCTTGAAATTTAAAATCTCATCCAGGTTACTTGGTTTTTTTTTTGAAATACACCTCTGTAATAAAAAAATATGATGTCGAATCCTATGATCACAATGTTCTACCTTCTTATTTTCTGCCTACTATAATTTCGCGGCAAGGTACTAAGCGAAATTCAACCACAACGTTGCTGAGATATTTGCAAAACTCTGGTCCGCAGGTGTGTATGATGGGGAACGAACGCGTTATCCTTTCCGGGGAAAGGACAATAGCGCGTTCGTTCCCCACCATACACACCTGCGGACCAGAGTTTTGCAAATATCTCAGCAACGTTGTGGTTGTATTTCGCTTAGTAACCTGCCATGAAAATTATAGAAGGCAGAAAACAAAACGTTAAACCTATACACTCAGTTAATAGCGTGAAATACGCCACCAATTGGTAAACGATTTCCTTCGTACCTTACTTATTTGATACTTGATCGACCCGTTCTCACCAGTTGTGTGTGCCCCAGCACAATCACCATTTATCGGAGATTTGCTGGTTGAGCCATTGTGGTTCCTTGAAATCCCGAAGTCAGCCTGGCCAAAGTCTGCCCCAGGTCTTCACCACCATGGGCAGTCGCAGCCCTCGTGGATCAGGGGAAAATTTCCCACCATGCGACTTTGATACCAGAACAGTGGTGGATCCTAGTATTAGGTTACTTTTGTCTGGGCTTCCTGATGGAAACGCCAGACTCCTTCTCAGCTTGGGAGACTCTGCCAAGGGATGAATCCCCACTGTACAACGCAGTCCGACGCCCAGGAACATCTGCCAGCCACGATGAGGCCGTAAACCTTTGGGAGGTTCCCTCGTACCATTGAAATTAATTTCAATACAAAGGCCATGACGATCCATTGATCATTCTGCTTACTTTACTTTCATACTAAAACTGTTTAAAATAAAGAAATCCTAAAAATCAGAAGGAAATAATCGTGAAAAATACAGTTGGTAACGGTGTGTTTTTATTCAACTAAGGCGCGTCAATGAACGTCTTATAGAGGCTTTCATGCACTCGTTGTAGTTAGAAGCGTTGCGTATTTTCGTGGAATTAGTTTTTGATTTTGTAGTTTGCACGTCCCTTTTCAATCGTAAACTTATTTCCAAGACTAAATTAGACGTATTGCATTGTGAAGGTCATGACATTAAGGACTAAAAGTGAGATTTCTGACCTAATTTTCCTCTACCGACACACAACTAAGTTATCACGCTTAATCAGATTTCCCTAGAAAAGTAATACTAAACCTGATTTACAAAATTTCATTTTGATTCCAGTAATCGAGGAAATTCTTCGATATAAGTCAACCAGGAAAACTCACCAATGTGCATCAACGGCGCCGTGGTGAGGATGCAGCATGTCTGAGCACAACGCCGGGCGAATTGAGCCTGAAAAGCAGAACTGTTAAAGAACTGAACCTCACTGTTGTATTTGTACTTTTTACCTTAAAAACTTAATTATTAATTTTTACATCTATGTATATAGAGAGAAAGTATTAAACTCTAGAACCTTATGCAAGTTATTCGGATTTCACTACATTCGATAACTTCAGTTTAAAGCTTAGTCTGTTCCATTAACCTGCCAGAACTTCGGAGTGGGTTAAATTTTCCAAAGAACACAAGAATATCATATATTCGCTTGAGAAAAGGCATTTTTGACGTTCTTGAAATGCAAGAACCTATAAACGGTTCTACAGAAGACGATGTGAACAGATGACACTTAAGGATGGCTTGCCTGTGTTATTCCAAAACCGACTACATGCTTATTTGTTGAAAAGACTTAGGGGTGCACCATTGAATACTTTATAGACTCATAATTAACTGAAGCTTTTACGCAAATCCATTTGGATAATCGATCGTCATATACGAAGGAACACCAGCACTCGTTGGGCCCGGGGTGCGAGGATCAATCCCATATGTATCGTAGGGCGCCTCTAAACATTGCGCTACACGCGCCATTTTAAAGCGAGAATATGAAATAAAATATCGCCAAAACTTTTCATAGATGTTTCTTTTAAGCCCGGCGCTGCATTTGTGAGGCTAACCAACAAGAAAAACAACATCTACACTGCCTCTAGTGGAAAAGAACCGACTAATGAACTAATTTCACGAAGTGTTATCGAATGAGTGGTCTGGGTGAGCCACTGCGAGTTAGCATACAAGAAATTTTACTGCTTGAGACCAGAGATAAAAGAAAAGGACTAAGACTTTAGCTTCAGCAGGTCTTTAAGTTCCAGCAGTGCGATTTATTGATGTTTCCTTCCTCATTAATGATGAAGGAAATAACAACGAGGAAGTTATACATCTATTCTATTTCTTGCCTCCTCAAAGAAACGAGATTTTCGCTTGGTAACCGTAATTATACCTGTATAACACCTGAGTAGGCAGGTTGAATGCTTGATGGATAACTGCAAGCGTAACTTTTCAGTGTTCCGTCTCGGTCTGTGAAGAAATAGTGCAGATGTTCTGCGTCGTACAATAAATCAACGGCCTAAATAAATGAAATCAAATACGGTAGAAAATAATTGAAAAGTAAAGAAAAAGAACATAAGGTGGACATTGAAGCATTCACGATAAAGCGGGTTAGAAATGTATTAGCGTTAGTTTATTATAAATATGAATTTCATTTTTTAAACATCGATAAACAATAAAGAGGTAGTAATTCATGCGTTTTCTTATTTAACAGGTTTTTACAATTGTGTGGATCCCAGCACTTTATTCAGTAGTCTCACAATCATCCGTGAAGGTAATACCATCATCGATCCACGATTTAGTTATTTTTCCAGCTCCTACTTGAAGATTTTGTCTTCTTCGTTAATTGCTCTGAATTCCGGGTGGGTTAATTTCTCCTGAAATCCTAAGAAATCGTTGCTAGGACGCTATACTCCTTCACCATAGTGTCAGCCGATGGCCTTTTAGGTTGGAGTGAGCTTCCTTAGACCAGTATGGCATGTAGTAATCCGCCGACATCGGAAGGGTGGGATGTTTGGTTGACCGTGCATGGGGTGGAACCAAGGAACACGCATTTGTTACCGAACGGCATCTCGAACCACTGTGCTTCCAACGTGTACAATTATTTTGTAGTCACTTTTACTCACTGCCTATTCTTTTTACGCGGCAGGTTATAATGAAAAGTATAACGACAATGATCCTAAGGTACTTGCAAAACTCCGAGCCGCAGGTGTATGCGGTGGAAATCGAACGCCCTATTACCCATTCCGAGGTCTAACGTGTTTACCACTACACCATGCGGGTCCTTCATTTTGCCTTTCTCTCAGCCGTGTTTTAACCCATAGATGCGCAATCATTACCACTACCATTATTGTTTGTAGTCCATTACCTCACAACGGTTTACCGCCACATGTGGCTGGGAGGTGTTTCTGGGTGTCGGGCAGCAATGTAAAGCGAAGTGATTCATCCCCACCCCCAGCATGGTCTTCTAAGCCGAGAAGGAGTCAGGCGTTTCCACCTGGAAGTTCAGCTAAGAGTGAACCAATACCAGGATCCACCACCGTTTTGCTATTAAACAAGGCACATAATAGCAAATCTCTCTCAGATCTACGAGGGCGACGACTGCTTGTGGTAGTGACAACCTGGGGCAAACTTTAGCAAGGTTGACCTAAGAACTCTAGAGAAACACAATTTCTAAACTGACAAAACTCCGAAAAAATGGACATTATGCTAGGGCCGGTACATCCAGTGAACATGGGGCGTCCGAGTATCTGAGTAAGGGAACAAATAGCAACGACAGCAGCAGAAATAAAGTCTGCATTCTGCTCTACGCGAAGCAGTGCTTCTCACCGGCCTTCACTGGTTTGAAAAATACACGAATGGTCAACTTTTGGTACGATAATCCTTCCACTGATTTTGACATGAATGGTAGCCGCTAGTAGTTCGCTTAGTTCTGCCGTGGTATGGATTTACTCCTGATTGATCTTTCGAGACGGAAATATTCAACCCTATGTAGTCTCATTTCCGCTAATCTTGCTGGAGAATGAAATCCGGCGTGAATTCGATTTAATAGAGCATAAGCTTAATATTTCTCCGTACATCAACGAATGTCTCGGAGCAACCTTAGGAATAACTGCATTAAAAAGGAAAGCTGTTGGAAAATATAACTATTAAAGCAATTCAATTGAAATGGATGTCGTCTATATCGATTGAAAGCCTAGACATAGCTATTAAAATCTGAACACAGTTTAGATATAGTTTTAGAAATCGAGCAATAAATTGATTGGGAGCGTACTTGCTGGACTTCAGACTTGAATTGTTCCTCAGAAACCGGATGATAGCAGGTCAGGGTCTAAAATATGAACACATCATTTTAAAAAAGAAGACAATTAAGAGACTGGAAAACTTACCGAATGGTGGAAACATTACATTGTTGTTCATTGTGAAAAAGCATCATTGAAAAATAATTGAAAATTGTTTTCATATAGGAATTCGAACAATTTAAACCCAATAAATTAACCCCCAGAACTCAAATGTTTGATTATCCTCTTTTCACGAAAAAGGTGTTGTCTACTTCTACAACAAGTAATTTGGGGTACTTTTACTAGAAATCATCAGCCAGGAAGATTTTTTCTCATAAACCTGCCTTAAAATGCTGGCGAATTGGTGTAGCACTGATTTTGAGGAAAACTTTTATTGCTTAGAATCAAATACACAATATCATTTGATCGCTTTGATCGTTTCAGCCACCCATTTGATTCCTTCTGAGACGCCCTCGTTGGTCAGCGCTGAGCAACCCTGGATCTGCCAGATTCGATCTCGGATTTCGGTGAGCTTCAGCCGCTTGGAAATCTCAGATGCTGGTGCCGACGAGGCCAAATCCTGCTTATTGGCGAACACCAACACCGGAACACCACTGAAACACTCAACGAAAATCCAGAAGTGAAACAACACAGTCGACAGGGTAGATATGTGGAAAAGTCGGTGAGGTGTGAAACGTTTACAAAATTCTAGAAAATCTAATAAAGAAGACAGATTTAGAGGAGAGCTCAAAGAAGTTAGAAACAGAAATATTCCAAAAGTATTGAAATAGATAGAAAACAGACAATGATAACTCAATCAGCTACTACACTCTCAAAATTGGCAATGGAATCTCGTAAACTGATTGTCAACGCTAAAATCGGGCGCCTAACATTCAAAGATATCATTGTGGTTGGTGTTCAGTTGGTTGCACAATAAAAACGAAACGGAAAGAAAATTTTCTGCAACCATTTAAAGGGTGAGTTCGCTCAACACAATAAAGAACCTTAGTTGTACTGATGATCATGGCAGAAAAGTAGAGGTACATGCTTCACTAAACAGGAATGAACATCACAGTGAGTGTGAGGTCTACAAAAACGAAAGAAAAGAAACAAGGCGTTTAAAAGAATATCTAAGAGAGTCTCGTAGTACCTGAGCTTTTCCTCGTCCAACAATTCCATCAACTCAACGCTGGTTTCGTCAAATCGTCTCCGATCACTCGAATCAATCACATAGATCAGTGCGTCCGTGTTTTCAAAATAATTACTCCAAAATGGTCGTATTGAACGCTGACCACCGATATCCCATACATTCAGACGAATATCACCGTTAGTGACAACACTTTTAACGTTAAATCCTCGAGTTGGTGTGACGTTGGTGATTTCTTCGGATGATAACTGCTTAAGAATACTTGTTTTACCGGCGTTGTCAAGACCCAATAGTAAAATACGAATCTCACGTCCATTGTTTGATTTGAAGGACTTTATAATGTCAAGTAGTCCCATTGTGAAGACGTATAGCAGAAAATTTTTTGTGCTTCGAAGACTAGCGACAGGCGACACCTGGGTCGGTAAGCAACCACCCCTGCCGCTCCTATGGTCCCGCCGACGTCATGGCAACGGCGCAGAACTAACGAAGGCAAACCAGCAGCTAACCGAAGAATCAATGCTAAAAATTTATCAGAGTCATCGATTCTACAAAAGCAAATGCCACAACAAATACTATGTTGCGTGGAAATAGTAATACCACTCCTACTCTCTGCGTTTACTCTCCAGATTTTAGGGAAAACTTTGTTTTCTCGAATGCTGTAACATCATATTTCACTGCAAAGCTAATCTTGTGCATGTCTGCCCATGTAATTAAACTATAAAGTAAGTCGCATTATTACCTTTTCTGGGGGCTAGCGCCTTCGCCACCACACCATACGAGTCATTCGTTTCGCCTATCTCTCAGCTAGTTCTATCGATCACTGCCATCAGCAATCACCCGTCAACGGGATTGATCTGGAGAGCCCATATCGTGGTGGTGAAAGTGTTAGCTCCTGGAAAAGGTAACAGCGTGTTGCTCCCCACCGTGGACACTTGCGTTCCGGAGTTTTGCAAATATCTCAGCATCGTAGTGGTTGTGTTTCGCATAATACCCTGCCGTGAAATTTGTAGAAGCGGAAAACAAAAAGTAAATAATTTGAATAGCACTGTTAACAAATTTTAAAAGTTGGAAATTAAGGTGTCAATACAGTAAACTCAGTAAGTTTACTTCTACAAATTCAAACTCAAAAGTAGTGAAACTCGACACGTTAATCAGGAATGGAGCCAAGATCGTGTTAACTAAAGCTTAGTGCAACGCTGATCTCAAAAAATTCGTCGGCCCTTCTGTTAAAACCGACGATCAATTGAAGAGTTTGGTGGAAGTAAATACACGCATAGGTGCTAGAGAATTTGGAAAAGCATTTTATAAAAGCATAATATATATATAAAATATATATATATTATATAAAATTTATATTATATATAATATAAATTTTATATAATATATATATATTTTATATAATATAATATATATTACTGTTTAGATACATTGAAGCAAGTCAGAAAGTTGAAGAGACTCGACAAATAACTGTTCCACGAATTGAACGACAACGACATAGCCGATCTAAGGTGTTGTTGGTGCTTCTTTTGTGCAATTAGAACAACCCGTGTCTTGACCCTATTGCAATGTGCGACGAGAAATGGATTTTCTATGATAGCTGGCGACGATAGGCATGGTGGTTGGACAGCGACTAAAGGTCCGCAGCACTCTCTAAAGCCGACATTGCGTCAAACACAGGTGACGCCGACCGTTTGATGGTCCAAGTGGTTTGATCCAACACAGCTTCCTATAATCCAATAAAACGATTACGGCGTAAAAGTGCGCCCAGCAAATTAACGAAGTGCACAAGAAAATTTAAGGGCTACGCTTCTCGTTGGTTACCAGGATGAGACCAACATTCTCCACAATAACGCACACTTAACACTACAGACGTTGATAAAGTTGAACGAACTGGTCTACGAAACTCTGTCTGGTTTATCACACCCGACACACCTTCTGCCTAAAGTTCCTCCGCGAGATGATTCAGAAACCAAGCTGAGGTCTGAACTGTCTTCAACGACTTTATTTTATCGTTCTCAGAACTTCAGGATTTTATGTGTGTGGCAAAAATCTGAAAATTTCAACGACTTTTATGTAGAAAGAAGTAGAAGAAAGAAAAAGCTATTATTGCCATAAACGGTTATACCCAAAGCTTGAGAATGTGCTTGGTTCCTACCACACAAAAAAGTCCCGCGCGGCATGCTCATGCAAAGGCGCGCAGTCGTCTCGAGCTAACAACTCTGACAACTATTCAACTATTCAAAACTACTCTGACGACTATTGATCTGGCCGTTGTCGTCGCTTAGCAATGTCTTTCTAAAAGAACGTTAAAGCATTCTGTGTTGATTAACTCCTCTCAGAAACAGCACATGAATTTCACTTCATTCGTAGCATCCCGGAGCTGATGGAATGTATATTTAACATACACAATAACTTAAAGACGACTAGGGACGTTTCAATCAAGCGCTTTCTATCCTTTCAGAGAAGCATTTTACCATTTTTCGTCGCCGAATGGGCGGAGGCCATGGTGAGCACACTGCGCGAGATCGAATAAGCGACGATGCGTCTATGGCAGTATATCTCTAATCAGAGAATCTCGAGAACTATCTAGTTACTACGTTACATGCGCACCAGCAACACCTTTCCTCGTATACCTGGATGCTTGAACGGTCTGTTACCACTTGTGCGAAATTCAGTATACTATCCATTGGTTTCTTTGCTTCATGATCGTCCACTATGGCAGTGGCCTTATTCGAGCATACTGGCGGTGTGTAGGTGGGGACGCCTGCACCTTCGTGGCGTCCACCTTACATTTCTTTTCGTTCATCTTTCGTCTGCTCTTCTCTTAATGCGATCGGCCCACTTATCTTTTGCTGTTGCTGTATTGACCTGGGTCTCGAAGATGAAAGATTTCGAAGGTCAGGGCTTTGCACTCAAGCTAGATGTTTTGCGTGGCGTTTACATTGCAGAAAATACCACTCGAACTCTCTGTGGGTAGCATGCAGTATTCTATACATGGTTGACCTACCACGCCACGTCTCTGCTGCATAACAGAGAGCTGGGGGTACCGCTGAGTTTAAAAAATGAGTGCGTAGTTTTGCACCCGTTAGTTTGTCGGTGGCTTCATTGAGTGATTCAAATGCGACGTAAGCTGCAAGTTGCTTTTTTCCAGTGTCTAACTGTCCTTCACGTTTTTCTCCATGTTGACATCTAAGGTGTGTTCACGTTCGAAACATAGGTTCTTCTTGAACCGTATCTTCTTTCGATTTCTGCGCAGTTCGATCTTTTTTCACTTCGTGTGTTCACTGATCATCATCCCTGCTTCGTTGGTACTGTTTGGAAAGATGACGATATCAGCCATAAAGCAAAGATTTAGAAAATCTCCATCAACAGATATTCCTCAGAACGTGTGTAGCACAGTGATTAGATGCGCCTTGCAATAAAGATGGGGTCAAACCTCGTCAAACCTGCGTCCCAAACCCACCAATACTTCCATCCTCCGGAGTCAGCAAAGTGGTACCAGAGTTGCCTGCGAAGATAGCGGCATCGAATTGATACATCGACAGGCCAGCACAAGTCAGTTTATAGGCCAGAGATGCATTCAATCACCTCTAACAATGCTTGATGAAGTCGAATACATGGCCCATCCCTTAGGGAATGATCAACGCCTAAGACTTTATCCTTTATCCTTTACGTATGCTTCTATCATGGTAAACGACTGACATTATTATCTACTGCTTGTGATAGTAAGCAGCTTTGGCGATATTGTGGTGCCATGCCGAACCTTTTTCTATGGGGATGGTAAGAGTTCGATGGAAAAGCTGTATTTTCGTGGTGCATTTCCGATAATACAGGTAGAGTTCTTATGTAGGACAGGCTCCCGACTAGCGTGATAGGATTGCATTCTCTTCAACACTATTAAACACTTTTTATAGTCGAAGCTTAAGGAAGTCAAAACTAGGGACAAATGGCATTGGAGACAAACTGCTGTGATCTTGGATACAGTTTGCATGTAGCAAAATCCCTGTTTAAGTTCTGCTTGCGGAAATGATTGAGCCTCATCGAATGTCCTTTATATACGCGACAGGATAGTCTTCGTGAAAAGCTTGTGGACTGCACTCAATAAGCATATCAGATGGTGGTTACATCTTTTTTGGCAAAATAAACGCCTGTACCCTTTTTCATACTTTGTGTCGCAACTCTAACTCGAGAATGACAAACTCTAAGTGTTTTTCCAGCCAGGATTTTACAGTCTGGAACGGAGATTGCGAACAGAAAAGTTGCTGTGAAACTTTTCGATATCACTTCCATACCACGGCATGCAGTCTCAGCGGTTTTCGTTAATCAGGACAAATAGTGGAGCATTGTAGTCGCAAAGGTCTCCAGGCGCGTCAACACAATGGTCTTGCTTGAGAAACTGACGTAATTTAAAACTCTTGAATCACAATATATAACTTCTATTTAGTGCCCCTTAATTTATCATGGCAAGGTATTGTGTGAAATGTTACCACAATGATGCTGAGATAATTACAAAACTTAGAACCTAGGGCATACTCGAACCTGTGACTACGCTTTCCGTGGCTAACGTGTTACCCATTGCACCACTGAGGCCCTCCTTCTGTCTCGCTCTCACCCTGTTATTTCACCCTAACAGTATCATCAGCAATCACAACTTTTAAGTCCTTCCACAAATAGCTCGTATTCTTTGGTCAGGTTATCCTCAACTGCCAACCATGATTACCGCAGATCTAGTTCAGCATGTTCGCGTCATATACAGTCAGACTTTTCCTTCTTGATTGGTGACGTTAAATGTATTCCATCTTACGGCAGAATCGAATCATCGTAAGAAGAAGGTCGTAACCCATTAGAGACTAATAGAAATGGATGTGAAAAGGAAGCATCATTTTCTGCAAGGGTGCGGTTGATATCCGCACATATTGCACCGTTAGGTGACTACTATGTTCAGCGACGACTGTCTTCATTTGGAAGGGGCATGACGCAAACAAGAGTCCTGCAAGAAGGTCCCTCGTCGCATTTTTTTCTACTAATCCAAGATTTCTTATCCTTTATTTGCCTTCGTTGGAGCTTCCAATTTTGGTGTTGAAGTCTCCGACAACAAATTTATAATACGATTTATCATTGCAGATAACTTTCTCCAACTGATAATAGAACGCATCTCATACGTAGTACTACTCACCTTCATTGGTCGTTGAGTAGCAATTAATGAGAGTGAGTTTATGATGCGTTGGTTGAAGACGGAGAACGGTCAGTGGGCAATGGACGGATGGACAAGAGAAGCTATGCCACTGATATTTCGTGATGGAACCTTTCGTCCGTAGATGACAAGTGTCCTGTTGTTTAGTTGACAAATGTCTGTCTCCCTACTTTTTGCTTCTACTAGGACGATTACATAGAATTTCATGGGTGCTGTAGCTTTAAGGAGAACATGAAGATTGGGCATTTAAGGATAGTGTCCTGATATTATATGTAAAGACTAAGAAACCATCTCTACGGCATGTCGTAGGGATGTTTTTCATATATGGTTCTAGTTCTATCCTAAGCAAATCGAGATGCGTCCCAAGCAACCTGCTATGTTTTGAGCACTCACCATTCATCTTACCCGCCATAGTTAATAGACGGGGAGCATCAGTGCGGGGAATACCCAGGATGACTTGTTTCTGAGAATTGGATACTCTTTGGAACCTGACTCAACCTTGTACGGGCGTTCCCAGGTCTTCACCTTTACGTAGATCTGAGAAAACTACCTTTCCGAAGCAAATCCTTCGACCGGTCTTTCTACTAGTTGATTCGGAAACAACAGAACCTAAATCAAAAACGAAAGTGGAAAAAAGATGAGCAACTGCACAAGGACATTGTAAAAGCCGAAGACAAAGGAATTCAATATCTTCTCATAATGGCAGATTTCTGGCGTCTTTCACAGCGAAATGATATCCCTGACGTTTGGTTTATCCTAATAATGGAATACCCAGTTTTCAGTACACCCTTTCTCTTGGTGACTAACCTTAGTCTTTGTGCTCTCAATAATGTGTTTTTCAACCAGTGAAGAAGTCCGCTTATAGTTGCAAAATGTCACAGATTATATAAGGCACGAGGAATTAGGTTATGTATGGGTGGAACGAACAGTTAAGTGGTATCGGTGCCATTACAGGAGCAGTACGCAGCCAAAAAGTACGGGTTTCAAGCGAAATGGAATATTATAAGAAACAAATAGCCAGAAGAGTGGACGAAAAAAATGGAAGAAAAAGCCTATCAGGATAAAAACTTCTTTAAAAAGTAAAATGAGAATTTTTCCTGAGTATCGATGGATTTTTGTGTCCGAATCAACCAGATTTTACTCCATAACAAAGCCTACCGAAGTTATTCGATGTGCCCAAAACACTACTCTGGTAATTTCAAATTAATCCCAATGAACCAGTGCCACTAATTGCTCTCTCGGTAGAAAACCAGTTGCAAGGGAACAAGCTCCCAAAGTCTAGTGACAGCACTGTAAGAATCTGTATGAGCCATGGCGCAGCTATGTTGGAATTTTTAACATGAAGATATGCCAAATCAAGAAAATGCTAATCGGAAGGAAATCGTACTGCAGCTGAGAGATTTTTGGCAAAGGCGAAGCATCTAAGCAACTATGCTTTAGAAAATTGGCGTAGTCGAACTGGTGAATTGATATGAAGGAATCATACAGAAGTCTAGTCGATGTTGTCGCCGTTAGATCTCTTAATCTTAACAATAATTACCTGAATACCTTGATAAAAAAAGGAAAAAGCTTTCGGCGTTGATCAATCTCTGAGCGATGCTCCGTGCATTCAATTTCATTAAACATCGTTTGGAGGTGATCGAATGCATATTTGGCCTTTAAAATGACTCGCGGTGGCCTATCGATGTATCGAGCTAGTGATGCTATCCTCTCAGGCAAGTCTGCTACCAATTTGCCGACCCCGGAGGGATGGGGGGCTTGGTGGGCCATGGGCGTGAGAATCGATTTCACGTGTGTGTTGCAGAACGCCTCCGACCATCTCGTCACACGCTCCCTTGATATAAGGATAGAATATGATGACAGTAAGAAGAACACGGTGATAAATACCTGCACGTATTACAACACCACTTACAAGCAAAAAAAACCATGTAGAGAGATATTTTTCCCCAATAATTTATTGTGTACAAAGACAACCGGAAAGTAGCAGAGACGCTTAAGAATTTTGAATTCTATGTCCCCTTTACACTCACAGTCAACTGTGTCGCTGTTACATGGCTAAAGTAGTTTAGTGTGCCGGCACTGTTGAAGTTCGTTAAAGTGATGATTTGACATTGACTAGTTCTCCCTAACTAGTCGCCGTCAGCGACACAGCAATATTATGTTGTTCTGTTTAATTGATGCGATCGTCATAAATCGGCTACTGTTGGTTTTGCTGTTGCTGTTCTTTGTTCTTCTTCCGTACACCTACTCCGATCACGAATGCAGTTTTATGTTAGTTTTTGTAGCAATTTTTCTTCTTTTGTAACCAAACGCAACAAAACAATCTGCTTGCTAGGTTGACAACAGTGGCAGCGCGATTATAATCTACTTTACTTCAAGCGAAATGAGACCTAGAAAGCCAATGGAGCTTTTTTAGTAATGCCAAACGAAACTTCCTCTAATAGTTTATCACCTCATCGTTCATGGTGGTTGATTCCGACTTTCGCAAGGTTACATAAAGCAAGGATTCATATTCGTTCAAGTTGAGTTCAGAAGTTGTAAGACATACTCAAAACAAAAGGCAATGAACTTATCTTCGTAGAGGCTGATGGGCTTGCTTCAGCTGTGGTCAGAAACGGAAAGGACAGGTATTATATTAAAAGTGTAGTCTGCCTCGTGTCACTTATACAAACGGAAATGGAGCCCATTGAACAGATCACATGCACGACGGACTATACTGCTCGCTCAGGTTATTTAACGATTGACGAAATCCCATGTGACAGGTAATAACTAACTATTCAATAGATTAAATATGGGCTGTGAGTGATGGAAGGCGAGTGTAGAGCAGTGGTCAGAGGTGCCCTGGCACGTGGCATTTGGTTCGATGCCTTATCCAGGGATTATCACGGCTTCCATCTCTCTAGTGTCGACAAATTGGTATCGGACATCTCTGGGAGTATAGCAGCACAGATTCGATACATCGGTAAGACACCGCCGTAAGTCACTGTATAGATCAAATATGCATTCAGAAACCCCTACGGTGCTTGATGAAGTCGAGTGCATGGTGAATCTTCTAAAGAATGGTCAACGCAGAAGGCGCTTTGTGTTAAGAAGTTCGTTCCTGCGGCAATTCTTCTTCGACCACTTCCCTATATGGTTACGTTTTTTTCTTGCCGTTTCTTCAATTTCAGAAGCGATGATTACTTCTTCCACTTTAGAGAAATGTCATGCTATCAAAAAATCTTCGAATGTGAAATTATGAACTGCACAGATGTGACTGACTGAGTGGTTAAAGCATGAAGTGACAGTCAAGAAAAGTTCTGTAAATGAACGAAGTCGGTCGCCTTCATGAAATTGCTGCTCCACTGCTTGGGTTAGTGAATATGGCAAATTTCTCCACAAGAATGGAACAATATGTTCTACATTGTTTAAATACGATGAAATTATTGCTAAGGTCAAGTCACAACCGCCGCTTCCACGAGTTTACAGATTACGAATCAAAATGCCGCTACATGTATCTGTGGAGTGAAGAGATTGAACTTCATTTGTTTATCATTTACAATATGATTCATAAAAACTTATGGAAACGATTATGAATGATGTCTCATTTGGTCATCACTAACATTAGCAACTGGTTTGGTAACGATTTCATCTTATTAAGAATATTAACCTTCCCCTACTTGCTAAATACTTCCTCAAAATGGCGTTCTCCATCAAAAACGCGCCGAGAATTCGTTCACTGATTCGGCTCACTCTACCAAAATACTTCGATGCAAAAACCTACATATGGAATCGTTTTTCTTCAGCAGATGCCATTCTTATAGATATCAGGCAGAAAACTACCTACAGTGATCCATGGCGACGACAAGTTCTCGCTAAAGTTCTTGATGGAGCGCCCTACAAGCCGAGAGTCTACCTAGAAGTTACTAGCAGACGAACATATCCTGAGATTTGGGCAGAAGACATTGCCATATGTTCACATAAAGGTCTATACGGGTTTCTGATGAAACTAAAAGACGGCAATGTGCTTAACGAAGTGGAAACCATTATACGACGGGACGGCCAACCTCTTGAAGAACTTGTCGAAGGCGATCATCGGATCCTCTCGACAATCGTACCGCACTATCAAAAAGATGCTGCGCTTCTCATGGACTTCGAACTAAAAGCAATACCGTACGTTGTATTTAAATATCATAATTTTGGAAGCCGTGATGAAGGTTCGTGGAATCGTCTGGAAGAGTTGGTGAACTATGCACAGTTAACGAATGTGAAGGCTCTTGCATGGCGGTCAATGCATAGTGAACGAGTACGAGACATTGAGCGGGAGATGCTCACGCTCAAAGAGATCGGATTCTCCGGCGTTCTCGTCCGTAATTCTGCTCTGATTGATATGGCTAACAAGATTTTCGAGTGAAAAATGTTCGACGACTTATATACTGTTCTAACCTGTGAGTGTTAAAATGTTCTCGTTTATTTGCTTTCATTTCATGCCGCGATTTATAAAGAGCGACTACATGATTCTTTTTTGCATTACCTAGCCATTTTTCCGAGAAAAACGCTTATTTCTGTCTTGGAACGCACCAGCGTACGTAAGTACTAAACAGGCACTGACAATAAAAATATCTAGCCATGAACGAAGCTCATGAGTTGTTGTTCTACGTCGTATGGTGCAGCGTACTCGCTGTAGCTCAATGCAAGGAACACATCGCAGCGAACAGCTTGAATAGTTCATAAACCTTATGAGAACAAAACATTTTTTATAGTGTCTATGGTGGGGAACGAACGCGCTATTGTCCTTTCCGGAAAGGTTTTCCCCACCATAGACACCTGCGGTCCAGAGTTTTGCAAATATCTCAGCAACGTTGTGGTTGTATTTCGCTTAGTAACCTGCCATAAAAATTATAGAAAGCAGAAAACAAAACGTTAAACATTTTTTATAGTTTTAAAGTCTCAGGGAGCATAAATATACACAAAAATCGTTTTTAACCCATACCGCACGCGCGCTGTTTAGCGTAGATCTCCGAATGGAAAACAAGCAATATTTCGTCGACTGCAAGCCTCCAGGCTTTTTGACGATAAAAAATAATTTTTCAATGACTAGACTGCTTTAAGAGTTATGAATATAACGACGTTTGGAAAATATTTTGTCGCACCGTTCTATGAACACGCATGATATAATCACAATGGAAAATGAGTAACAATTAAGATTGCGATTTCAACTACAGCCTCAGCTTAACTGAGTTAAACGCCGATTTTGGCTCCCCAGATCAATCTCGTTGACGGGTGTGATTGCTGAGAGCATTGATCGATAGAACCATCTGGGAGACAGGAGGAAAGAAGGACCCGCATGGTGTGGTGGTGAGAGCGTTAGCCCCTAGAAAGGGTAATAGCGCGTTCGTTCCCCACCGCAGAGAACTGCGGTCCGGAGTTTTGCAAATATCTCAGCATCATTGTGTTTGTATTTAACAGCTAATAGTTAATCAAATTACTCAACTCATGATTTTTTCAAAAAAAAAGGGAGGGCTTTTGTAAATCGTCGAATGTAGAAAACAGTTTTTCTGCTCTTACAACTCCTATTTTGGTTTGTTTTCGATTAGCTAATATAATGCAAAAAACTATGGGACGCACTAAATGGGAAACGGACACTACAGTATGCATGCGAAGCGCTACGGGTTAAAACGAGAAAAGGATGGTGTGAAGAGCGTTCGCTAGAAGTTTTGAGGCACGGATCAGTAAAACTCGTTAGCAGTTCGATTAATGCCGATTCTGAAATTCTTCTTTCAGGCTTTTGTCAACTCTAACCGCGGTAACACCGACGATAAGGAACTGGCAAAAAGTGTTAGTGTACCACACGTATAATTTAACCCATTAAAAGAAGAAAAATAGCTATGGAAAATCCCTCTATGCAAAAGCTCTGACTTCTCCATGCTTTTAGAAAACTATGAAAACTTATTAGAAGTACCAAAGATTAGGAATACAATATGATAAGAAACATCCGAACCATGAACGCTTGCAAATAGTTTAGAAAAAAATGCACATCAAATGCTTCTGATTGGTCTGATCGAACTACCTTAAACGATGTGGAATCTCTGCAAAACGAAGACGCTAAGAGTAATCTTGACAAGGACCAGAAAAGTTTCAAGGTGACAACTATTTAAAGTGAACTAAAATAGGTATGAAAACAATGAAGCGTTTGGAGTTGATCAATTCTCAAGAGATAGAGCATGTATTAGACGGCATGCATTTGTAATAACGCCGATTTGATTGAATGCATATTTAGTCGCAAAAATGACTTGCAGTGACTAACTGATGTATCAGATCACTGTTGCATATAATCCCAAGCGCGGAATCGAACCAATGACTATGTGTATCTCAGAACGCGTCTACCAACTGCGCTGTACAAGCACCTTCAAAGTGAGGAAATGAAATACAGAAGCAACTCTGAATAAAAGAAACATTTACCACTAGTACTCTGCAGCATTACACGTACAAAATGCCGTGAATTAATACTCTCGCGACGAATGACACCCATAGGCGTCACAACGGTTTTGCGCCAGCAGCGAGTATGGCATTATAGGTCTCACATGCTTTCCAGTTGTTTATTTTGGTTCACAAAAGTTTATTTCCCACCCTTCTCGTAGTCAATCGATTGTCTATATAGCGCAGATGCTGTGGCGGGTGTCAACCATAGAAGAATGTCTCCTTAATGATTTTTCACCAATTTCTCACTTTACGACAAGAGAGCGTTGGTATGGAGGAGAGTTGCAGCAGAGGAAGTGTAGCCACTGAAGAGACCCAGAAATGCCTGTGCCTAGAAGAACATGCATCATTTCTGAGAAGCAATTAGTTGTCTTCCAGTTGTCAGTAATAACTACGACAATTTTTAGGTAATGTTTAGAATGACAGGATATGGAAACTGAAAGGTAAGTATCTTCATATTTCTTGCAGAACCTATACGACTGCTGTGGTGTCGACAGCAGTACCATCGCATAGTGGACACATGTTTCTCTTCACACGCAAAATATGTACATGCGCCAGAAATATGATTGGTGGCTGTGTAGAAGAACATGGAGCATAACTAGGAAAAGGAAATCGCAGAAATTTCCTCAAAACGCGGAAAAAATCCGATTTATGGAACGAAAATCAAAGCGAAAAAGGGCGGTACTCCAAGAAAACATTCCAGAGTGGCCGATGGGACATCTATCGGTGTCATAGTGAGAGCAGCAAAAAATTAGGCTTTTCCCACTTCGTAAGAATGAGGAATTAGGCGCCATCGCGAAACTGTTAATATGCTTATCATAACTATGTCCGTAACTGTTACCCGTTTTATTTCTAAGCTTTGGAAAAAAGTATAAAGTTAAGTCGTGATAAAGTGACGAAATGGTCCGCTGATGTGATTATTTACTAGAAAATTCCACGTATCCTCTAAAATTCTCTTCAGACTATGCTATTTTTAAGCAAACCAAGGGTAATATAATAGGAAACGACACAAGGCGGGTTGCGTTCGAGGGCTCATCAGCAATTATAACGTGTTATTTAAAGATTTGTGGGCGTGCAACGTAGTGGTTAGAGGCGCTCTGCAATACACATGGGTTCGATCCCGCAGCACTGGGTCATTAACCTTTTCATTCCTGCGGGGCTGGAAAACTGGTATCCGATATGTCTAGGAGGATAACAGCACCGGCTCAATGCATCGGTAGGCCACCTCAAGTCACCGTATAGGTTAGATATACATTCATTCATCTCTAATGATGCTTGATGAAGCCAAATGCATAGCACGTCACTCAAGGATTGATCAACACCGCGAGCTCTATCGTTTGTCCCTTTCATTTAAAACCTGTAATAAACTCGGCCAAATGTATAAAATGAAATAAACTGAGTTCAATGATAAATAATATCTCTAGTTGATGAAAATACACTATAGAAATTTTTTAGTTGTCTTCAAAAATCGTCCGCAGTTGCGAAAAATGGCAACATAAATGCGCTAAGAAATGGTCAAGGCACCACGCTTGTCTGCAGCACAGAAGAAAATGCCATACGATCCATTCAGATCAGCAGCTGAAATCCAATTCCAACGTCGAATCGATAAACGACTTGACGACGACTTATGCCGATGTCCAAGAATTCTCAGCAAACGAAGAGGTCAGTCGTCTCATGCGATCTTTCGTCTTCCACGGCTAGAGGAGATGATCAGAAACTGCAGAGATGAGATTGCAAGAAAAATGATTCCCACGTGGAAGATCAGAAATAAAATGAGAAGCAATGTGTGGCTTGTTGTATCGTAGGATAAAAATACACTGCATTTTATAATAGAGGCATTTTTTTAGAAAACGAATCTTCAGTGATCGTCACACAACCGATAACACAAACGAATTGTGGGACATGGAGTACAGAAGCGTTTCTGCATTGAGAAATCCACATCTCCATTCTCGGAATAGATGAATGAAATCCTTCCCAATACTTTCTTCAACTCACCTCTTCTTCTAAGTCTGTTTGCCTGTTTCGCTCATCCATTACTATTTTTGTTGGTTACGTCAGCTTTATAGTCTAATTTCATAAGTCTTAGCCTCGGAATATAATCTTGGGCATCTTTACCATTAATGTACTGTAATTATGGATTCGTGAGAAATTTCTAGAAAAATCCGGTTTACAACTATATGTTTTACATCCTCCAGTGAGGTACGGCACTTTCCGATTCTGATGAAATTCTTCGTACAGCATTTACAAACTCATCATTAATTGTTTATAGGGTTGATTCAAGGAAAATTCACTACTTGCCACCGTTTTACTCGCATAAGTTAATTAAACAGTAACTAGAAAACCCATAAAGAAAATCTAAGCACTCACAATTTATTCCCTACATCATATTTCCCCGATTGACGTTTGTTGCTTTCCCAGTTTATTAGGACTTTTTTGCATTTATGGCCTTCTATTTGTACCAAGTGCGACAACTACCGAATAGAAAAGACAGATAAAAACAGTGTCAGAACTTACGTCTACAAATTGCTCCACATTGTCTACGTCATCGCTCTGCATATAGATCATGAACGAGAGATCCTTAAAGCAGAGGAAAGTTTTGGGCAAAAACTCTAAAGGCAGAGAGTGACTGCGCTGTGAGCCGCTGCGCATTCACATGAACCGGAAATATTTTGGAAAACATTTTCCAGAAAGAAAATCTGTATGTAGAGAACCTGATAGAACTGGAACAGCTAACTACTTACAAGCCTACTCTAATCTTAAAGGCTATTTTTTTCCCATTTCAATTTCATTATAGGTACACATTTGGATACTTGGATGGCCCACCCTCACTGCTTGCACCAGCCGTAGCATAATCTCCACCTCTTCGGAGACTTGCTGGTTAAGCCATTGTGGTTCTCTGGAATCCTAAGGTCAACTCGGTCGAAGTCTGATCCAAGTCATCACCACCACAGGCACTGGAAGCCGTTGTAAATCAGAGGAAGATTTGCCACTATGCGGATAGTTTGACACCAGGACGTCGGTGGATCCTGGTATTGGTTTACTCTTAGCTAGGCTTCCTGATAGAAACGCCGGATTCCTTCTTAGCATGAGAGACCATGATGGGAGGATGAATCCCGAACTGTACATGGCTACCCGACACCTAAGAACTCCTCCCAGCCACGATGAGGTGGGAAACCGTTGGGGGGATTATATATATGTATTATACGTGCCCGTGTAAAGGGCGCGTGTGGCGCAATGGTTGGAGGCGCCACTGTGACACACACGTGGAATCGATACCCGTGCCCATGGCCCACCAAGCACTCTATCCCCACGGGTCGGCAATTGACACCGAACTCGTCCAAGAGGATAGGAGCACTGGCTCGATACATCGGTAGGTCACCGCGATTAGTTGTAAAGGACAGATATGCATTCAGTCACCTTCAACGATGCTTTATGAAGTCGAATGCATGGCGCACTACACTCAGAGATTGATCAACGCCGTTAGCCTCATCCTTTCTTATATGTACATAAATCCTCAGATGATTATAACGCTCAGCATTTTTTAAAAAATAAAAAGTATTCATCATATGAGAAAGATCACCTTTTCGAATTCCTCCAGCTCATTCTTGATGTCAAACTTTGCCGTGTCTGGTGAATCGTGAGATGCCCGCAGTATTAGAGTATGTGAATCCGATTCACAACTGTTCGTTAGTGATTCCTAAGAAAATCGCACAGCAAAAGTCACGAAGTTAAAGCTTTTTCGCTATAAATAGAGTAAAGAACAAGGAAATATAGTGATAATAACAGCACAATAGGATCGGTTGCATTTCTACTTAAAGCCATTTCATGGACATTATTGGTTTTGAGCTATGCTTATATTACGTGTAAAAATAAACGACTTTCCTTTACAGTAATCTCGTCACAAGTATTCGAAACATTGCTTTACTCTTTCTTTTGTCTGGTCTCAAGATTATGGTCTTCTAGTCGATGATGAGAGCAAAACGTAGGTAATCCAGGGTGAAATGCTTTTCCATTAATAATCGCTCCGCATGTTTATGTGCGCTTTGGTTATCGTCACCAGCACAAGCGTCACGACTATTAGAATCCAAGCTTTTACTGCTCAGAAAATTACTGCAGAGATCTGACTAGGTGAAACAACGCGAAGCCCACAATAAGTTTTAAAGTGAATTTCGGTATTAGTTGTTCTATTACAACATGTGTCAACAACCTCATATTTAATGAACTAAAGCCTGATGAGTGTTTAAACTAATAAATTTCGAGAGATAATAATTTCCTCACAGTCACGTATGCTTACCCATTATGTCACATTTGTTGAAGATAAGGATACTCCCTTATAACACGAATTTCCCTCATATGAGGGATCTCGGGCCGGTTAGTCGCGAGGCTATATGGCGCGTCCCCAGGTGGCGGATAGGGAGTTAATCGCGGACCAAAAGCGACCTTTGCTTCCCTGAGACGCAAGTGGATCCAGGGGATGGACTCTCTGTTTTTTACTGCGCTGATTTGGCACATACTTTTTGTATTTGCTAGGAGCATTCATGCATGCGTGTGTGGGTGCGTTCTTGCTTATGCGGATTGTATTCTACGAGTCAATTCGGCCAAAAGCCCGCAAGCAAGTGACAGGGAAGTATATGGGAGACGGTTAGGAGTCGCCTCCAACAAATAAGCTCCAAGCACACTCTGGGAAAGACCGGCAAGCCACCAGTGAGTACACCCAGCCACTACATTCCGAGCACAGCTAGCTATACGTGGGTATCCAAATAACAAACACAGAAAAAAAAGCGGGCCTCATTTCCCTAAACCCGAAAAAGCCCATAATTTCGCAGCGTTAGGTAGGACGAGTACGGAAAGGCTGATAAAATCTCAGGGCCAATGAAAGCTGTCTAGATTACAAAGAACTATGGTGACGATCTGTACCTGCAATGCACGTACACTTGCAACTGAGTCCTCGATAGAGTAATTGCTCATGCAAGCAAGAAGTGAAGGTACGACGTGATCAGCCTCGCCGAGACAAGAAGACGCCAGCCTTTCAACGCCGTCTATGACACAGGAGAAGAACTGTTCCCCGGAACATACGACAGTAGAGGAGTCGGCGGCGTCGGCGTTCCCTTCAACACGAGTTTGTCCATGGACATCGATCCATTCGAACAGCTTACAACCCCAATCGGACGTTTACGATTAAAAAGATGTGGGTCAACACCGGTTTGGCAACCTTCGTCGGACGTTTGCGCGCCGACATCAAACTATGACGAAGAAGAAGTCAAAGCGTTCTATGTGGACTTGGAGAAGTAATGCAGAGAAGACCACACATTCGTCAAGGTTAACGTTGCAGATTAAAACACCAAGATTGGAACAATAAGAACGTCTGAAGAACGTCACATTGGGACCCAAGGATTGGAATGGAACAAACAGGAAGCCGGCTTTATGAGTTTATCATGGCGACCAAGGCCGTCCAAAGCAACTCGCAATTCCAAAAACCCACCCTTAACGCTGGGCGAGGGAGTGTTGTAGTAGAGAGTACCACAATGAAATAGATCACATCATAGTAAACCGAAGGTTTTGCCTAACCGATGTTGCTGTCGTCCTAAAATTCTACACGGAATCCGACCATGGCCTCCTTCGTTCAAGATTCTGTTTCTCGCGGAAAGGAGAAAAAGCCGCTAAATTTCAAAACCGATGTCCCAAAACCACCGCAAACTGGGACTTATTCAATTCATTAGCCGGCTGCTGAAAAGATGCCCTTGCCGATAACATCGACGAAGAATACGAACACCTCATTCAACATCTTTACGTCAGCGCTATGAATGCTGAGAGTTCGAAAGTCACCAAGAGACGTCTGTGTGCAGAAACACTCCAGCTGATACGCCAGCGTGAAATCGCATGAGTTGCAGGCAACCGTGAAGTAACGTCCGAACTTCCGAAACAATAAAGATAGGCGATAAAAAAGATCTTAGAGAGAGAGAACATCAGCAGTAATGGTCGAAGCTGCAGAGGCTGGGAAAACCACAAAGCCCACCGAAGGTTCGCCAATTATAAGACCAAAATGAATGTACACAGACGCTCAGAAGGAACAGTTACAACGTCAAAAAAGGCAATGAAGAAAATCAATCACGAATATTACTTAGATCTCTTCGATAGCCACGTCCATCTTCCGTCATATAAAATAGAGGACGGATATGTTGTACCACAGGTTCTCCCCAAATACGACATGCGATTTAGTCGGTGAAAAAACGAACAGCGCCAGGTCCGGACAGGATAAGACCAGAACACCTGAAGAACCTTCCGCCAGTCTTCCTAAACAGGGCTCTTCGCACGTTACCTGTCTGAATGCAAAGTCCCTACAAGGTGGAAAACCAGCAAGATCGTGTTATTCTTTAAGAAGAGTGACCTAGACGATAACGGCAACTATCACCCAGTCTGCTTGTTGTCTGTCGTCTACAAACTTTTTACTCGAGTCATGCTAAACAGAATTGAGAAAACACTGGACGAAGGACAGCCATGTGAGCAAGCAGGGTTTCGAAAAAGATTTAGTACGATGACCACATCTACACGATAACACGACTCACTGAAGTATCGCGAGAGTACAAAAGACCGCTCTGTCTCACTTTCAGCGATTTACAGAAGGCATTTGATTCAGTTGAGATAGAAGCAGTCATGGAAGCCCTTGATAGTCAAAGAGTCCCTGCTCAGTACATAAAGATTCTTCGTGAGCTGTACAAAAATTTCACAACCGAGAACTCACCATTCTACAACGATATTAACATTGACTTCAAAATAGGAATTAGGCAACGTGATACAATCTCGCTAAAATTATTTACCGCCACCCTGCAGAACGTCATGCGAAAATTGGAATGGGATAATATGGGAGCGAAAATCGACAGTTGGCACTTACACCATTTCCGCTTTGCTGATGACAACGTCCTTATAACACCAAAGCTTAGCCAAGCGGAACGCATGCTTGCCGTCTTTGAAAAAGCCTATGGAAACAGTGGTCTTCGACTAAATCTCACATAAACGATATTCATGAAGAACGAATTGGTTTCGCATGCCCCATTCACGCTCAACAGAACGAATATCTCTGAATGCTCCAGTTATATCCATCTAGGCCGCGACATCAATATGATGAACGACCTAGCTCCGGAGCTGAGCAGAAGGAAACGAGCGGCTTGGGGAGCTTTCAAAAGCATCGAGGAAGTAGTGAAGTGGACAAAAACACCCAACTCCGTGCCCACCTTTTCGACTCAGCGGTACTTCCGGTCCTAACGTATGCGTCAGAAACCTGGTCGCTGCGTAGGCAGGATGAAAGATCACTCAGCGCTATAGAACGCGCAATCGAAAGGACGATGCTAGGGGTATCCCGTTCCACACAAGAATGGTATAGGATCTGAAGATCCGATCTGCGCCAACAATCAAAATTCATGGATGCCGTTCTGTACGCCAAACAGTCGAAGATAAGGTGGGCCGAACACGTAATGCGTATGAACGACAACCGATGGATAAGAGCCATTAGTGACTGGATTCTTCGGGATGATAAACGGACTGCAGAAAGACCACCGACCCGACGGTCAGAGTTCTTCACGAAGAGCCTAGAAGAAGGACATCATGCTCGACGAGTCCCTATAGCGAGCAGAACCCACTGGGCTACTCTTGGACGCGACAAGGAAAAATGGAAGATTTACTACGGCCTCTTGAGTCACTCGACAATCAACGGGACTATAGGTGATACAGGTGATATATATATATTTCCACGAACTTTGTTTAGCTGACGCGAGTTTGGTATAGATGCTGTTATTGTTTTCGTTATCGCCAAACAGTCGAAGATAACTCGAAAAACCGGTTTTCTATAAGCCTCGGCATAGATAGTTAATATATTTATTTATGTGATCTTATAAACTGTCATAAATTATAAACAGGACTCCCGCACGTAACATCACGGCTCTGAGAAAGGCGAAGTCGCCGAAACGTCAGCTATTGTATCCTAATAAATAACATCAAAAACAACGACAACGACAACGAAGATCTGTACCAACCTCGCGTCAGCTTAAAAAGATCAGTTTATAAGATCACATAAATAAATAAGTCAAAGATAAGGTGGGCCGGACACGTCATACGTATGAAGGACAACCGATGGACAGGAGCCGTTAGTGACTGGGTTCCTCGGGATGTCAAACGTACTGCAGGAAGACCACGGACCCAATGGTCAGAGTTCTTCACGAAGAGCCTAGAAGAAAGATATGATGCTCGACGAGTCCCTAGAGCGAGCAGAACCCACTGGGCTACTCTTGCACGCGACGGGCAAAAATGAAAGATTTACTGGCGCCCACTCGAATCACTCGACGATCAACGGGACTACGGGTGATGCAGGCGGTACAGGTGAAGAATAACGATAGGAAACAAAGTCTATTTCGGCGATCATCTGTCAAGATACGAAGCCGCATATTCCGTCAATTCACATATTCTTGGATAAAGTTGAAGAATTTTTTTTATGTGTAATGGCATGTGAACTGTTGGTGAACATATGGTAGCTTTATTCCTAGCCGGTGAGCTGTTGGTGAACATACTACAACTTTATCCCTAGTTGACTAATATGCTAGCGATTTTCATCGGATCGAAAGTTGTGCAGCGTCTACCAAAATGTTCGAACTACATCCACTCTTGTGCACGGTGATGTCGCTGCGTTGTAAGAGGAAGTAGAAAACGACAACAAACCTTGGCGTTTCTGAGACTTATCGTAAAGTGAGCTCTGATCGGAATTCCCTTGAGCACACGATTGACAATTTGTAGCCTGACATTTCTCGTTCGCATCATCAACGAGAAAAACTCGTCCAAAGTGTTGATCTGAAGCAACAGATTTTTTTTATTTCATTGAATTTTTATTAGATATGACCAAACCTTTCTCAAAATGTTCGAAACTTCCTACCCAGGAGATGGAATACGAGTAAACCTACATCACAGCTGATATGACGAGATGCCCTTGGTTAGCAAAAGGCGACAAAAAGCGGAGCAATGCATCGTAAGAACATTATGGTGCTTCTGTGGTCTTCAAGGAAACGGAGGCCTACTGAGCGTCTCGGTTATGTCGCAGCAGTAAACCAAAATTTCACCGGTGGTGGCTCAGGTTACTCGATTATAAACGGGGCTACTGGTGATGCATATAGCATATTCTTTTGTCCTTAACTTCAGTGCAGATATTTTATCTATGGTTCTTAAGAAAATAATCATTTTGCAAATAAAAAAAAAAGAAAAAATAGAATGCCATATTGCTATAAAAACATAAGACTATAGAAGATCTTGAATTTCGTTTCTACCTGGTATCAAACAGACCTTCATTTGACGAATGACCAGATGTGTCCAACTCGGATCCAAAAATGCCGTGCTCCATCTAAAAAAAACCATTCGACAAGATCTACATCCACCTGCACTGTGTAATTTTGACGAAGAAATTTTGCATGTAATCTTTAGTTAAAGTCATTCTTCCTTTACTTTTACACGTGTAAATGAATAAAGCATTCGGCCTTAATGTAATCTTAGTGATATGTCATGTATTCAACTTCATTAAGCTTTGCAGGGATGTTTAAATGCATATTAGGTTTATACATGGCACTTCGATGCCTACTGGTGTATGAAGTCGATGGTCGGTAACCAGTTTGAAGAATAGAAAATCTGATAAGACTTAGCGCGGGATCCACCGAAAGATCAGAACGGTGTCTCTGGCAGGGCAGGTCTAACTAGTGCGCTAGGTGTGTCTTTTTGCTTCGCATGAATAAACAAGTGGCATAGCATCGTGGAGATAACGTTATCTCTGCATGGATTTTATTTTTAAATAGAAGTCTCATATCCTATCGAAAAGAGGTTAAATTTTAGTGTTAAGTGTACTTTGGGAAAAATACCGTTCAATGTCATTAGAGAGTATGAAGTCGCTCAGTCTCTTTCCATGAACTTCTCTCGATTCGACGCTTTCCGTTGCCGCCGCATAGAACGTGTCTGCATAACTCTGAATAATTCGAAATAATATTAAGGATTTTTTCACAATAACGGTCTTGAGAGGAAGTAATCGTGAGGTTATTGAGGCATATTCAGAGAGTGGATGACAGGCTACACGCAGACGGAGAGTAGGTGCGCATCCTGAGAAGTAGGTAGAGATAGTAGGAGATCTGACTGGTCTCTGCTGTGCTGGCACGGGTTGCAATTTCTGCACATAAATAGAAAGAAGAACAACTGGAGTAACTGATCGGGATCCTACACGTGCATGTTAAGCTGAGACAAAGACTAGACTAAAGTATTTTATGGTAATAGAGTTCTACAAATTAATCAGAGTAGTTCTTCACGCAAACATTGCCCCTACAAAAACACTTGAAGAAATTCACATGGGAATTTTCGAACTGGAATGGAAAGACTAAAGCAGGATGAAGGAAGCATAAGCATATAATCACGATAAGCAAATCATCACACTTGAACACCTGTTAAAAGGTTCCCAAGCCCTACTATCTGTTAGCCTCGGCACTGATTGATAATTCGATGTTTTTTTTCAATAAGTAGACACGAGGTTGTTATTATAGAATACATTAGGATACAACAGCTGAGGTTTCCGTGGTTTCACCTTCTCCAGAGCCTGGAGAGGTCAAATAGAGATGCGATCTATTCAGCCAAACACTTTCGTGACCCCAGCAGATAAAACCTAAAAAATGAATTTGTATTCGCATAAGAAACAGCTTTATTTAAACACCTACCGTTTATTTGTTGTAGGTATTTGAGCAAGTTGGTGGATAACAGCCCGCAGAAAGTAATATTATGGGCGAGGACTGCGCCTATGTCAGGTCAGTGAATCAGCCTGAGGTATGGTGCCAGGTCACGCGTGATGACAAGACACTCCTCCTTGCGGTTTATTTTTGAATTTTTGGAATTGATCCAAAACGCTTCAGGAGTTTTACGTGCTGATGTTTTTGATTCGTGCCTGAAGATAGTGACTCCTACTTCAAAATCTTCTTCGTTAGGGCTCTGCGTCCTATGCGTGCCTAGTGGAGTGTATTGGTTTACGTTTGCCGACTAGGTGTTCCCTTATGCGGACGGAGAGCGGTCAACCCGTTTCGCCAACGTATTCGTCCCCGCACGCTTTACAACAGACCAGATGGACTGTACCCGAATTCATGCAATCACCGTCTCTACCGTTAGGGCAAATTATGCAGTTTTTCGTTATACACAGACGGTTAAATAGGACGCTGCGAACTAGCTGGTGTCATAGAGTGTCCAACGGTATTTCTATTACTCTTACGAAATTCTCTTATTAAAAACAAAAGCTGCCCTTATTAAGCAACGTTTTATAGCTGCACTTATTGGCTATTTGGCGCGCCAGTTTCGAGGATTCTTCCCTCTGCTACTCTCCCTCTACCTGTCCACACGCTGGCGGCGGTTCGAAACGTATTTCTTATAAGCGCCCTTCTAGTGTGTGAGGGATGAGATGAGAGGTAATGAACCAATATATTCTTACTTCTTGGCTTTCGATACCTTTTTGTGATGTAGCCGTTTTCGGATAGGTTGATTTGAACGTTAAGAAACCGTTCCGATGTGGAATAATATCTTAGCACATGGTGCAGCTTACTGGCTAGAGTTGTGGAATTCTTTTTGAGTAGTGAATGTTAGCGCGGAGTCCATCAATTTGTTTGTGGTGACTTTCATTTGTTGTTCATTTATACGACCTCTCGTTTACATCTACTGTTCGGATCCCAGCAAATAATGCATTCGATTCGTCTCGTCACATTGACCATCCGCGAAGTTCTTTTAGGTTTTATGGTGTGAGCTACTTCACCTAGAACATATCCATCTGAACACGTAAACTGTCTTCTACATATATCACTTACGTTATTAAAGGATTCGTTTAGGCAAAGCCATTTTATGCTAAAGCTATTCACTGCCACATTAAACTGTTTTTTGAAGTCACTCCATTCCGATGTAGGTAATACAGGAGCTAATGCGGAACTCTAGGTAGCTTTCGCTTGTTAAGCTAGTTGTTACTTCGATTGTATTTTGCTCACATTCACTACTCAAAAAGAATTCCACAACTCTAGCCAGAAAGCTGCACCATGTGCTAAGATATTAGCCCACATCGGAATTCCTCTATTTCATCAGAAGAACAAGAAAGACGTTTTATGGAAGTATCGGGACATAAAATCAGTCCAAACCGTTTACTTCATCGAAACATGTATTGCCATTACGAACCACTAGAATACCTGACATTCGAAACGACCCGTATTTGGAAAACTGACCTGGTCAGAAGAATCAATGAGATATCGAACGTCGAGAACAACGGGCTGAACACTAGGAAGAGCTGAGTGCTCTTAACAAAGACAACCAACAAAGAAAAAAGAAAGATGTTCAAATTGTCCCTAGCTGTTTCGATATATGGTGCTAAATCTCTTTTTGTATCGGAAACGCTCCTATCGGATCTGCTGAAAAATATGTCTAGAACTCATGAAACCAGAAGCAAGGAAAGAACAACTGGCACATGTAATGTCAAAGAAAACGCGAATGCGATACTAAATTCCACTTGTTAGAAGGAAACTATACAGTCGAATCGGAAAGTGTTTGCAGGTCGTGATCATGAAGAATTTTACTCCTTATTCACTTAGAATTAGGGAAAAATCTCAAACATAAGATTTCTGGAGAAGACCAGGATCTAAAAAATGAGAAAATAATTATAAAGCTGACGCCTTCCTAAATAAAGCTTACTTTCCTTTTTCAGAAAAAAAAGGAAAGAATACGAGAACAGAAAGAATAGCTCGACGTTTTTCTTCAGTAAGACGAGGTTGTTATTATAGCATTTACTAGGATACAATAGCTACGTGAAGTGCGAGCAGAATATTTCGGACCTGTAAAAGAAGTACTGTCACTAAGACAAAAAACTGTCTTAGCTAGACAAACGACACTCTTTCTCCGCCGCTACCTGAAACACCGAGTCGCGCCGAACCTCATCAAACGAAAACGACTACACGATGTATGCGGCCTACCGAGGGACAGCCAACTACTGCTGGGCATCGAAACGCGACTACTACGCGCCTCTTTTCGATGCAAACAGTACACCATCTACTCGCAATTGAAGAAGTGCAAGTCGAGGGAATCTTACTGTGCTCAGTATTGAGAGGATTCTCTTTGGAGGAGAATAGTGGGTGAGTCAATTTTGATTTGTGATTCTATTAGGTCGAAGGCTGAAGTAACCTTAAGCAGAAAGTTTCAAAATTTACTAAATTATTCGCAAAAACCAGCTTCAATTAAACAAAGCAAAGTCGTTTACGAAAGCGCTAGCACTAAAAATGTGGTCGATAACGTGCCTGAAAAGCCAAGGGTCACCGTGTTAGGAGGCATAACTCTGCCCGTAGACCGCTCTCCGTCCGCATAAGGGAACAGCTAGTCGGCAAACGTAAACCAAACACTCCACTAGGCACGCATAGGACGCAGAGACCTAGTGGAGAAGATTTTGAAGTAAGGGTTACGATCCTCGCCCAGGAATGAAGAACACAAACGCGCAAAACTCTAGATGCATTGTGGATTAATTCCGAGAATCCAAAAATGAGCCGCAGGGTGGAATGCCTCATTGTCACGGGTGATATTGGGCTGTATATAAGCCTGTTATTTTGATGAGCAAAACGCATTATGTTTCTATGTGAACTCTGTCCGGTTGGTCTCCCGGTGACATATTTAGTGGAAGACTCATAGTGTTCACAATGGTCGTTATTGAATGCCACAGTCGAGCAATCACTTCACTCAGAAGGCAGCAGAGAAGGTTATTTACGACAACTTCTCCCACTTATTAGAATATCACGTTGTCACAGGAAGGATAGATACGTCATTGTAGCTATCCCACCCACCAAAGTTTGTGTTCTGTCGGTGAAAGGTCGCATATTGCACAATGCAATCAGGGTAAGACCAGAACAAGTACAAAACCTAATGAAGTCACAATCAACACATTGACTCTGGATCGCATGACCAACCCTTTAGAATGCAAATTGTCTTTTTAATTTAGGAACAGATGGAAGGTTTTGTTGCACAGGAATTGAGCCTACAGGACGTCAGCAACTATTACCTAACACCTTCTTCTTGTCCGTCGTTCGCAAGAATTATACTCAAGTCAGATTACGTTTGGCGCTTCGACGATTAACGTTAAACAAAAGCCAGCATAGATTGTACTCAATGGGATATTAAAAAACGACGAAATCGGCGCCTTCCTGAGATTTCATCATAAACACTGGAAAGACGCTGTTTTTCGGGTGTTTTGAATCGTACATGACAGAAATGAATGGAAGCTTTGCTGACGTCTCGCCGATAGACAGCAGGTAGACTAGTAATACTACAGGCAAAAATCAGTTCCAACAAATCTAACTACCACTAAAATTTTCGCTTTTCTGTATTTTATTTTCTTGAGATAAAATAAAATGTATTTGTTTCACACGACCCATCTTTAAATTTACTGCATTTAAATTACTAGTATTATTTCCATTCGATTGGTTGCCCAGCATTCATCATCCACGAAGGTCTCTGAACTCTTCGTCTTTATTGTTGGGTTGTTGCTTGAGGATTTTCCTTTCGTCATGAATGATGTTAAATGCTGGTCAAGCCGACTCCCTCTGGAGTCCTGAGGCAGCGATCTAGAGTGTTCCCACATGCATTGCAACGAATGAGCATTTCCCAGACAACTCTGGTACCGATTAGTCGACACTAGAAAAATAAGTGGTTTGGTGATCCCACGACGAGGTTGAGCTAGCGTCGTGCTCGTGATGATCTCCGCCGTTACCACTGTGTCGTTTGCACCCTGTGCTACAGTGTAGCTAAATGAAAACTGGGTCATTTTTCACAGTTGTGAAACGCTTCGTTCGTAACAGAAACCATTTATAAGCGATTATTCTCCAGCGATTGGTCATTAGGGAAAAATTTCATAGCTTCATGCAACGGAGACGGAAACGAGAGTGAATTTGTTAAAACACCAGCACAACGGACAAACAGCGCACAGGATTGAGGTCCCACGACACGAGATAGTGTAGTAGCTCAGTTGGCTTCAAAATAGAAGTGCGACAATGAATTGTTACTAAATAGTAAGGGATAAAAGGATAAAGCTCTTGGCGTTAATCAATCCCTGAGGCATGCGCTATGCATTCGACTTCATTAGGTATCGTTCGAGGTGATTGAATGCATATCTGGCTTTTACAACGGCTCGTGGTGGCACACCGATGTGTCGAGCCAGTGCTGCTGTCCTCCTAGACAAGTCTGCTACTAATTTGCCGACCCCGGAGGGATGGTAGGCTTGGTGGGCCATGGGCACCGGGATCAATTCCACGTGTGTAGCGCAGGGATCCTCCGACCAGTGCGCCGCACGTGCCCTCATAAAAAAAACGCAGAATTATCATCATAAACACCATCCTGAAGAGAAAAATTGCTCTTCTTTTTAAAGTACACCAATCGAATTATGATTTAAAATCACCTCGATATCAAATAAATCGGAAATACGATGATAATTCTTCTCTCCGTCTTCCTTGTAGAGTCCAGAGGTGCTGAATTGAATTTCTGCACCAGCGCCAGTTGATAGAATGAGACCGGCATGGGGATTACACACCAACATCTCTTTCGCAACCGAAAATTGTAGAAATGAGGGAAAGGAAAGAAAAAACATAAATTTTTGACAGATAGCAAAGAAAAAAAGACATTTCAGGGCTCCAAAAAAATATTTTAAGGTTAATTCATTAACTGTAAAATTCCCCACAATTTGGTTTTCACTAGGAATTCTTCTTTTGGTCTTTTCTCTAATATTCATTCCAGCAATAAAAAGTAATTCCAAAAACTAATCGATCTTTGAAGGCTTTGACGAGAAATTAATGGATGAGAATATTGAAATACACAACGGTTTCCCTTCGTTATTATGAAAATACGAAAACTTCAGCTTAAGTAATTCAAATTCATCTTTATCCAACAATTTCTCGCCACTTCTCGCTTTTTTATAGGTTGTTTAAAATAAAGCAGTGCAAGAAACGAAGTGCTTTTTACCGAAGTCCCCAAATATTTTTGAACGATTTTACATTTTTTTTAACAAACTTGTTGTTCATAATACCCTCAACTTTCAGCCTGAAACCGGAACTTACCAGATTCATACCGTCCTTTTTTGGTGTGACAACTCCGATATCCATCGCCATGTATGCCGCCACTAATTCCGCCCGTGGAAGACCTGAAAAATTTCGGAAACCTGTGAAAAATCTTTGGGAGCTCCAATTTGGCTTCGAACCCACTATTACCCTTTTTCAGAGAGTAATTTAAATTAAAACATTGCGATTTCGACTGCAGCTTCAGTTTAACTGGGTTCAATGCCGATTTGGTTTCTCGGATCAGTTCTATCAATGAGTGATTGTTAATGGTACTTATATAACCACAACGTTGCTGAGATATTTGCAAAACTCTGGACCGCAGGTGTCTATGGTGGGGAACGAACGCGCTATTGTCCTTTCCGGGGAGTAACGCGTTCACCACCACACCATGCGGGTCCTTTGTTTGGTATTAAATAAAAATGGTACTTATATAGTTAAAAAGTGGCTGAGAGGAAGGTAAACGAAGGGCCTCGGCTGCTGTAATGGAAAGCACCTGAGTTGGCGGTAAGGGAAATCGCGGGTTGGAAGCCTACCGGAAGTAGCAAGTTTTGCTCATATGTTGGTATCACTGCTATGTATCACGTTGTACCTTACATCAAAAAAAGATTAGGTAGTACATAAAATTTGACGTTATAAGTTCAAGTTCTGCTTTAGTAATAGCTGAAAGTCGGGAAGCGCTTGAAATGTGGTAAGTTCAATGGTTAGCGATGCTGTTCAACAGACCCTTGATTTGTAGCTCGACCTTAATTAGCGCTAAACAAGCAGGTCATTCTACTGGTGTCACAAAATTGATATCAAATATGATTGGAAAAAGGTTCCACAGATCTGCCCACATCTGCGATAGCATGCTGTAAAGAAAAGGCAACGCTTCGACACGTGTATCCTAGTATTCCATGAATAATCCGCTCTATCAGTATTCAACAACATCCATAAAGACGATAAAAAGTCCTTAAGCAGCAGTTACACATGTAAATGGAAAGACCTTGGTGGATGACAAACGCGAAAAAACGAGTCGAATGAAATTAGAGAATGCTGTATAAATACTAACGAAGCAACAATGCTGACCATCTGTTTGGAAAACTAACGGCTTCCATTCTGGTCTTGCCGGATCATGGAATTCGCCAGCGATTTTCTTGGCGATTTCCAGGCATTCGTCCTGATAGACACGATAGGTATCAACCGAGCGACGATTCGTTACGGCCACCTTAACGACGACAATCATTTCGTTTCTACTTAAATTCTTTTCTTTTTCCAAAAGTAGAAAATTAACAGATATACTTTTATAATATTGAGAGAAAGTGACTGCAATACTTCATTTTTAATGTTTTTTGTAGGGCATTTCTTTACCCTCCCAGCGGTTTACCGCCTCATGGTGGCTGGAAGGTGTTCCTGGGTGTCGGGCTGCGATGTACAGCTCGGATTCATCCTCTGGCAGGGTCTCCTAAGCTGAGGAGTTCGGCGTTTCCATCAGAAAGCCTAACTAAGAGTAAACCAATACCAGGATCCACCACCGTCCTGGTACCTCCCTCTGATCCACAAGAACTGCTACTACCTGTCGTGGTGAAGACCTGAGGCAGACTTTGGCCAGCTGCCCTCGGGGTTCCAGGGAACCACAATGGCTTAACCAGCAAATCTCCGAAAAATGGTGATTATGCTGGGGCCCGCAGAACCAGCGAAAACAGGCCGTTCAAGTATCAAGTATTTCTTTACTGTCCTTTTGGATGTCGAATCCTACCGTTTGTAAATTTTATAAAAATTGAATCTATTCTTTAAATCATTTTTTAGCGCTCATTACTTGACTTCAAAACCATAATATCACTCTACTTTTTTGTATTCTCATATAATAGACACAGTAGGTCTCGGTAATCGTGGAGAAATGAAGCAAGTGAAAAAATGCGTGACAACTCCCCTATGCAATCACAATGAGGACATTATATTCGATGAAGGGTGAAGCACCAAGAATTAGAGCCGAGGACATTTTATATGGGCTTTATGAACTACGAGGTCCTTTTTTACACACATAATTTTATTGCGTGTATTTAATTATTAATGCGCTAGTGATGCTTGTAGTACACAGAGAGTCGTTGGTTCTACCTTGGACATTCCAAGGTCGGAAAATTGGTTACAGAATAGTTTGGCGGAATAAACGACACTGACTCGGCACATTAGCAAGCCCTTAGAAATCGTCGTATAGTCCAAGACACATTCCGTCATCTGCACGATGCCATGAATGCTGTGCAATGCATAACTCACGACTAAGGGTTTGATTCACTTTATCCTTTTTTCCTTTCTTAAAAAACAAGGCAAGCAACGTTTTGCCTTTGTAACCAGCCGAAATTACACAAATGTCCCCTGGCACGAGAAACAAAATTATTAAGAGTTAATGTTTTAACCTTTATTTGGTTTTTATTCTTCTTTCAATACCAATTTGTGATTACCAGGTCATGCCCGTTGAAAAGTGAATACTGATAGCACCGAGTGAGTTAAAATATGGCCGAAGAAAAAAGCGAAGCAACGGCTTCAGTTGTGCACTGGGTAACAGATGAGCCCACGCAAAGGCAAGGCGGAGGTTCGATTTGACCTGGGGTCCAACTTTTGCAAATATCTTAGCATCGTAGTAGTTGTATTCACATCATATCCTGCTGCAAAAAATAATAACAGGTAGTAAGCAGGAAAAGTTAACATCAAGACTCAACTGAGAAGTTTTATATCACCCAAAGCAAAAAGTGATTTTGGTCCGACTGTTAGATTTTTGTGATTATTTTTCAGGTTAGGATCATTACCTGGTAGAGTACATCTTTTCCTAAACGATCTGGATACTTTTCGAAATATCGCCGATAGGCCAGCAGTTTTTCTTTGATTCCTTTTGTGTAGTCAAATCGCTCAACACTGAAGAATAACCGCGCATTCTCTGGTGGATTCTCGCCAAGAATCTAAAAAATATTTGAACTTGTCATGTGTGAAGAAGAAAAACTTTGGAAAAAAAACTAGCAACGAGGCACAGGTAGTTCTAAAGCTGGGTCGCTTGAATAGAAGCTAAAAAAATTGAAGTTGTTCAAAAACAGTAAGAAAATAAATCCTCAAGGTATGAAGAAAACTAAGGCTAATAGAAAAATAATTAAAGTTAAAAAATTTCTTAGACACTGCGATTTCTGGTTAAAAAGGCAAACCTTTTTCCTGATGCCTTCCTTCCTTACGAGCGTTTCGGGCATATGAACAAATTTGAGGAAATCGTCGTTTTTTATGCTGACTGGGAAGACCCCCAATGAGCACGTCCATCCTTCGTGAGCGACTTAAAATGAGGAAAAAAAGTAACAGGCAAATGGAGATGAAACACAAAGTTATTAATGTTTCGACGTATTTTCCTTCTTTAGAGTTTCAGTGCAAGGAAGATAGAAATTAGTTCAATCTTTCATTCATAACCGAAGGATGCACTTGCAGCGAAGTAATCTGAGGTGCCCTGTTGTATACATGAGGCCATCGGTGCGATCCTTCGTAAAGCTTAAAACAAAACCACCAATCCATTTGGTTTCTGAGAAATACTTTAACATTTGTCTCGGAAGAATAAAATGATGAATAGGTTACAGGCAGTCCACAACCTGACTACTAAACCTACCAGGCTAACCTAACGTTCAATCACCTCTACAATTCTACGAGCGGAGTTGAATTCAAGCTAAGTCACTTAAGAATATGTCAACACCGAAAACTTTACCCTCTACCTCTTGCAACTATTTGCATAGATGCCTTCTTCACTACCCGATACAAGGAAGAAAATTTGGGTGAAGATCTCCAGAAATGATAGCACTGACGTTTTTTAGTACCACTAATCAAGGAAAACATCCCTGCGATCAAAAAGCTTAGCGAAAATAGCTATAACTGAGTATAATCCAACTCTTAATAGCCCACTACTTCTTTGTATACACTGAATGTGTTTTGGTGGCTCGATACCTCATGAAATATTGTGCTTACTGAAAGGTGTTGATACAGGTAGAAAATGTAGAGAATACCCTGAAACTGTAAGTGCAGTGCATGAGAAGTTCCCAACGTCTCCCAGGAGGGCAGGTAAAGCAAAAAAACAGATCACCCTCGAATGAAATTGTCTAGCGGGACACATATCACAATAAATGCGAACTCAGTTCATTCATGTTTGTTCAAAAAGCATTCCCAGATCCTGTACGTTACGATTTCTCAATTGATCATAGATAACATCCACGTTAATAATCCTAAAATAATCCTGGCTGCAAGGCAATAAAATTATTCCTAATCCAGAAAGGGGCGGCAACTATTGCGCTAAAAGAGCCAAAAAAATTTAAATCTCCACTATGAGCATGTTAGAACGGTTACATGTGGATGTGAATGTTGACTACTGTTGCAATGGCGAATAGTTTCGCATAGATGTGAGATTAAACTGTAAATGGAGGATAAATCGATCAGCGTTGATCACTACCTTAATGATGTGCCGTAGATTCGACTTCATTGCTAGCATGGTGTTTTCTTTTCATTTTATTTGACTGATCTTCACGTCTACTGCGCGGATCCTGGCACTTTCCACATCCATTTTGTTTCCACGTATACGTCGTCTACGAAAGTCTTCCAAGTTTTTACGCGTGGCCACGGTTGCTGCTTGAGGAGTTTCATTTCATCTTGAATGTCGCAGAATGCTAGTCGAGCAACTTTCCCTGGAGTCCTGAGATAGCTGGGATGAAGTGTTTCCAATTGGAATGTAGAGAGTGATTTTTCCCCAGACAAGTCCTCTACCAACTTCCTAACCCCAGAGAGATAAGAAGCTTACTTGTCCCGGAGCGGAACAGAACTAGTACCATGCTCGTGATGACGGACATCATTACCCCTGTGCTATACGCCCCATGCTGGCATGGTATGGATGCAAGGATGCATATTTGGCCTAAACAACAGAACATACAAATTCCATGCTTTTATCTTCTCGAACAAGTTTGATAGCGCATTGCCTATCCCGCACAGATAGGTATGTTGGTTTGTTGGAGAGTATGATTGATCCAGAACACTTTTAAGCCCTGTGTTTCATATGTCCATTGGTCAAAGTAATATGTATTTATTACTGGCGCATATTCAAAGCTATTTATTACTTCAACTTACCAGTAAAGATATCCAGGTGTTGATCGTGATAAACAGTGGCATTTCGTAAATGTTGTTGAACCAACTCAATATATCTGGATCGATCACGATGTGTTTGAAATCCAACCTGAAGAAACCTGCCTCGTGTAAAATAGTTGCTTCTCTAAAATTCTTTTATTTAAACATTCGAAAGTGCCTAAATGTATTTTTAGTTGATCTACAGAATTTAGCACTATTTGTTAAGACAGGTATAACCCTAATATTTTATGAATTTAATAGCAATAAAGTTCAGGTATTCAATATTTAGCAAGGAGGATAAAAAAGTGCAGGTAAACGCAGTCTAAAGAAAAAAAAACGAATAAGACCACCGAGAGATATTCTAGTCATTCTAATCCATCCATTTACTAACAGGTTTTCGCAAGGAATGGTAAAGGCGAGGTCTTTGTTTTGTCGTTAATATGTTGTTAGAATGAAAAGAAAAGAATAACGATGGCAATTTAAACAAACCTTAGTGAATCGCAGCAGCCCTCTCAGCACTGCCAGACCACATGTTCCATATTTCGTGAAGAAATCGTCCGACGGTTGAAATGGAATATGAAGAAAGAAGCCGACCTTAAGCAGATATGATTCACTCAGTTTGAATTGCCAGTTTACTACTTGTGTGATTCTGCCGTACAATGAAACCCTGTGGGGTAATCTCGAAAAGATCTGTTCAAAAATAGTTTTCTTGCGATCATTTACCTCTCGTTGTTCTTTAATTTCACTAAAATTTAGTGTCAAAAAGAAAAGTTAAAATAAAGCACTAAAATGGTGAATAAAATTAATAAAAAACAATAAATCGATAAACTTTAGGGGATGGACGAATTTATAATAAATGAAAGAAAATATTAAGATGATAAAAAGCGGTAGAAATAAAAATTTGGAAAATAGTGGGCAATAGTCGAAATGGTACTAAAAGCATTTCTGCTCCTGGGAGTCGGAATGGGATATGCGGCGGGGTGTTTATCTCCACAGCAAGGTCTACCAGATTGAGAAAGAGCCCCTAATTTTCTATCTGGAAGAACACTTAAGCTTAAACCAACACTAGGATTTACTGTCACCGTGGCACAGAAAGGTGGCAAATCTCCTTCTGATCTACAACGTCTGTTAATTGCCAGGCGTGGTGACAACCTGAAGAAGGCATCGACTATAATGACTTACTCCAGGGAACCACATTGGCTGAACCAAAAAATCTCCGACTTAAATACCGTGCACTAGGCGCTCCCGGTGGGACAATTGATGACAGCCGATCAAATCTCCGGTTGCATATTATTTCTTTGGAAACGGACAAAACGAGAAAAGCTACGACATTCCATTGAAACTGTTTCTTGTCCTTTACTTATAATCTCGAAATAGTCTCCTCAGGCGTTGACCTATACGCTCTACATGAGGTAGCTGGTCGCGTCGAATTCCATGCTATCGCCCTACAAGAAATAAAGAGCATGAGACCGATATACGCCAACTAGATGACGAGACCCTCGCTACTCGTGCGGAAAAATTTCCGTCAGGTCGGAGGCCTTGGCTTTCTACTATGCTCATCTACTTCCCATCTAATCACCTAATACAAAATCTCATCATCGCGCTTAGCTATTCTTCGTCTCCAACTCGCTCGTCGAATGATAGTAAGTTTCATCAAATGGTACTGTACTGCTCGCCTATTTGCACACGATATAAGAGCGAACTGAAAGCAATCTATAAGCAGTTATGGAAAGAAATTCGTAACAAAAAGTCCTTCTATAAATTCGTTTTTGGACAATTTAATGCTAGACTAGGAATGGCCAACGAAAATGAACACAGGAGAAACAGGAATAGGAGAACGGAATAGGAATGGAAACTGCCTTGTAGTACTTGTGCCCGCACACGTCTGTTCAGTAAAAGTTCATTTTTAGGCGAAGAGAGAAAATCGCAAATGCACATGGGATTCTCCTAGGAGCACGACTAATATGGGAAGTGGTCATAGTGTTACAAAAAGGAAACGGTGCCTTTTTGACACCTCAGTGGTACTTGATTCCTGTTCAGAAGGGCATAGATAAGGGATAAAGGATAAAGCCCCCGGTGTTGATCAATCTCTCAAAAATGCGCCATGCACTCGATTTCATTAAGTATCGTTGGAGGTGATTGAATGCATATCTGGCCTTTACAATGACTCGCAGTGGCACACCGATGTGTCGAGCCTGTGCTGCTGTCCTCCTAGGCGAGTCTCGTACCAATTTGCCGACCCCGGAGAGAAGGAAGGCTTGGTGGGCCACGGGCCCGGGAATCGAATCCACGTGTGTGTCGCAGTGGTGCGCCAACCACTGCGCCACACGCGGCATACAAATTGATGAAAAATTTCTGTCAAATCCTCGTTTCGCGGAGAACGACGTCAGCTCTTCGAGGAGTGCCAGTGAAGCGGAGAGGAGGAATGCTCGATGAACGAAACGATGCGGGAAAAAGGATTCGCCTGTCCAATGAATAGGACGAAAACGCAGTCCGTGAAGTACCCGCAGTGTGAAGACGAACAAATCGAACTGGATAGTTCTCCGATAACGGAAACCACCTCATATGTACACGTTGGGCGTTCAGTAATCATAAAGAACAACATGAAGGTGGAATAAGAAAGAAGAAGGAAAACAAAGAAGCCGCCGACCAACTAGCGGAGCCAAAGTTCCGCGCTTACCTTTTTGATACAACAGGCTTCCCAGCATTCTGTTATGCATCAGAGATGTGGCGTGATACTTCAACCACGTCAAGAATGCTATGCCCAACCAACAGAGCTTTCGAAAGATGTGCTTTGAAGGTTAGTCGACACAATTAACGTCTTGCCGTATTGGACACCTTGGATCGTTGAAACCTATCTCATCTTCGGGATCTAAGAAAATACATTGATAGTGGAGCACACTTTGCAAGAAGAACAGATGACAGATGGGCAAAAAGAGTAGAATTGATTGCAAGAAAATGCAAGCCTGGTCTTACACGACCATCCAAACAATGGCCCAAGGTATTCGTGGTTAACGCTAACCATCTGCATTCGTAGGTGGGAACGCTTTTAGAATTGCAGAATTGGCTTAGTAGACGTCATGATATTCGAGAGAGTTCACCAGCATGAACGACGACTGAGAGAACAAAAACAGTCGAAGTTGTTCTGGATTCCGCACTACCAATAAGTACGAGCCATCCAAGCATCCAAGTAATTTAGTTTAGAAGATTCAATTCATTTATTAGAAACAAACCTCTAAATTTGGATCCAAGGACTGCATAACCATTCCGGTCAGCATAAGATGATAATCGTGAATCCAGATGAAGTCCTAAAAGTCACTTTTTTTCAAGAAGTTGTTTATTCATCATATGGCTCTCCATTCCTGTACTAACTGAATGTAAGAGGGATGAATGGATTAAGGGAAGTGAACAGATCACGATGAAGAAAATGAGACCTGCGGTCGGCTGTTTCTCACGGCATCAATAGCAAACTGGTAATTCACCCTCACATAGGAACACCAATGGTCTCGTAAAATCTGTAAAATCTAGGTTACCACAAAGATATTTAACTTGTGTAAGCGCAAGAAAAACTACAGCACACAAGAAAAAACCACTGCGGACCTCAGAATAGCCAATATTGTTTCATGAAATACCTTCGGTGTGTCGTAATCAGACATAACGTATTCAGGTAGATTGTGCAATGCAGGCCATAGAAGACCGTTACTGATTCCGCCATAGTAAACGTTATAGTCCTGTTCTTGGACAACCACTGGATTCAGCTTATAGTTACCTCGATTATAGTTGTTCAATACACCCAAAAGTGACATCTCTTCTCTGAAAGCCAATAAAAAACTATTAAGATAAGGGCAAAATAAGATAAAGCTATGGCATGACAACCCATAGGGATGCACTATGAACAGACCCTATCAAGGATCGTAGAGGGCGTTTGAACGCATATTTGGTCTTTATTAACTAATTGAGATCTGCTGATGTATAAAATCAGCAAATTTATCCTTCGAAAAGAATTCAACAGTGATTTGCCCACCCCGGGGGGACAGCGTACTTAGTTCGCCCGAATCAAAAATTGAGATTGGAGCCAATGGCCAAGCGTACATTGCAGGATTTTTATCACATCGTTACAGCCGTCGTATTTTAAACGTGCGTTAAATATGAAAAGCCAAGTGATTAGCAGCGCCACGTCGTTGTGGATGGGTTTGCACTACGTCAAAGAGGAATATCTAATTTCTGAAACCAAAATACTGCTTCTCTAATGAATGATGAGACACTTTCGTGAAGTGGAATGAGACTCCTTAAAAGTCTTCATAAAAAGTGCTTTTCCTTCCGCCAAAACGAAATTTTAAGTCAGAAAAAGGCACTGTTTCAATCAATGACCAGAAAACTTTTACTGGCTTCCAAAAATAAAGGATAAAATAAGAACAAAGCTCTCGGCGTTGATCAATACCTGAGGAATGCGCCATGCATTCGACTTCATTAAGTATCGTTCGAGATGATTGAATGCATATCTGGCATTTACAATGACTCGTGGTAGCCTAGCGATGTATCGACGCAGTGCTGCTATCCTCCCAGACAAGTCTGCTACCAATTCGCGGACCCCGGAGAGATGGAAGGCATGGTGGGCCATGAGCGGAGGGATCGATACCACGTGTGTGTTGCAGGGCGCCTCCAACCATTGCGCCACATGCGTCCCTAGCTTTCAAAAATAAGCCTTAAAAATTTACCACGTGCATGAAGAATGAGCAACCTGCTTGTGCTCTCAACCTTTATAGAGTTTCCTATTGAAGGTAGAAACGCATAAGGAAAATAAGACCTAAGATGAAAAACATAAACGGAGAAGAAAGCCCTGTACGAAAAGAGGATTAAGAAAGCAGAAAACCATCTGTTCAGAAAGGACCATGATTTCGAGGTCTCCATGAGTAACAGGTTTCTAATGCACGAAATTCACAGATATTCAAATTAGAAATTGTGAATACTCGCAAAATTTCTTCGCTATACTGACCTCGCTTTCTTTTGGTCGGCGTTCGATTCTTTTTCTGGTTGATCGTCATCGGCTAGTACGTGGAAAAACACCTAAATTAAACAACTTTCCCTAAAATATCCACATAAACTCATAAGATAATCGTAGGTTAAAAATATTGGCAAAATCATAAAATATCAGTAGAAATAGTAAATATTACTCGTATGAAATGCTGAGATACTTGCAAAACTCCGGACCGCAGGTGTATGCAGTGGGGAACGAACACGCGCTGTTGTCCTTACCGGTGAGCAACGCACTTCACCACTACACCATCCGAGTCTTAAAAATGCGCTGCTCCCCGGTAAGGACAACAGCGCGTGTTCGTTCCCCACTGCATACACCTGCGGTCCGGAGTTTTGCAAATATCTCAGCATTTCATACGAGTTATATTTCGCAACATACCCTGCCAATAAGAAGAAAAAGGCAACAAATAAAAGGGTTAAGATAGTAAATATTGTTTGGGCAACGTTTTCACGCATTCACCATCCACAAGAACAGGATTCTTCGCAATCCGAGTTACTCGATGAAATTTACAAGTATCATAGAAAACGGAAGTATTTAAACCGATGGGAAAGTCATTCACATCAGCAATCGCTTGTTTGATCAGCGGTAGTCCGAGTGTATTTGTTGACGGGGCCAACTTGGAGAGTTCAGATTCTTCTGATGAAAATGACGCCCTGCAATTAGGATTCATTTAGGTTTCCTTCTTTCCTCATTTATGTTTTTCTCTTCCACTCTTCTGCTTTTCTCAGTTGCTCGTTAGTTTTCCATTTGGCTAATTGTTGTTCATTTCATTTACTACTAGTCACTCACAACAATATAAGCAAGGAAAGGGGGTAATGGTTACAGCTACAGGGCAATAATACACTTGGTCGCTACTCGACACCAAGCAAATCTCCCACCTTGCCGGGATCCGCAAATTGGCAAAAAAGTTTTGCAGAAAAAGATTTCTGTCATCTAAAAATGCTCGTGGTTCCTTATAGTGATAATCTGGGTTTTAGCAGCGCCATCGCAGGATTTCCCCCAGAAGGCCTCAGCTTAACGAGCCGATTAAGAGAAGTGCTGGGATCCACACAATACATGAAATCGGGTCGAATCAATAGCAAATAAACAGATAAGTAAATAAGTAGAATCGTTTATCATTTGTTTCTTCTTTCTTTTATGTTCTTTACCGTTAGATGTTATTCACACATCTTTCTTACTTTCAGTCCCATTTACACTAAGTCTAATCAGTGCTAAAACTTCAACACATCTGAAGTGAGCCGAATAACAATCAGCTAATGTGCTGTTCATAGATATCGATCGTGAGTTAATTCTCCACATGAGATTTTCTTCAGACCAGAGAAGTAGGTAAAAGTACGAGATGAAGTTTACACGGACCTTTTTTTCTCTTTCAGATTCATACCAAGATTTGCTAACCAAATGTTCTCGTGGTCTTTCGTCATCACTGGATCGACACATGATACGAGTCCGCCAGACCTATAAGCTGTTTTTTCTATTTCACAACAAATGAACTTCTCAAAAAGGTATAAGTCTAGAAAGAATAACCCTTGTTTGATCTCCCAGTCACCACTTTTCTCTCTTTTCAGTGAAACCGGTGGCGCATTGGACACATTGATAACACGTTGCTAAACACTCAAGTTACCACTGCTGTTGTCTTTTACACAGTTATTAAAATAAACAATAAAGTTTACATCATCGTTGACTGATTTAATTACACGCCAAAAAAAATCGCTAAGGTAGATGACCTGAAAATGGGTGTTCGCGATTCCTCCTGTAGAAATACGTGGCTCGTCTTCATCGTCATCCGCGTGCATCGAAGGCTCGCGAGATCTTCTTGGCGATTTACCTAAATGTTCACAAAGCACCGCACTTTTGAAATCGCATATTTCCTCCTAAGTTAGTGACACATGAATTTTTAGCTTTGTTTCTGCTCTGTTCTGCAAAGTTTTTTTTGACTTTTATTTACGTTTAACACCTTCTAGAAAACAAAGAATGAGCTTAACAAAGGATAAAGCTGTTGGCGTCGATCAATCTCTTGAGGGATGGGCCATTCATTCGACTTCATTAAGTATTGTTGGAGGTGATTGAATGCATATCTGGCCTTCAAAATGACTCGCGGTAGCCTACCGATCTATCGAGCCAGTGCTGCCTTCCTCCCAGACAAGTCTGCTACCAATTTACCGACCTCGGAGGGATGGAAAGCATGGTGAGCCACGAACGTGGGGATCGATCCCATGTGTGTGTTGCATGGCGCCTCCGACCACCGAGCCATACGCGCCCCTATTTAGAATAGTAAATGGTAGTTTGCGTTGCAACTGCAATGATGCAGAGATGTTTACAAAACTCGGTCCCTTTGCGGTTGTCATGATACTCTGGGATAAAGAAAATTAATCGGCAGTAAGTAAAAAGTTATACATGGTGATATCTCGATCAGCTTCATCGACAAATCGCGAGAGTCATCCGAAAGAAATGTGGAAAATGACCACCTGTTTATCAACGCAAGTAAGTAAAATCACCACCATCGTCGTCTTTATCGGTGCTGACGCTTTCCAAACTGCCCCTTGAGGAATGACGAGCGATCCTCTTCTGAAGATGATGAAATTTCTCGCCGAACTGCTTGGCGCTCACACCCAACAACGACTTTCTAACACCAGGAACCGCTGCATATAATTCACTGAAAAACTCTGCCCTGATTTGTTAATATTTCTTAAGGACTCTTCTAGTTGGATTTTTGGTCAGTTACCTATTTTTTTTCCTAACATAACATTGCTGTAGAAGTGACAAAAATAAGATTAACAGTAATAACAACACGGATCAGGAACCCAACCGCTCCCTTCCTACGATTTCAGTTGCCCAGCGCGATTTATTTTAGAAATTTTCATTCGTCTTCATTTTTTCTTTAGCACTTACCTACTTTCTTTTCTAGGGAACAAAATAAGAATGAATTGGTTGTTATTTCTGATCAGTTTTGCCAAGGAAAAACTATCCAATTCGTTTACCGTAATCGATTTTTGCCGGTGTTGACATCGTAGAGCGTAAGAGCGAACAGCAACGAGTCTCTGTACTTGGTTCCATATGTCAGGTCCGAGTCGAAAATATGCGGTACTGCCATTCTAAAGCTTTTGAAGTTGAAGATATTTGACCCCATTAGTCGCAAGATAGAGTGGAAAATCACGATTTAAAAGAATAGTAGGACAAAATTTAAAAAATCGGCGCTATTCTCGGAGAAAGAGTGGAGATTCATAAAATGCACTGAGCGACGACTATCTCTAGCCGCTGCCATTCGTGGACTATTGAACATTCGAGCTGACCGAAAGTAAACCGAATATCTACCTCCGTTGGTTCTATTGAAATGATAGATTCAGTTCGATAATAGATGAGTAATAGCTCCGATCATGGCATTGGTAAAAAACCGTGTTCGTTTGACATTTCAATGAAGAAACAGAGTTATTGCGTGACCTCACATACTCTTCATGGAATCCACTGTTTCTTTCAGTTATTTTTCGGCGGTTTCTTGTAAATAAAATCGGAATGTTCACCGCAGATAAAAAAAGTTGACATCCTTCATTATTTTCTCGAAGTTGTTCAAGCTCTTTCACATCTAGCGTTCGATGTGGTACTGCGCAACGACAATGACAATGCTTCACTTATGCTTGCTTGTCGCTCAGGACTCAGAAGTACATATCACTGCACAAGGAATATGCAACCAAGAAATTGAGCACGTTTCAGGTGTTCTTATTCATCTTCCGGAAATTTTCGACTTATCGATAAGTACTGATTCCAATCGTATTCGTTTTACGACGTACGACATTGGTGATAACGATGAATACATTCGACCCATCAGAATACGCCCATTTCGTTAACATGTATATGAGGACGGCCAGCGAAAATGTATACTTTTTCATGGTTCATAATATTTCTCACATTTCTTGTGAAACTAATCATTACATCTACACCAGTCTCACTTCTCATTTGTTATGCTTGATGAAGACAGATAAATTCTTCTGGTGAATAGAAGGTGTTGGTGGGCTCGCCAGTCGTTTTTAGTGTTATATCATCTCTTTCTGGTACATTTGTTTAACGATATTTCGACTCAATAAACTTTTCATTTGGCTGGCATATTTCCGATGGTGCAAGCTTCTCTTTCCTGGATTCTTTAGATATTTCTGCTAGAAATACCTAACGTCGTTAACAAAAACAGCAGACGTGTTAAGAGTTTGTCACGTTGCCACTGTAAGCAGCCATTCACTTTCCGCATCGGAGAATCGCCATCCTGCGCGAAATTGCTGGTACCTACAGTGGTGAACTGCTGGGTTGTAGCAATACGAAGAAAACTGAAAGATGTTGTGGAATCTTTGCGGTTTACCGTTGCTAACCTGGTCGAGAAGAAAACAAATATTAGTTCTAATGCGTCACGGAGACATTTTAATTGCGCCATCTCAAGTTATTCAATGGTTAGTACTAATAAAAAAGGGGAAAGGATAAAGCTCCCGGCGTTGATCAGTCCCTGAGGGATGCGTCATGCACTCGGCTTCATTAAGTATCGTTGGAGGTGATTGAATGCATATCTGGCTTTTACAACGACTCGCGGTGGCACACCGACGTGTCGAGCCAGTGCTGCTGTCCTCCTAGACAAGTCTGGTAACAATTTGCCGAACTCGGAAAGATGGAAGGCTTGGTGGGTCATGGGCGCTGGAATCGATTCCACGTGTCTGTTACAGTGGCGCCTCCAACCACTGTGCCACACGCGCCTTTGGTTAGTACTAATAGGTGCGGTATATACTACGCAATAAAAATATCCCGCGTCTTCTTTATACTAATAAATTTGAAAAAAGGTCTCATATATTTTCAATGTATTCAGGTAACCTATATCACGGTTTTGATGTGGTCAGCTTCCTTAGACATCCTTCAAAAACTGGACTGACAGCTGATTCCTTGTCCTACATCCACCGCCTATCCAGGTGAACACTCGGATTGGCCTATGAGCTCAACCAATGATTTATAACCTATCGTTTTCTGTCCTCATTTACGTTGGCTTAACATCGTAGTACATGGATTTATGGATCGTTCCACATCATGCGTAGACGCCTGTTCATATTCACATTTATAGGAGAATGTTTGTTATCATTCGACTTGACCTTCTGCAGGACAATAGCAACCCCAGCGGTGATAGTGATTTCTGTGATTAGTCAACTAACAGACCGACGAAAGTGTGAAAATCCGGCTTCCTGTATGAGTATGAATTCCGTTTTTCACCACAGTGGAACAAGTGTCAAATTAACCGTACCTCCAAAATTGCACTGTGTTGTATCCAAGTAACGTCACCAGTGATTCGAAGCACTGATGATCGTCAATGGAATGTGCTAGGCTGTACTCCAAAATGAGAAGTAAACCCTAGAAATTTAAGAATACCAAGTGTGTTGAAATAAACCTAGACAACAAACAAATTAAAGGCGAGGCAGGATAAAAATAATAGTTTCAACTTATTATTTACTGCCTATTCTTTTTAATGGCCAGGTATGTTAAGCAAAATAAGTTCTATGATGCTGAGAATTTACAAAACTCCGAACCACAGGTGTTTGCGGTGCTGAACGAACGCGCTATTACCCTTTCTGGGGGCTAACGCGTTCATTAGTACATGCGGGTGCTTCGTTTCGCCTGTCTTTCAGCTAGTTTTATCGATTTGGGCTCCTTACATTAAACCCGCTGATGAGTGATTACTTGTGGCACTGATCGATAAAAAATAAAATAAAAAGTCAAAAAATAAAGTAAAAATTTTTGGCAAGTGTTATTTAAAAGTTAAGCGATATATTTAACGATTAGACAAATGAATGAATGTCCATTGAGGTAGAAATCTATGGTGTTTAGAAAGAGAACCCTCAAGTATTTTTCTGAATGAGAGTCTCGTTTTCGCCACGAAGTGAGCAACGGTTCCACGCAGCTGGAGAATAGTTTCAAGCCATCGTCGTCAACAACAGTCACACCTTCCTTCTTCAGAATTCGTTGAATTTGCTGAAAAATTTTTAGGGATAAAATGAAGCGCGATAATTTTGCAGTAAATTTTTGATAAAACGGGAATATTCACGGATTCTTAAGAAAACAGTGGTTCAATTAAAGTGCTAAATGGTTTTTTAACCATCGTCACTAATTAAAGAGAACCTCACTGGAGCGTGGATTGTATCACCCTCTACTGCCGATAGTCAAAATCGTTCCTAAACTCTTCAGAGGATTCATTGCATTCTGAGATGAGCTTTAGTAACAAAGCTGCAATTCTTGCTCTGATCCGCTACGGATGGCGACTGCAGGTGGTGAAGAACACAGGACGTTCAACTATAGCAACTTTTAAAACAGGAGATTTTTTCACATAACCAAACACCAAATACTATGGTGATTTTATCATTTCCGTCACTTGGCTTTTTACCTAAGAGCCATCATCCAGATGGCTCTCGAAATTGCGTGTGGTCTAACTCTGTTTGAACGTGGGTAATATTTTTTTAACGTAACATTGGTGCATTCCATCAAAAAAGCAAAGTAATGGTTCAACTCTCTTCGTTCAACTCCCTTTTCAACACTCCGCTAATTCATTGGGGAACTCTCGGCTATCTCCAAGACTGCAAGAAGAGTCGACTTAATCAGCATTCTACAATATTCATAAAAGAGATAAAATCCACAACCAGCAGCCAAAATAGGCAACGAAATGGTAAGAGACCTTCATGGACGATGAATTCGAGGAACACTAGCCAGATGCAAGAAGTACTGGGACCCGCACAGTAGATGTGGTAACAGGGCAAGTAAAATAAAATCAAGAAAATATTGGGTTTGTAAATTTAGAGTTATGTTACATAATGGAAAAGGCTTTGAAGCAAAAGCCACTATCCATGTACAGGAATCCGCAACATAAGCGCGTGAAACTCTTGAAACGTTTTGGATTGTTCAATGCCGAGGTAAACAGAAGGTCAATTTTGGGACATGCAAAGTAGCTGGGGAATCTGTAGGCGAACTCGTTGTGAGAATTTCAACTGTCTTAAGCTATATTTCTTCCCCATTCTTTTTTCATAGCAGGGTACGATGTGAAATATAACCATAGCAATTCTGGGACACAAGCAAAGCTTGGAGCCTCAATTGGCCTTCGCACCTGCGATTACTCTTTCTGGAGTCTCACATACCAACCGCCACACCAACTGAGGCCATTGCCTTTCTCTCAGCCATATTATTGCAGCATCCGCGTTATCAACAACCATCTGTCAACAGGGATGACCTAGGTAGCAAAATCGGCAGTAAATCCTGTCAAAGGAAAGCTGCAAACGAAATAACATTGTCTCGGTCCTTACTTGAAGTCCATTTGTGGTTAAAACATTGTAGTTTCGGCTGCAGCTTCAGCCTAACTGGGTTCAACGCCGATTGGTGCCCCTAGATCACTCGCGTTTGCAGGTGATTGATGACGACAACGATAGACTAAAGATTCGACTAAGAGAAAGGGAAGGCAATGGTTTTGGTTGGTGTGATAGATATCACGTGAACCTCTGCGAAGGTAATCATGGATTCGAACCCGCCCTGAGGTCCCGAGCTCTGCTCATATCTCACCATCTCTGTGGTTGAATCGCAGCTGTTTGGGAACATTTAAATAAATTGAAAAGTATCGCGTCAAGTGGGAGTCGAACTAATTGACTGATAGTCAAAGAAATTGTTGTTTTGAGACATCATCACCGCTTCTGCTTCGGGGAGACCAGTTAGCCGACAATATTGCGACGTGCTTTTTACGTGGCTTCCAGTGAGGAGGATTAGAACAGCTGATTATAGTCGCATATGGTTGATGACTGCACCATCCAACATCAGAAATTGATGTGAACATACGGAGTGAAGTCGCGGCATTCCCCTGACCCCTGGGCATTCATCCCTGCTATTCAGGGTTCCCTTAGTTCCCTGGTTGTGCACACAGAGGTGGCTGTTCGAAACATGTTTCTCACATAAGCTCTCTTTGTGTGTGAAGGGTGGGAAGAAAGGAAATGAACGAAGATGTTCTTGTTACTTGGATTTCGGTACCACTTTGTCAAGTAACCGCTACTTGATAGGTTTATTTGAACGTTTAAAAACGGAAGCCATTTTTTTCTCGGTTTTCCCCGGGTGAACTTAATGTGCTCAGACTGCTCGAATAAATATGTATGGCTTCTCCATCCAGCAGCTAATGGCTCTCTTAAAGGAGTGCCTAAAGTGCTCGATTTTTAGATGGTCTGGGAAATACTTGGCGCAAATAAGGGGGTTGGCAATGGGACAGCGCCTGGCACCAAGCCTTGCCATTGTGTTTATGTCTAAGATAGAAGCTCCTGTTCTCGATCTCCGGCCACTACTCTACTGCAGATACATAGATGATTGTTTTATCATCTTCTCTACACAGGATGAGATGGACAATGCTCCGAATTATTGAACGAGCAGTCAGAGTGCATCAAGTTCTCCCGGGAGAAACCTAAAGACGACTGGCTCCCGTTTCTAAACGTTCAAATTAACTTATCAAGTAACGGTTATGTCACAAAGTGATGCCAAAATCAAAGCAACAAAAACATCCTGGTTTCTTCCCTTTCCTCCCACCCTTCACATACAAAGAGGGCGTTTGTGAAAAACATGTTTCAAACACCACCTCTGTGTGAACAACCAGGGAACTAAAGTAAGAATCGCGCGACTTGGCTCAGCAAACAGCCACCTCCAGTGGCTACGAAATTGTAACCCCACGAGATGAGTTTCGAAGGAGTGCGACGCTCCAAAACGAACGGTTTGGCCGAAACAAAGTCGCGTTTTTCTTTCCTTTCATTAGCGATGAAATAAAGTGGAGCGATGAAGCGATGCTTAAGAAGGGCAGATCTAGAGGAATCGGTAGTAATAACTGAAATACAACCGAATACTCTTCGTCGTCAGTTAGTTCGTAACCGCTTTTTTTTTGTTATTTTCGTAAGCCTATACGACCGTCTATGTGAAACAACAAACTTCGTAATTTGCCCTTACGGCAGGGACGGTGATTGCATGAGTTCAGGTACGATATACCTGATCTCTTGTAATAATTGCGAAGATGAATATATTGGCGAAACGGGCAGACCCTTGTGTATCCGTATAAAAGAGCACCTAGATGGCAAACGAAAACTAAGACAAAGCACCCCACTAGGCACGCATAGGGTACAAAAGCATAGCGGAGACGATTTTGAAGTAAAAGTCAATATCCTTGCACAGGAGTCCGAAACATCAGCGCAAAACTCCTTGAGGCTTTTTGGATCAATGCCAAAAACCTTACAATGAATAGCAGGGACGAATGCCCAGAGGTCATACGCGACCTGACCCCGTATGTTCGCATCAATTTTTGATACGGGATGGTGCAGTTATCAACCATAAGCAACTATAATCGGCTGTTCTAATCTTCCTCACTGGAAGTCACGTGAAAAACGGTGAGTTTTTCGAGAAGCTGTTGATCATTTAATTACCATAGAGTTTTTCGTTTTTTTATAAGTGTTACTGAAGCGTTTGGCCTAGTAGATTGTATACCAGTATACCCTTCCAGGCTCTGAAGACGACGAAACGTCAGCTGCTGTTGTATTGTGTGTTTTCGCATGGAAGTAAATGCATGCTATTTAACAACCTCGCGATTGCTGAGCAAGAAAACGACGCATTCATATTCCGATGCCGAGGTTACTAGAAAGTCGATCCTGGGAACTTTTATCACTTGTGAAAATTGTTCCTGGATGTTTAGATTATAGAGCTATTTTAAAAATCGAGTATTTCTCCTTAGAACTCACCAATCTAGAAAATTTGTATTTACCAACTCAGCGGCTCTATCCAGGAAACATTTATCATTAGTGAATAAGTTTCCAGAAAATAATGATTATTGGAATTTCAGATTTTGCAGGTGTCGATTCGATAAACGTTAGGCGTTTCAATAAAAATGAATACTTAAAAAATGACTTCTCTCAAGACCGGAAGGGTTATGGGCTCTTTCAACGGACGTTTGAATGGCTCAATCCGTTCATACTGACCATGGTCAGCTTCAGCAGCAGTGGATGGATTTCCTGCCATATCTGCAAAAAACACTTTGTCAAGAGTTGTTACAAAAATCAATTAAAGGCTGAAATAAATTTCCGCCGAGAATCGACGTCTTAAACGCCTATTCATACTGTAAGTTAAACATTATAGAGTGAAGTCGAAACACAAAGGAAAACCGCAGAAAATGTTGAAACAAAGAAGTACAAAGTTAGGAAACTAAAATCTGTGTTGCAGCCAAATATAAAAACTGAAAACAATTACGTACAAAAAAAGGAAGCCGTGGAAACAATTGGAGTTTTTAGGAAAGCAATCACATGGTGAGGTCCATCGCATCTGTGTCTCATTTACTTATTATACTCATCCAACTTCGTAGCAATACGGTGGAGCAGCCATTTCATCGTAGAAAAGTGAGCAGAAAAATCCTTGCTGATATCAATATTGAGGGAAATCTGGCCAGTGTGTATTTCGAAATAACACGGGTTTAAAGCAGACGAGACTCCCTGCTACATCGTCTTCGAGCGCTCCGTAGAAAGGAAAGACCTGCCATCACTGGAATGTTTGATTTTCAAGGAATTGTAATCAAACGGCAACAAACCGCTTCGTGGTGGATAGTGAGTGATAGTGAACGAAGATTTGGGAATGACTTAGTTCAGATATCTGCAGATGCCATGAAAAACCATGTTCGATCACCGTTGAACATGCCAACGAGAAAAACAACAGATCTACACATCGCCACTTTCCGAGTCCACGTAGAAATCTCACCGTCTCCGTGACTGACGTCTGCAAGATTACGGAACGAATAAAAAAAGTACTAGGACCTATACGACGTGTTATGGCTGGGAATCATATCTTCATCTAAGGGGTTTTCAGAGAAAATCGGTTCTAAACAAAAAAACGACACATTTTGGAGACATTAAGGGTAGAGAAGAGATAATCTTAACATTTTTACCATTCGCAGTTCGTTAGGGGTTAAACGCTTTCTATTAAAGGATAAAAGATAAATCTCTTGGTTTGATCAATCTCTCTAGGGATGCGACTTCATTAAGTATCGTTCGAGGTGATTGAATGCATACCTGGCCTTTACAATGACTCGCGGTGGCCTACCGATGTATCGAGCCAGTGCTGCTATCCTCCTAGACAAGTCTGGTACTAATTCGACCACCTCGGAGGAATGGAAGGGTTGGTGAGCCATGGACACGAGGATCGACTCCACTTTTGTGTTGCAAGACACCTCCAACTACTGCGTCACACTCGCCCTTGCGCCTTTCATTAAGGTGAGGTTTAAACGTAGAACTAACAAAGAAAAGTACTGTCAGTGATTAAGAAATTTTTCTTTTCGCTAATCGTAATTAAGTTACTTCTTTTCTTTTTGTTCATCCGTTTACCTTGTAGTAGGCTTTTATAGCTTTACCATCGTACAGGCTACGGGTACCATGACAGCTCCTATTCAATTTTTACAGAGTAATTTCTCAAGATGAAGGTTTCTTGACGGCGACAACCATCTTCGTTGTGTGTAACGACACCATACCTTGAAATTTTCACATATTTTTCATACTATTTTTTAATTTATTTACATTTTTATTTAATTCTAAAAATAGTTTTTTTATTTTTATTCATTCAATTTTTGAAAAGACTTTATTTAACCACAACGTTGCTGAGATATTTGCAAAACTCTGGACCGCAGGTGTCTATGGTGGGGAACGAACGCGCTATTATCCTTTCCGGGGAGTAACGCGTTCACCACCACACCATGCGGGTCCTTTGTTTCGCACGTCTCTCAGCTATTTCTATCGATCTTTTTGCCACAGCAATCACCCGTCAGCGGGGTTGATCTGGGGAGCGCAAATCGGCATAGAACCCAGTTAAGAGACGTCCGAAACAAAGGACCCGCATGGTGTGGTGGTGAACGCGTTACTCCCCGGAAAGGATAATAGCGCGTTCGTTCCCCACCATAGACACCTGCGGTCCAGAGTTTTGCAAATATCTCAGCAACGCTGTGGTTGTATTTCGCTTAGTAACCTGCCATGAAAATTATAGAAGGCAGAAAACAAAACGTTAAAACATTGAGACTTTATTTATTTTAATTTTTTTATTTGTGTTTAAGCTATGGCTGTGATTTCAACTACAGCCATAGCTTAACTGGGTTCTATGCCGATATGCGCTCCCCAGATCAACCCCGCTGACGGGTGATTGCTGTGGCAAAAAGATCGATAGAAATAGCTGAGAGACGTGCGAAACAAAGGACCCACATGGTGTGGTGGTGAACGCGTTACTCCCCGGAAAGGATAATAGCGCGTTCGTTCCCCACCATAGACACCTGCGGTTCAGAGTTTTGCAAATATCTCAGCAACGTTGTGGTTGTATTTCGCTTAGTAACCTGCCATGAAAATTATAGAAGGCAGAAAACAAAACGTTAAAACATTGAGACTTTATTTATTTTAATTTTTTAAAAAGGCGCCTAAAAATAGTCTCGTCAAAAAAAATCTGTCCATGTCCGATTTGATATCGACAGCCAACATACTCCCGACAGCATTGCCAACCATCCCTAACCCTCCACCCTCGACTAATCACAGACGATCATTGTTCTGAACACGTTTCACTTCCGAAACAAACAACGCATCCAATAGGTAGCTTCGTATTTAAAAACTATTGATTGGGTAACTTTTTATCATATCACAACAAAATAGCACTTTTTACTTTGACCTTAGTGTAGTCACAGTCAGAAGACCTAACCACCATCAAATACAACCTGTTTCTAAAGTTTCCTACCGATCATTTTTCTGCGATTTTGTGCACTTTCTTTCACGTCCCAGGAAATGAAGACGTGTTTAATCTCATATAAAGCATTGATCAAGTAAAAAATCACTTCGGTTCTAGACCATTTTAGTTTAAAGTATATTAATTCGAAAATAAAAACTGATAAGGCAATCGTTCAAAATCTTTGTTTAGATTATTTTTAAGTTAAGTAGCGCTCCCTACCAAATCACACGTGCTGACGCTTCGACCCGGCTATTTCCAAGACTGCAAGGGAAATTGACTCGACCAGATTTCTGCGATACTCATAAAAAACATGAAATTCTCAAGCAACGGCTGAAACAACATGGAGAATGTCCGACGACCGTCGTGGATGTTGGATGCGAGGAAACGAATCGAATGCAAGAAGTGCTGGGATCTGCACAGTAGATGTGATGACGACTTATATAATAAATGAACAATAAGAAGGTGAGTCAAATGCATTTCACAAAGTTTTTAATCTAAAAAATTGCAGCACTGACGAAAGACTCTATTACTCCAAGTTCTGCTTTCTCTACTTCATTTTTTAAAATCAGTAACGGGTAGTGAGTGGTAGTGATACCGTTCATTATGCGGGCGACCTTGCCTATCCAGGATCTGTTTCGGTCCTGCACTGGGTCACCAAGTCTCTCACTCCTCTGGGATCGGCAAATTGCTACAAGACTTGTTCGGTCCTAGCTTACTCTCTATATTCCATGTAGGAACGGTCTAGCACGGCTGTCTTAAAATTCTAAGGAGTACGAAATTGACCTAAACTCAACGATATTCGTGACGAAGATGGAAAATAATCTTCAACTTTCGCGGATAGTGGATGCGAAGAAAAAAGTTGAATGCAGGAGCTCTTACTTTTAGCACAGTGTGATACACATGATATCGGACCAGGCAATAGAGTTTTTCTTGTTTTACATAATCTGACCACATTTAACGCCAACCCGGAATTTCGTGGATTCGATTCGTTTCCTCGCGGCTATCAACCACGAAGCTCTTTAGACTTTCGCCTAGATTCAATTGTTGTTTGAAGACTTTTAATCTTCTTCATCATACACGTTGAAATCGCTGCTCGAATTTTTTTTTGGAATCCCAGGTTAAACCTGATATAGCATCACCGCGTCTTCATCACAGTCATTCACCATCTTTCATAAACTTATGAAAAAGATATTCACAAAATTTGGATCGTAGGGCAAATCGCAAAGGGCTGAGTGGTGCAGTGTTTAACAGGCAAGCCCTCGAAAAGGGTAATCGTGGTTCGATCTGGTCTGGGGTCCAAGATTTACGAATATTTCAGCATCATTCCGGTTGCATTTCACATAATACTCTGCTGTGGAAAAAATTACAATAGGCAGTAAGTAAAAGGTTGAAATTATAAAAAAAATTGACCATAGACAAGTATAGTACCAATTTTACTACCACGGATTGCTGCCCAGTTTGGATCGGGGAACACCAATTAGGGGTAGTTGGAAGGAAATCAAGCGCCGCTTTCTCATCGGCAGCTGATGGTAACTTCTTCTTGTGTCAAGGATAACTCAGCTTAACATAGAAATATTCATCTAACGTTAATCAATCCCAAACTTATCACGAACTAACCGAAAAAGTTTGCTTATTAAAGATGATTGGGGTGATGTTTTGATAGTGAATGCGAGATCCATTAGAGCAGAAGAAGCACAAACCTAATTCCAGAATGGTTTCCATCGAAATCGAAATATTTCAGAAGTAAAAGTTTCAGCTCTGGAAATCTGAGGCTGTTAATAGTCGACGGTCGACAAGCAAAAGGAAGTTTAGTGGGAGGACGTTTAGCGTCTATTGAATGATTGCTCAGAAAAAAACATGGAGCCAAAATTCATTTTATACTTCTTTCTTCTATCTTCGACAACAACAATGACTGAATTTGACTCCTTTTATCTGATCCTAATCTTTTTTCAGATAAAGCTTTGAAAATTTCCTCCTTTATACTTTGATTCGTAATACGGACGAGGCATCTCTTGTTTTGGATTCTGGACGATTCTGCGAAGCAACTTACTTGGATACTTGGATACTTGAACAGCCGGTCCTCACTGGTTGTGAGGGCCTCAGCATATTCTCGAATTTTTGGAATTTTAGCTGGTTTATCTATCGTGTTTTCCTGGAGTCTGGAGGTCAGCCTAGCCAAAGTCTGACCCAGGTCGTCACCACCATAGGCAGTCGCCACCTTTGTGGAAATAGAGATTTTCCACCAATAGTTTGATACCAGACATCGGTGGTTTCTGGTATTGGTTTACTCCTAGCTAGGCTTCCTGATGGAAACGCTGGACTCCTTCTCAGCTTGGTAGACCATGCCGGGAATGAATCATCGCGCTATACATCGTACCCCAACACCCAGGAACACCTCCCAGCCACGATGGAGCGGTAAGCCACTGGGAGGTGAGGAAACCTAATGAATAGTATTCTCATCGTGATTCCAGATTTATGGACCGTCCGAAAGAAATAGTTTAAAGAAATTGTTCAGCATTAGTTTAATTTTAGCAATTTTTCGAGAGTTCAATCCTTCGCTCTCCCTGTTCGCTTATTTGGTTTGTCTTCCTTACACAAAAAAGTTTATACGTCGAAACAGTTGTGTTATACTATGAAAGAGACTAGTGAGGACTACGTTGTCACAGAAAATGATAAGAGAAAGAAATCGCTTAAATGGGCTGAATTAGGTAATTATTTCCATAAAACAACATCCAAAACTATTTTGTAGAGGGTTTGCTGGTATAAGTTTTGAAAAACCGATGATTTAACGAGCTTCGATCGTTACCGTATCGGAACAAAAAATCACCGCCATCGGCGAACGAAGAAACAAATGGAAAGTCTATGGAAGACTACATGATTCGTGAAGACGGGTATTCCAAGTGTCCAGGTGACCATGCCATACTATTTCAAAGTTTTCAACACAACAAAACGCTCTTGCTAAAGCGCTTAGTTTTTTTTTTTCTGCGTGTTTCTAAGCATCCAAGTGATGTGATATTCTATAAGGGTTTATTATCTGTATGATTTCCAGTTACGGCGGATTCAGTTCAACCAGTAGATAACGAACTTGGTATTTGGTGCTACTCATTTCAGCCGGAATTGGTATCCTACACTTTTACGGGGGCGCATGTCACATCCAAAGGATTTGAATTTTGCCTTCGAATTATCAAACGAAAAAAATATGGGTTATATTGCCGCGATCATTTCCGCACCAAATTCTTGAACTGTTGGATGGACAATTATTAGATGCATTGCTGATGGCGTATCTTTTTCCATTCATAACTACTACTGATGAAGAAAAAAGCGCTTGAATCGTTATGGTTAGAGGTGCCCTGCAACACATGCGTGGTCGTTGGTTCGTTCCCGCTTCATGTGTTCAACAATCCCTCCATCCCTCCGGGGTCAGTTAGTTGGTGCCAGGCGGTCTGTGACGAAGGCAACACTGACTTCAGACCACCGAAGTCATTGTATAAGGCATATACGCATTAAATCACTTTTAACGGTGTTTGGTGAAACCGATTGCACAGAATATTCCTGAGGGCTTGATCAAAGCCTACGGCTTTGTCCTTTTCCTTTTATTGATGAAGAAGGTCAATCTGATCTGCCGATTAAGTTCAGGTCTAATGTACTGTAGGCTTCTGCTCTCACTGACATGATGAATGCTGGTTGAATACGGTTTCCGCACTAGATACTCCGCATTTAACGGTGCTGAGTCTTCAGACCTTCAGAGTCTTCGCAACAAGCACTTCTCGGCCTTTGTGAAGTGGAGAGCTCTTTTCTGGTCTTTATTTCCTCCAAGACAGTTGCGACTTCTTCTATTAATTGACCAACTTAATCGATATACTAAATATATAGGTCAATCTCGAAATTATACATGAAACCTAAATCACTTATGTGGATATCGTGTTTTCTAACTGGTTTTTCGTAAAGGATTGCAGTAGACGATAAAGCATAAACGGAGACTTCTTCAATGATTGTTAGAGGTGGTTGAATACACATCTGGTCTATGCAATGACCTTCGGTAGCTTGCAAATGTGTGAAGTTAGTGTGCTTATCCTTCCAGGGAAGTCTGGTACCAATTTGCCGACCCCGGAGTGATTTGGTGAGCCTGGGCACGAGGATCGATCCCTTGTGTATTGCAGGGTACCTCTAACCACTGCACTAGATTGTGTTGAATACTTTTAGCAAATTAGCAACTTACATACCAGATATTATAATTGCAGTTACTAGAAAGTATTATGATTCGAAATAAAACCGCGGTATCCCAAAATCTCTACATTTATTCAAAAACAAGAACATTGTTCTCCTCATGAAGCAAATGATGACATGAGACGTATCTCGTCACGGTCAGGTGGCAGTTTAGTCTTTTGTGAACAGATGCCACATGTGGAACCCGTTCTTTCAGTGAGTTTTAGAGTTCCTAACAAATATTTGAATAGATTAATAGAAAACAAGTGAAAAAGTAAGACGAGAATAGGACCGATATTGGGAAACCGGAAAATGAGATAAGGATCGATAGATGAAAATTGAGCAGCTGTCACGTTGGGATCTTCAACTCTAGCAGGTACGAGGCGGTACCTAAACAGATGGTCAACAAGTGGAAACAAGCGCTAACATTTTGCGCATTGAAGTCTAGGTGTCGTTGTAGTGCAAAGAAGTAAAAAGAATAAGAAAAAAAATGAAAGATCAGCATCAATTCGATCGGGTCGGTTGAGTTTCATGGTTTGGTTAGATCAGCTTCGCTTTCTATCCGCCATATTTGTTAGATTTCATCACACCCACCATTACACGAGAAAATAGAAAGTTTTAGAAAATTAGTAAAAACATTCTTTCACATACCTCAAAATACTAACTTTCTATAAACCTCAGCATAGATAGTTGATATATTTTTTTATATGATCTTATAAACTGATCTTCTTAAGCTGATGCGGGGTTGGTACAGGTCTTCGTTGTCGTTGTCGTTGTTGCTGTTGTTGTTGGTCGATGGCCGATGTTTCGGCGATTTCGTTTTCCTTAGAGCCGTGATGTCACGAGTGGGAATCGCCGAAACGTCAGCCATTAACCAACAACACCAACAACAACGACCACGACAACGAAGACCTATACCAACCTCGCATCAGCTAGGGAAGACCAGTTTATAAGACCATATAATTAAATATTCTTTAACATAATCATTGGGGCTAATGCGGTAAGCATGCGAAAATAATCTTTAAAATTGTGGACGTTGACGAAACAGCGGTGGTGTAGTGAAAGCTGGACTTGAAGCAATTCGGTCCTGAAGATAATGAACACATCGGAACGTCGTTAGCCACAATAAACGTTATTATCTAATTAATTAATCAACAAAAGGAAATATTGGTTGCTTATGAAGTGATCATGGAGAGGATAGCACAATGGTAGTGATGTCCGCCATCACAAGCATGATGCTAGTTCGATTCTGCTCCGGGCCAACCAAGCCTCTTATCCCTCTGGGGTCGGGAAATTGGTACAGGACTTCTGTGGAAAAAAAATCACTCTTTGAAATTCAACTGGGAACGCTTTAGACCGGCTATCTCAGGTCTCCAGGGACAATTGCTCGACCATCATTCCACGTCATTCAAGGTGAAACGAAAATTTTCAAGCAGCAAGCGAAGCCACACGTGAAAGCTTGGCAGACCTTCGTGGACGATGGATGCGAGGAAACGAATTGGATGTGAGAAGTGCTGGGATCTGCACAGTAGACGCGAAGACGGGTCAAATAAAACGAAATAAAAAATAGAAAAATGAAGTGGTCGAATAAAAATCTACTCCAGAAACACATTCTTTTCTAACGAAGAACTGCCGCATGCATAAAAAAATCGTTGATCGTGAAAAACAAGATCCAGCTGTTCTCAAACAATGGAATCATTGGCAAGTGTCTCGTTCTTATACAAGAATGAATCACTCCCAGGGTTTTAATGGATTGTTGCGAAAAAACCTCATAGTAGCGCCAACGAAATTGTTGAGTTGATCAGGAATTAATGCCTACTTTTAGTTACAAACGCAAAAGCGTGTGTCGCAGTGGTCGGAGGCGCCCTGTAACACACACGTGGAATCGATCCTCGCGCACAAGGTCCACCAAGCCTTCTGTCCCTCTGGGATCACGAAATTCGTCCCAGACTTGTCTGAGAGGATAGCAGTACTGGCTCGTTGCATCGGTATGCCACCACGAGTCATTGTAAAGGCGATATATGCACCCATACGAGCTTAATGAAGTCGGATGCATGGCGTCTCCCTAAGGGATTGATCAACGTCGAGAGCTTTTAGAGCTTTTTCTAAGCTCAAAATAGAGATTTCCTAGCTTGACATAAGCTTTATTAGTAAGGTGAAAATTTCAGGAGCGGAGCACTTTTACGAACGTGGTGCAAACTTTTTTGCTTCAGCGCGATAAAGGGTGACACCTGTGGAGCCAACCCTGTGTAGAGAAGGAACTCTTAGTTGTTGCACGATTGTGGAACATTTTCTCAAAAGGAGTTCACGATATGCCCGAAAGTAGTAGTTTCGGTTGGCGAGAACCATAAGAATACTGGACGCGATAAGACTTTCTATTCCAAGCATCTTTCCTGTAACTTTTATGGTATTGAATGGAACGGTTTCTGTGTCAGACAGAGCCGTACAACCGATCTTCTCCTTTTGGAATGCTCAACACCAGAGTCAAAGATGACTTCCTCGCAATTATTCATGCATTTTATTAATTCGCTCGTGCCAATTTTCCATCATAATGCTTTCGGAGGGTTGTATGAAGAAACCTCTGCAGAGCGGGATATGCCAAGCACACTAATAATTCGTTATGGTCTTCCTATGACGAAATTTGGCATCTAGAAGTGTTTCCATGCTTCATCGTTGTGCAGAACGTTGTCAGTTGCCGAATGGAATCCAACTTTCGCCCTACATCAAAATCGCTAGCTGTAAATCTTTCTTACCCAAAAGAAGCTAAGAATACCTTTCATCTGCGACGTCATATATCGAGTTTTTTAGCTTTCTAAATTTTCTTTACGTGTTCTGAAACTGTTGCTCTTCTTCCATTAAGTCTCCAGGCATTATACGCGGACTTCGCTCGTGTGATTGTCGTCAGCGGTAATGGTTGAGTTCCCAATCTGTTCAACTTCATAGTACTCATCTCCATTATGAAGCCATTCAAACCAACGTCGAACCACGTCGGTGTTTTGCTGCCCAAAGGTACCGTTAACATTGCAATGCCTTATAATGTTTCTTCTTCCTTACTTCGAAGTTTCATTTATCATTAGAAACGCACGAATTTACTTTTTCGTAATTTTTATTTGAGTCCTCCATGTTCGGAAAAAATTCAAATAAAAAATATGAGCACAGGAGCACGAACGCGATGCTAAGTTTTTTGCCTACAATGCTGAATGCGATAAGAAGCACAAAAGGGTTTTTGCAAAGACAAATCCCTAAAGGAAAGAAGAAAAAGGAAAATCCTGTTAATTTTCTACCAACACATAGACGATTTGGTGACAACGGCCAACCTTTGGACTAAGGCCAAGCAAAAAAGCCATTTATCAGTGTTCAATTTAGGAGTAGGACAAATGCACTTTGTAGTGCTTTCTTTATATGGACATGTATCGTGTATAATATCAATGGAGAGAGAGCAGAAGATCGCTGACGCTGCTGAAAGTGATCCATTCCTGAAAAGCAGCCGTAAACCTAGCCTTGATTCAAGTATGTCGGCGGTTGTTTGCTGCGATGACGTGGGTCGACTTAGCTGAGCTGTCTTGGAATTCTAGGGAGAATGATGCTTGACCATCGCTCAACATGTCTATTAGAACAGAGAAGAACAGGTCCTCAAACCGTGGCAGCTACACACGTGATCGACTATCTCTATGAATGAAGGTGGCAAGGCAACGAAACGAATGGAAGTGCCGTGACTGCATAAGAGGAATCGAAGTACGTACGAAAAGAAGTATTATTAAGAAAATAGATGACTCTCGTGAAATGATCGTTGGAAATCTGAAAGGATGATAGTTTTATAAATTTACTTTGTACGAGCCGACATGGTATGCTGTGCGGATCCCACCACTTCTTGCGTTCAGTTTGTTTTCTCGCATCTATCATCCACGAAAGTCTTCGGATTTGTGCCTAGGATCCGCTGTTGCTCTAGCATTTGCTCCTTATCACGAAAGTTGTTGAATACTTTTCAAGTAGTAGTTAGACTAGAAAGGTTAGTTCTTCACAAGAGGTAGCTGAGAACGTTTGGGGATTAGAAACAACATTTCTCTGTCAGGTTTGGCACCGGTCACTGATCCGGAAAGAGCGGGAAGCTTGGTTTGCAATGTGCAAGGTTTAACCAGCGCTCTGAGTGCACTGAGCGACACAACTACAACTATGCCATTCAGGACTGGTATATATAGGCCGCAATATCAACGAATTTCTTGATAATGAGCATAGCAAAGAATTACTACCTTGTAGTGACACTCACGTGCGACTTTCTCTTAACCTCGGAATTGATTAAATAATTCTTTTTACTTCTGTTCAGCAAACACGAGATATTATTTTATTTCTTTATTTACGTACAAGCTGACGTTTCGGCGGATTTCGCCTTTATCAGAGCCTGGAAAGGTCATGTTGACAGCAATCTATTCGGCCAAACACCTCATAATCAAACAGGCAAAACGATACTCTGTTTGGTTAAGGAGGTGTTTGGCCGAATAGATTGCTGTCAACTTGACCTTTCAGGCTCTGAGGAAGGCGAAATCCGCCGAATCTTCAGCTTGTACGTAAATAAAGAAATAAAATAATACTTCGCGTTTGCTGAACAGAAGTAAAAAGAATTACTACGTTGCTACATGATGAATTCAGTCAGTTCCCTATCAGATGATTTGTCACTGATATGGCTTAAGACTGATGAACGTTCTGTTTATAAGCGCCGTACCGGTTTAAGCGCGAAGTAGTTATGGTGTTGAGAAAAGGAAAAGAAAAACTGACCAAACAAACTTCAATGATGCGGTGATATTTGCAAAACTCCGGACCGCATGTGCCTGCGGTAGGGAACGAACGCGCTATTGTCCTTTCCGGGAGTAACGCGTTCACCACCACACTATGCGCGTCCTTCGTTTCGCCTGTCTCTCAGCTAGTTCTATCGATTCTAGATCTTAGCATCATTGAAAGTTATATTTCGCAATATACCCTGCCGTTGAAAAAGAGTACACTGTAAATAGTAAGTTAAAACTGTGATTATAACTGCAGCATCGGCTTAATTGGGTTCGCTGCCGATTTAGGCCTCCAGATCAATCCCGCTGACGGGTGATTGCTGTGGCAAAAAGATCGATAGAACTAGCTGAGAGACAGGAGAAACGAAGGACCCGCATGGTGTGGTGGTGAACGCGTTACTCCCGGAAAGGACAATAGCGTGTTCGTTCCCCGCCGCAGACACCTGCGGTCCGGAGTTTTGCAAATATCTCACTATCATTAAAGTTGTATCTTACTGTTATAAAAATGTTATCAATAAATCTTTTTTTTATTGTTTTTTCTAACAGAACTAGCTTCAATCAGGACGAAGTGGATCTGGCAGAGGTTTCCAGAATTAATAAAAATCTCAAAGCCACTGAACTCTCGACGATTTGCCGTTCAATTTAGAACACAATCACTAACGATATAGAAGAAAACTACGGAGAAAAGCTTCTTGGCGGTTTTCCAAATTGCAAAACTTTCCGACTCTTTCTAACCGATAGCAGCTTTACCTTAGGATGTATGAAAAGGTTCCCTACAAGACGAAAAGTTTAAAAAGAAGTTTAATGAAAAATAGAAACCTTAATAAATTGTCTCACAGAAAAAAACCTAGACAAGAATTTCTCAGCTGACCTTTTAAGGAGAAGGTCATGCTTATCAATATCGGTGAATGTATTAAAAGTACACCGGTGCCACTTGTGTCACATTTAGCACCACTATGAAAAAGAGTCTAAAACAGTGAAATACTTCGCATTTTTGGCCAAACTAAAAATCACAGACAGGTTTCATTTTCGTCGTATTTTCAATGACTGAAAAAAAGAAAGAAGGGAAGAACTTGGCCCGTATAGTAGTAGACTACCGTATCCAAAATTATACGAGTCAAAATTGTACGTGACTATTTTGTGGTTTGAAAAACCTTATCGACGCAAATAACAAATGTGAGTTAATCGATAAGACCAATGTGAATCGGTGATAAACATCGTTGATAATGTTGGCGGTGGCAGCAGGTAGTGGAATTAATTAATTTCTACGATAACGAGCATACAATACAAATCTCTGGATGCCCAGCAAGATCGCCATGCTCTTCTAGTTGGTTCTAAACAGAAAACGATCAGTACATTAGTTGCGTAGTAGTCAGGGTAATGTTGGACATCAGTGCATTGCTGAATACTGTCAACAACAACCGCGTTGTTGCGGATCGCACTTGGTCGCGAGCGACCGACAGAGAAGACAAATGGACGGTCATAAAGCGAAATCGACGAAGACGACGACAATCATCCGCTTCTAGACAGGAATAAATAAAGAATAAAGCCTTCGGAGTTGAACAATCCCTAAGTGATGAGCCATGCATTCGATTCCATTCATGGTAAAGGGGAATAGATGATAATTCGCACATATAATGACATGATACGGCCTATGTGTTAGGTGAACTTCTTTTTCTAGTAAGACAGGCATCAAATTTTGACTACGCAAAATTGGAAATCTCAGTGCGTCTGGGGTAAAGGATGGAGCCAAAGACCACGTGTTTTGTAGGTCGCCACAATCCATTGCGCTACAACCAAAGACCAACCAAGGCAGGAATCAGCGCTACTGCGAACCGTTCTTCACTGTTGCGCTCTGGAGTTTCTTTACTATTGCTATGAAATTTGCTGTCCTTCTAGCAAAGTAGTCTGATCAAATCTGATCAAAAATCAATAAAGTTTTGACCTAGTTGCTTTGTTTTTCGAGACCATAAATGGTGTCTTATAATTGGCCGATTTCTGTCTTCCAGTGACCATCTGTTTTTAAACAAGAATATCTTTACTTTTGCATTGTTATATTCATTGCAAATAATTTTGAATAGTATCTATTGTTTAAGGATCTTCTCCTGCATTCGTTGAGCGCTTCGCCACAGCAGTGGGTTGTTCTCGAGTTTATTCTCACACCAGGGCTGTCCACCTGAAAAAAGAGTTCAGCATTTCCACCTGGAAACTTAAGCAAGGGTTAAATAATGCTACGAATAATAATCTCCAAAATAATGTCGTAACCATTCATGAGAATTGCGGCGAAGGGGTAAACCTTCTCATCAATAAAGAGCAACGAATACTTACGCACCCGGCCTCCTACACTTTGGCAGTGATTGCAAAGGCTCTCAGAAGAACAGAACCTGTCCCACTAATAAAATACTGACCTGTAAACAAGCTGGTGATTAGAGTGAGCTTTTCGATCATTTAACACGAGTCTTCAAATTTGCCGTGCGAATCCCAACGTTTCTTGCCTTCCATTCGTTTTCTCGCAACCATCGACAACGAAGGATCGCGAACATTCGACGTGTGAGTTCAGCTGCTGCTTGAAAATTGTCGTCTTCTTCATGAATGCCGTTGAATACTTGTCGAGTTGATTCACTCTATAAGCCTAGTATAGCCGAGTTATCGTTTCTTGTTCGATAGCGGGGAGCGGAGTGATCGTAGCCAAGTCTGAAACAGGTTTCCTAACTTTGGAGGGATGAGCGGCTTCGTAGGCCTCGTGTGGACTCGAACCAGTGCCATGCACATAACAAAAAGCCTCACTACCATTGCCTTACCTGTTGCCTAGTTTGTTTTTTTTCTAATAAAAGGATAAAGTTTTCGGCTTTGATCGATCCCTCAGGGATACTCGATGCACTCGATTTTATTAAGCATCGTCGGAGGTGATTGAATGTATATCTGGCCTTTAAAGTGACTCACAGTGACTTACCGATGTATCGAGACACTGCTACTATCTTCCCAGACAAGTCTCATACCAATTTTACGACCCCGGAAAGATGGAACTTTGTGAGGCCGATCACTGGAATCGATTGCATGTGCACATCGCCAGGCGCCTCCGACCACTGCGCCACACGCGCAATTTTTTCTCTAATCAACGGATTTTGATTTGAATCTCATTCAGGCTTTTTCTGTTGTTGTGTCCTCTCTAAAATAAAGTGATCTTCTGATTTCCCGTTTGGTAAGTAATTGTGTTAACTATCAATTCTTGTTAAAAGTCGCACAACATGCGCTAAAAGTTGAAGCATTTTTTTTATTTATCACTGTGAATTTTGAAAACCTAGCAAACGAATGAGTGGTTTTCATAGTCCTGGTCTTCTTGGATGGAACAATCAAAGCACCACAGTAAGAAAAGCATTCTCAAACTTCATCATGCCATGAATAGAGCAGGTCAGGAGTTTGGAGTTAAAACAGCCAAGTGATCATCTAAAAGTTTCTGCTACATCTTCCATGGCGTTACTTCGCATGGAGAGAGGAACAGTTGTAATATTCCACCTAACCTCCTAACGCACACAAAATCAATAAGAAATTAACATGTGCTGCAGTTTTACAGCAGTAATGTGCCAGATCTCAGCTCTTCTATCTCATGTGAGACATTTGAGTTCGCTCAGCCAAAAGTGGTTTCAGGAGCGTACGGCTTCGAGATCCAGATGAAAAGAAACCATATACAGACATAGAGACTCATAAGGATCTAGACGATGGCGTGCTGTCTTAATCGCTTTGATTTGCCTTAAAACTTCTACTCATGGGTGACCACCTCCGTTGAAAGTTTGTGTTTATGTAAGTGTAAATGTATCTTGAACGTCTTCCGACCAAAATGCTGTGGTTGTTACAATTGGTGTTGATATCCCTAATTCAACATCTCCCATCCAGTTAATGGGTCTCATCATTTTTCCAGAGACTCTAGTAGGTGGTCCACATGCACTCGGGATAGAAAAAGTACCAGACCTATCATATTCCTTGAGCAAGCAGCGCCATGTCGGAAGCTAGGACAACACAAGAAGAACTGATAAATAAGAGTACTGTTATACGTCAAAAATTATTGATCGATGGTTAAATCACATGTTAAGCCCGACAACAATTTTGTGTAATTTCAAGTAAACAAACAAGCATTCTTTGCTGTCCATAATGAATTACTGTTCCGGTTGCACCTCGATATTCGACGAAATCGAAATAAACGCTGGCTTTAGGAAGCCGTACGTCGCATTTCATACACATTTTCACTAATTCCTCTTGTTTTGCTCCATAAAATACGAACCCTTACCTTGCTTTTTTAGTATGCCCATATCTTGCAACCCGTATTTTTCAGTATACCCATATTGTGGGAATCCCAGCACTCCCTTCAGTGTATTCGCAACCTCCACGTCCATCATCCACGGGGGTCTCCGAGTTTACCCATGGAATCGTCTGCTCCTTAAAATTTTGAATTCTTCTGTGCTAGAGTTTTCCAAGCTAGCGGCTTGACCCCAGACAACTGTGACACTAATTTCCTAAAGCCGTAAGAATAGGCAGAATTGAGCCATGCCATTATCGAACTGGGACCTTCAGCGCATCGAAAGGGATCTCTACCACTGTGCTATCTACGCGCTGAGCAATTAATTTAGTTAGATTAAAGTAGTTCTGAATGAAGTTATGAAAAGTTCGGCTCCGATCAATTTATCAGATAATAAAATAACAGAAAGCAATTTCCGAGATACAACATAATTTCTTCCAACGCCTAATATACACATATTTGACATTTTATATCCGAATGGTACGTCTTTTGCGTAATAGTCATTTCGTGCGCCTTTCATGTTTTTTTCTTTTGCTACAAAGCATCAAGAAACCTTAATCTGGGCGTTCTAGAAGAGAGTGCGTGCGGACTGCTCGTGTTGAACAGAAGGGGGTTGGCGAGCATGGCTGATCCTGGCGTTGACTTATACCTGGGCTTCTGGTTAAGGATTAGAATTCCTTGTAGTCTTAGGTAACCTTGTAGATTATGCGAACATCCTTGTGTACGTCATAATTCAGTACTTGGAAAGTATTTGCTCCACCATCAGAAATGCGGTTATAAAGCGTCGAACGGACTGCGGGCACGCATGTATTAAACTAAATTGTGGAAAACCTATGCATTCTTAAGGCAATTAAACATTCACGAAGTCACCGCTAACGGTAACCGCTCGCTTGTTGAAGACTTTTCTTGTCAACAGAACCGATCAACACCAGCACTCCCCAAGCACTGAGACAATTCTGAGACCGCAAACACCTGCGGTCCGGAGTTTTGCAAATGTCTCAGCATTATAGAATTTCTCAGACAGTTTCTCCGATGAGTCGAATCGTCTGGATCGATTTCTACATTTTTTGTCGATTTCCAAGATCTTCAATGATTCCGATTGATCACCGTTGGATACGGAGGCGGAAGCGATGACGCATGCATTCATGCCATTGTTTTGCCAGCAATCATGTATTACGGCATTCCGCATCTCATTTTTATTTCATTGTCGTTGTTTTTACTTTTTCCCTTCTTTCTGGGAGAAATCACTTAGATAAACTGAGCCCACTTATCAGATCAAACCTATCGTATTTTTATGTACTGTTTTTTAATTTCAGAACTATGACGTCATTTTAAATGCTCTTCGTCCTATTTTGTTCTCATCTTAATAAGGATTTTGGCCGTACTCTTTTACTATACTTCGCTTTTGTTTTTCTAATCATGATACTCGGATTTTCACCGAAATTTTACTGCTTTTGCTTTGTTTTTGGGTTTTTAGGCCTTTTTTTACATCGATGCTTAGTGCTATAAAAGGTTTCATTTTTTTAAGTTTAGTCAGCACTCAGTCTTGATCAATCCCTAAGGGGATGCGTCATGCATTCGACTTCATCAAGTATTTTTATCTGGCCAATGCAATGACTTCGGATGGCCTACCGATGAGCTAACTCATCCCTGCTTTCCTCGCAGATAAGTTTGCTATCGATTTACCAATTCTGGAAGGGTGGAAAATTTGGTGAGCAAGGGGTGTGGAATCGAACAATTGACCCCAAGTGTATTAGATGTCACCTCTAACCACCGGGCAATATGTGTCACAGTCCACTTGTAAAAATGGTTTAACAGATGGGCGGCCATGAAAAATTGCTGCCAATGACGATAGCTGGATTGAATAAAAAAACGAAACTCGTCCATCTCATTTTTCTTGCTTTCTTCACAACGTTTGCATTAGGACAGGCTTGAGCCTTTTTCATTTGGATTTTCTTTTCAATCAAACCCGAAGTGGAGACTGACTTTATTTCACTCTATTGGCTTAGATCGATGCTTCTCTCATTGTTCTTGTTTTTCGATTTCATGGTTTTCCTATTTTTTATATTTATGTCACCACGACGCGTCTGGTGCAGTGGTCGGAGGCGCCCTGCAACACACATTTGGAATCAATTCCCGCGCACATGGCCCGCCAAGCCTTCCATCTCTCCGGGGTCGACAAATTGGTACCGGGCTTGTTTGGGAGGATAGCAGCACTGGCTCGTTAGATCGGTAGACCACTGCAAGTCATTCTAAAGGCCAGATATGCATTCAATCACCACCAAATGATGCTTAATGAAGGAGCATGCATGGTCCATCGCTCAAGGATTGATCAATACCGAGAGCTTTACCCTTTATCCTTTTATTTTCTGTAGTACGTTGAGAGATGGAAAATCGCATGGATCGATGTTGGTAGATGAAACGGCGTTGGTGAGTTATTCCCATTTAAATTCTCAGCGGCGAAACAACCTGAGTGAGTTTTCTCAGTTCAGTTTTCTAAACGTAAGAGAGCTTGGTTGAGTTTTTCCTGATCAAGCTCCAGCAGCATAACGGCCTGTGCGAATTTTGCAACTTTAACTTTCGAACTTTCGCTGGCTCATAGACAACCAGCTGTTCTCTCAATCCTCTTACAGCACTTGATGCATGTGCTGTTTTATGAGATCATGAGAGTTTGAATGAGACTGGAGGATTTATTCGCTCGTTATCGTTAGTGTTTTCTAACGGATTGATGACGTCGCTTCGAAGGAGAGAACCACCCTTGTCATGTTGTTGCGATTCGTCGCCGCCCTTCCCATCCTCCCCCACCAGCAGACGACGACGACAATGAGGACTAAGCTCCGACTTATCAATACAATTCTGTTGCTGTTCAATCTTCTAGCAGACCACGTTCAATGCCTTGGTGGAAAGTCATTTTCCGCTCAATCGGAGTCAAATTTGATTGACAGGAACTATGCAGTGTTGATACTGTGCGAGCCCCAACCACATCAGAACGTCGCCGTGAACGTGTCATTAATTCTGAATCCGTTTCAAGAAGACCAACTGATCAGATTTCAACGAGCCGGGGTTCCATTTGAGGTAATCATAACGATTTCTTTAGAGACTGGATAGATCCAATTCTAAGTTATAGTTTTTAGGTGGTATATGTTCTACAATTGTTGCTTGTGCTAGCGATAGTTGCCTTTTTATTCTAAACTGGAACTCCTTCGCTTTCTTCTTAACTGTTGGAATACCGTAGTGTGAATCACGACGATTGTGGATCGACAGAGATTTTGTAATATTTACTACAACAAATAGTTCAGCAGTTTTTTCCCACTAGGCCGTCTTCCTCCATTCCTTCTTTTTAGTAAGTAAGAGTCTTTTTTTCTAAAGAATAGTTTTAATGAGGTTTTCTTTCGGGCTCCATTATTTCAATGAAGCGTAGACCTCCAGAACGGAGTTGATAAAACCACAACGATGCTGAGATACTCGCAAAACTTGGACCCTGGGCCAGATCGAACCACGGCTATTCTTCCTTTCCTTTTACACACTGCACCACGGAGGCCATTGTTTTGCGTTTCTGCCAGCTAGTTTTTCACCTAACGCTGCCATCAGCAATCACCCGTCAACGGAGAGGGATATTCGAAGTTGACAAACTTGCATAAGTTAAATTAGATGTTCTCCACTTTTTTACAGACTAGTGCCCCCTACCACAACAACTTCCAAAAATAGGTAAAAATTGGCATTTTTGGTTTTTATTTAATAACTTGATATAAAGGGAATATTTGTTGATAAATTTTTGCATTGCTGGTTCGAGTAAGTCGATAGCTATGCTAACTTAATTTCTAACCCGTCCAACGGAACATAACGGATTCTTGAAAATCCACTAAATCACCTGTCACCTGTATCACCTGTAGTCCCGCTGATCGTTGAGTGACTCGAGCAGATGCCAGTAAATCTTCCATTTTTCCGTCGCGTGCGAGAGTAGCCCAGTGGGTCCTGCTCGCCCTAGGGACTCGTCAAGCATCACATCTTTCTTCACGGCTCTTTGTCAAGAACTCTGACTGTCGGATCGGTGGTTTTTCTGCCGTACGTTTGACATGCCGGGGAATCCAGTTACTAACGGCTCTTGTCCATTGGTTGTCGTTTATAAGAATTACGCGTCCAGGCCACCCTATCTCCGACTGTTTGACGTACAGAACGGCATCTTTAATTTTTCATCATTGACGCAGATGGGAGCATCGGATCCCATCTCTTACTTGTGTGAAACGGGATACTCCTAGCATCGTCCTTTCGACTGCGCGTTCAATAACACTAAGTGGTCACGGAGTCGGGTGTTCTTTGTTCTCTTCGCTACATCCTCGATGCTCTTGAAAGCTCACCAAGCCGCTCGTTTTTTTCTGCTCAGTTCTGGAGCTAGGTTGTTCATCATATTGATTTTCTGACCTAGATAGATGTAACTGGAGCATTCGGAGATACTCGTTCCGTTGAGCGTGAATGGGAAACGCGAAACCAATCCGTTTTTCATGAACATCGTGAGGTTTAGTCGAAGACCAACCTTTCTACAGGCTTCATCAAAGTCGTCAAGCATACGTTCCACTGGGTTAATGCTTGGTGTTATAAGGACAATGTCATCAGCAAAGCAAAGATGGTGTAACTGTCGACCGTCGATTTTCACTCCCATATTATTCCATTCCAATGTTGGCATGACTTTCTGGAGGATGGCGGTAAATAATTTTGGCGAGATGGTATCGCCTTGCCTAACTCCTATTTTGAAGTCAATGTTAATATCGTTGTAGAATGGTCATATTTTGGTTGTGAAATTTTTGTACAGCTCACGAAAAATCTTTATGTACTGAGTTGGGACTCCTTAACTATCAAAGGCTTCCAAGCATGCGTCTATGTCAACTAAATCAAAAGCCTTCTGTAAATCGATGATAGCGAGACAGAGCGGTCTTTTGTGCTCTCGCGATACTTCAATGCGCCGTGTTACCGTGTGGAAGTGGTCCATCGTATTAAATCCTCTTCGAAACCCTGCTTGCTCACATGGCTATCCTTCGTCTAGTGTTCTATCAATCCTGTTTAGGATGACTCGAGTGAAAAAGTTTGTAGACGACAGAGAGTAAGCAGATTGGGCGTTAGTTGCCGATACCGTGAAGCTTACCCTCCTTGAACAACAACACGGTCTTGCTGGCCTTCCACTGAGTAGGCACCTAGCATTCAAACAGGTAACGTGTGATGAGCCGAGCCAGTGTGTCAACATATCCATCCTCCTTTATTTCATATGACGGAAGGTGGGCGTGGCTATCGAAGAGATCCGAGTAGTATTCGTGAATGATTTTCTCCATTGCCTTTCTGGACGCTGCAACTGTTCCGTCTGGGCGCCGGAGAGCAATCATTTTGGTCTTGTAATTGGCGAAGCTTCAGTTGGCTTTGCGAATGCCTTTTCCAGCCTCTGCAGCTTCGGCCATTACTGCTGCTTTTCTCTCTCTCTAAGATATTCTTTTATGGCCTCTCTGCATTGTTTTGCAAGTTTGGACGTTAGTTCGCGACTGCCTGCAGCTCGTGCGATTCCATGCTGGCGTATCAACTCGAAAAAGCTCTCGGCGTTGATCAATCCCTGAGAGATGCGCCATGCATTCGACTTCATTGAGCATCGTTTGGAGTGATTGAATGCATATCTGGCCCTAACAATTACTGGCGGTTTTCTAACGATGTATCGAGCCGGTGTTGCTATCCTCTCAGGCAAGTCTGGTACTAATTTTTGGATCCCGAAGGGATGGAAGGCTTGGTAGGCCATGTGTGCGGGAATCGATTCCACGTGTATGTTGCAGGGCATCTCCGACCACTGCGCCACATGCGCCGACTTTGACGGTAGAGGGTTGAAATCCTGCATTAATTTCCAAACAATCTATTAAGTCAACTCTAATTCTGATCGAGCGCAAACATTACGAAATTACAATATTAACCTTTTTATTTATTGTTTACTATAATTTTTCACGGCCGGGTATCAAGCGGAACGCAACCAAGATGATGCCGCGACATTTGGAAAACTCCGGATCATAAGTGTCTGCGGTGGGGAACGAACGCGCTGTTACTCTTTCCTGGGGCTAACGTGTTTATCACCACACCATGCAGGTCCTTCCTTTCGCCTTTCTCTCAGCTAGTATTGCAGTGATCGGTAGAAAACTAGCTGAGAGACAATAAAGCGTTCGTTTGCGACTACAGACACCTGCGGTCCGGAGTTTTGTAAATATCTTAGCATCATCTTAGTTGTATTACGAAATTATTTCTTAATCACAAAATCACTGCTGCCATCACCCATGTATTTTATTTATTAAGATTAATCATATTCAACTTTATAGATTTCGCCGCTGATTGAGAATGTCACTCAAGTTACGATAGAGGCTTCACCATGGCCAATTCGTCTGAATGTCATGCGGATCACATTTCGGATTGACAACAGATAAGCTACTTTAAAGGTTATCCATATGGGCTAAGAAGCTCGCTCGAAAAGTTTTTTTCGTTTTCATTTAGATTCAGGTACAGCAACTTATAATATCAGCGCAAGAAAACACTTGTTATACTACTGTCAGTTAATTTCACGTACACACTTATTAAGTTATAATACTATCTAGGAACATCGTGGCTTCCCATAGTTGTCAACCATAAATACAGACAACTTTATAGTTTCACTCACGCCTTCTTCAGCTTCCTAGGCTTTCACATCTTGTCGTAGTTCAGAAAAACTGAGCGTCCTGGTTTCTTCATGATCAGGTTTTTCTCTACTTCGCTTGCATTCTTTAGGTAAATCTCTCCTCATAAAATCTTCTTTGTTCCGAGCAAGGTTTTTTCCTTATCGAAAGACTTGTTTGTAAGCCTCGTTGATGGTTTGTCGCTAGGCTGTGGAAACGGAGTTATCCTGAATGGGGAATGAAATTTATGTAGAAGAATATGTTCGCATCTCCGGCTTTTCAAAAATTCGGACGTTTCCAATGCTACATCTTTTCTGAATGAGTCCAGTATTTTCGTCCACAAATTAATCAATTTCACAACGGAGAGCGATAAACTCTATTAATCAATTTGGCAACAATGAAAATAGAGATAAAGGGCCCATTGCCTGAAGATGATGCGTGGTCTCCAGCTCCAACTCTACTCGTTTTTCGTATGAAGTGCTGAGATATTTGCAAAAATCCGGACCACAGGTGTATGCAGTGGGGAACGATCACGCGCTGTTGTCCTTACCGGGGAGCAGCGCACTTCACCACTACACCATCCGGGTCACCGTTTTGGTACACCATCTACTCGTTTTGTTGCTTCGATGCCGTTCATCATAAATGTTGTCGAGTTCGTACTTGAGCTCAACCATTCGGCTTTGTCTTGACAATCTACTGCTTTCAAGCCTCATTAGCATGTCGAATACTAGCCAAAATTGTGAATCGTTAAAGCTGGAAGAGAGATTTGCCGCTTGCAACTAGTATTCTTCCACGATGGTAGCGTTTTCTTTGCTTAGTCCACACGGACGAAAGAACGATCTGAAGAGCCACAACGATGCTGAGATATCTGCAAAACTTTGGGTCGCAGGTGCCTGGAAAATTTATAGGGGAATGTTTGTTATCATTCGACTTGACCTTCTGCAGGACAATAGCAACCCTAGCGGTGATAGTGATTCCTGCGATTAGTCAACTAACAGACCGACGAAAGTGTAAAAATCCGGCTTCCTGTATGAGTATGAATTCCGTTTTTCACCACAGTGGAACAAGTGTCAAATTAACCGTACCTCCAAAATTGCACTGTGTTGTACCCAAGTAACGTCACCAGTGATTCGAAGCACTGATGATCGTCAATGGAATGTGCTAGGCTATACTCCAAAATGAGAAGTAAACCCTAGAAATTTAAGAATACCAAGTGTGTTGAAATAAACCTAGACAATAAACAAATTAAAGGCGAGGCAGGATAAAAATAATAGTTTCAACTTATTATTTACTGCCTATTCTTTTTAATGGCCAGGTATGTTAAGCAAAATAAGTTCTATGATGCTGAGAATTTACAAAACTCCGAACCACAGGTGTTTGCGGTGCTGAAAGAACACGTTATTAACCTTTTCGGGGGTTAACACGTTCACCAACGCACCATGCGGGTCCAACGTTTCGCCTGTCTCTCAGTTAGTTTTCTATCTCGACTAGTGCCATTACCAATCACCCGTTAACGGGATTGATCTGGTAAGCCCAAATCGGCGTTGAACCCAGTTAAGCTGAGGCTGTAGTCAAGAATACAATGTTTTTATTTACTGCCTATTATAGTGAATATTGTGATTTCTGTGATTCTGTGACACTTTCTGTGACAACACCCTCTGCTTAACTGGATTATTGACTGCATTACCGATTTGGGCTCCCCAGATCAATCCCGTCGATGGGTGAATGCTGATGACACTCATCGACAGAGTAATAGCGCGTTCGTTCCCCACCGCAGACACCTACGATACGGAGTTTGGCAAATATCTCATTTTTGTGGTTGTATTTAGCAGAATACCCTGCCTTGAAAAGTCGTAGTAGGTAGCAAATAAAAATTAAAACAGTGTGATGAGCGTCTATAGAGTAAAAAGGCAGGAAGGCATTGATAGGTGCGCAGTGAGGTCTATGAAGAAGACACAGACCTTTGGAAGAAACTAAAATAAAGAAAGTAGCAACATGCGCTGATTTCGTCTTCGAAAGAACGTAGCCATTCTTGTTCACCTTCTTGATCCACAGTTCATGTGCGCCACCTCCAAAGTACACAAGAATTGCTCTCGAAGATTACTTAACCAAATCCACATCAGAAAGACCCTGAAGCCCTAATCTTCGGGATAAATTGGACATCTGATGCATGAATATGTGTTTTATGTCGAAAATCGAATGATATTTCATACCATAGGAAGGAAAGTCGATGGTTAGAGGAATAGTGCTGTCAACCAACAACGAAGCAAAACAGCTTCCAGCAAAAGCACGTGCTATGTAGGCCCATTTGAACGCAACATAAACTATCCATATCAGTAGCTGGAGCCTCCTTAAAGTTCAAAAGCTCGTAAATCGTGGATTTATACGAAATAGAGGATTTATGAACCAACAAAGCAGCGAAGATACCTAAACAATCGTAAATTTAATTAAATCACGCCCTCATAAATTTAAGACAACACGAATTCACTTCTTCACCTTTTCAGATGTTAATCCTGTCGACAGCTTTTGAATTTACACATTATTACTTACAAAACCGACAAGAGTTCAAAACAACCGCTACGCGCCAAACTTTCGAAGATAATGTGGGCCGAACACTTAATGCCTAACGATGTTCAACGAGTCGCTAGAGCGAACAGTACCTAATGAGCTACTCTTGCACTTGACGAGAATTGGAAGGTCCATTGGCCTTCGCTTAAGCCACTCGACGATCATTGGGACGATAGGTGATACAGGTGATAATTTGCCAAACATGCCTTTTTGACAGAGCTCGGTCCACGATACAGGAAAAGTATAACCTATTTTGTCGTCGGTGGAAAAGGTACTGATATGACTCTACTATAATTGGAAGTTCCTACGAAGGAGAACATGTGAGTTTCTTTAGAAACAAAGGTCACAAAGAGGGTATAGGCTTGGCATTCAATTTCCAATGCATCTTATGCAGTCGGCATCCTTTTTGTAGTCAGCATTAAAGCAATCCATGCCAACCGTTTACCGCCGCAGTGTGGCTAGGAGGCGTTTCTGGGTGTCGTACTGCGATCTACAGTTGGGCGATTCGTTTCCACGGCATGGTCTCCGAAGCTGAGAAGGAGTCCGGCGTTTCCGTCACAAAGCCTAGCTAAGAGTAAACTAATACCAGGATCCACCATCGTCCTGGTATCAAAGTGGCATGGTGGTAAATCTCCGATCCACAAGGGCTGCAACTGCCTGTGGTGATGAAGATCTGGGACGGACTTTGGCCAGGCTGACTGTGGGATTCTAGAGAACCACAATGGTATAACCAGCTAATTTTAGAAAAATAGAGACTAAGCTGGGGACCACTGAGCCGTTCAAGTAACAAGTAAGTAAGTATTAAGGCAATGCAATCAAATCGTAAACGTTTCCTGCTTTGGCTGCACAAACCTGTTTAGGATATTTTATATTGTATGTTTTGCAGTGAAAGTATTTTTTGTCCCTGCCAGTGAAGAGTAACTATTCTCTGACTCTCAATAACCGTCTTCCAGTATATGACCAGCCAACGATGGAGAAACACAATTAATTTAGAGTCAACTCAAACATCTGAATCCTGGCCACGTTCACTGTGATATACATATACGTATAAATTTTTATGCATATCAATTTACAAAAAGGTCCACAAAAATCATAAAAGCAAAACACTACAGCGAAAGACTGGAAGAAAATAGAAAACTGTTGCGATTAGTAGACTTAGCGCTCGAGAGCGATGTAACGTGCCGAATGACCGATGACGGGAGTCCCGGAGTGGACTGGATGGCTTGTAAAAGCGAATTGCAGTAAGGATGGGCAATTAATTGGCTGTTGTCATTCATGATGGCTAGAGTGAGGACGATAAAAAATGAACTCACTGAATCTGCAACCCAACATCAATCGCCGATATCCACCTCAGAGAAGAACGTTCCTACCAATCCGTTCCCAAGACATAGTAAGCCGTTAGGAGACACCTGTGAACGTCGTTCGTCCCAATGGCAGAATTTCTAAGCGCAGAACGCGCATGAGATTTTCCGAATTTCCTAGGCCAACCATTCGTCGCCTGTCCGGTGATATTGGCGTCAACCGTTTACGAAGGAAAGTAGGTGAGCAATCGCTGCAGTTTATTGTGTGTTTTCTCAGCGATGTTCCACTCAGTGCTGCAACACAAGACGATGGAGCCAAGAGATAAATGATTCAAGGAAAAGACGTGGCATGTTCCAGAGAGCCGCCGCTTTTTAATCCGTGGAAGTGAATAATAGATGTTTTCTATTAACACACTTTTTTGATGAGCAGACACGAGGTTGTTAACAGTAAGATTTATTCAATACGATGCTGGTTGACCTTTCTGAGGTTCCGCGTTCTTCAGAGCTTGAAATAGACAAACTGACATGCAATACACCCAGTCAAAAACCATCATAACGTCAGCAGATAAAATCCTATAGTTTTTTGTCTACTATATGAATACTGGGTGCGTGTGGCGCAGTGGTTGGAGGCGCCTTGCAACAGGCACGAGGAATCGATCCCTGGGCCCGTGGGTGGGCCATCACCAAGCCTTCCATCCCTCCGAGGTCGGCAAATTGGTACCACACTTGTCTGGGAAGATAGCAACATTGGCTCGATACATCGGTAGGCCACCGCGAGTTCTTGTAAAGACCAGATATGCATTCAATCACCTGTAAAGGATGCTCAGTGAAGCTGAATGCATTGCGCATCCCTCAGGGATTGACTAGTGCCAAAAGCTTTTCAGAACTTTATGTGAATACTTCGCAACACACGCACACACACACACACACACACACACACACACACACACACACACACACACACACACACACACGCAACAAATAGACTTATTGTCTTTGATCAGCAGAAATTAGTAACTACGATTATTTTCTCTAGAACTCATCGGCTTCTGTACTACGAACTTATTATACGGTTTTCTTTTCTTTTCCTATACACAGTTTTATAGTTTTGACTATAGTTTTATATGCACTCTATGCGCGAGAAAAATATCCGTGATTTCAATAGAAAACTCTTATTTCTAATTGTTAGGCGTTCAACTTTATCTTGCCGACGTTTCAGCGCTCGTATTGCGTTCTAGCGCCGTTTACCGTCCAGATGACTATTTCTGAAACACTGACATGTTAAGATTTTACTACCAACCTAAATTTGTTGTTAAATATTAAACAGAGAAACGTTAAATATTGACAAAAACAACGGTGGCTTTCGTCTTATTGATCGCTGCGAACGTATTTCCTAATACTGATGAAGAGACACCTAACTATTTATTTATGAGATCTTATAAACTGATCTTCTTAAGCTGACGCGAGGTTGGTATAGATCTTCGTTGTCGTTGTCGTTGTCGTTGTTTTTGATGTTATTGATCGATGGCTGACGTTTCGGCGACTTCGCCTTCCTCAGAGCCGTGATGTTACGTCAGCTTAAGAAGATCAGTTTATAAGATCTCATAAATAAATATATCAACTATTTATGCCGAGGTTCATAGAAAGTCGGTCTTTCGAGTTATTAAGACACCTAACTAGTTTCATAAGAGAATTGGTTTGCTAGCAGTTCCTTCAAAGTGGTTTGCTAGTAAAAAAATAAACGGCAAAGCTCTCGGTGTTGAACAATCCCTGAGCGATGGACCATGCATTCGACTTCATTAAGCATCATTTGGAGGTAGTTGAATGCATATTTGGTCTTTACAATGACTTGCGGTGGCCTACCGATTTATCGAGCCACTGCTGCTATCCTCCCAGATAAGTCTGGTACCAATTTCCCGATCTCGGAGGAATGAAAAGCTTGGTGGGCAATGGGCGCGGGGATCGATTCCACGTGTATACTGCAGGGCGCCTCCGACCACTGAGCCACACACGCCGTTTGCTAGTAGCGAAAGAAATTAAGTGATTCGTCTTTACGGTTGCTTTCTTTTTGTTTTTTTTTTACAGAACACTTTAACTCATTTCTAAATTACAGACTCTTCAAATTGCACCTGAATCCAAACTGCGATACCGAAGAGGTGTTCTGGACGTCACTGAAGATGTCCTCATATTGGGGTCGATATATCGACTGTGACAAATCCCAAACGTTCTGCGATGATCGCGCGGACGAGATTACCGCATGCGATCGACCGTCCACCTACCACGTCATCTGGCACAACGGAATCGATCGTTATGAATGACGAATACGTTTTCCTCATTATATTCATATCTTAGCACGGAATGATAAACGGTTCCACATATGAGTGATAGACACCAAGCGATAGTTTCCTTTCAAATAAAGCGCCAGAAATACACAGATCAAAGTGGAAAATGAATTTGAATCAAGCAAAGTTCACGATTTCCAAGAAGTTTCATCAATGCAAGCAATCCGAATGCTACCTGCTTACAAATTTCTTCAGTTAACGGGTCACATTTGATGTATTTCCCAGTGAAGACAAAGCGCCAAGATGGACCGATCCATAGGCGTTTTATCCACCAACTAAACTCGTTTCGAACAGAGAAAAGTGGGTGGTTCCTTTCTCCCTTTTTCCAAGCCCTTCACCACCATCGAAATGAGTTAGAAATAATCCATCAGCAAGACAATGGTCTCAAGAACTTTTATGTCTAGGTAATCCAGTACTTATCCTTCCCATTATATAAACAATAACTGACAAAGTACGGTGGTTAGAGATGCTATGCAAAACACACAATCGATGCTTCACACTGGGTCTACCAAACCTTTCATCTGTTTCACATCGACAAATTGAGGCCGAACTTGTCTGAAAAGTTCTCTGTTAGCCACGACAGCTTGTGAATGTCTGTGGTTAAGACCTTTTAACTCCCTGGTAGAGCTACTGCAGGATTCCAGAGGAAACGAACTCGACCAGCATTCAACTCCAATAACTATGAAGACAAAATCATGTCGTAAAAGCCAAATGCTTACTTAAATTGGAATACCTTTGTGGATGGCGGAAACAGCAACTGAACTGAATAAGTGCTGGAATCACCAAAATCCTTCAATCGGGTTATGAATGAAAAGTATCAAGTGGACCACGTGTCGTTCTGTACATCGTCTAGTGACTCGAGCTGGCGTCTATAAATCTGCCATTTGTCCCTGATGCGTAGAAGAGCAGCTAGGTGGTTTTTGCTCGTCCTAGAGACTCGTTGAGCACCATATCTTTCTTCTAGGGTTTTCGTGGAGAAGTATGACTATGGACTCAGTGATCTTCCTGCAGTACGTTTGACATTCCGAGGAATCTAAGCACTAGCGGCTCTTTTCCATCAGTTGCCGTTCATTCCAATCACGTCTCCGGGCCACATTCTCTGCGACAATGTGGCGTATATTACGAGGTCTATGATTTTTGATCGTTGACGTGGATCGAAGCTTCGGATCCCTTCCCTCGCTGGCGAGCAAGTCTTCCAGTTAATCATTTGAGGGAGTCAGGTTGCTCCCATAGCTATCCTTCGTCCAGTGTTCGTTAATGCTGTTTATGACGACTGGAGTAGAAAGTTTGTAGACGACATACAGTAAGCAGATTGGGCGATAGTTGCCGATACCGTGGAGGTCACTGTTCTTGAACAACAGCACGGTTTTGCTGGCCTTCCACTGAGTAGGGATTTTACATTCAAACATGCAGCGTGTAAAGAGCCGATCAGTGTGCTTAAGAGGACTAGCGAAGGTTCTTCAAATGTTCAAATCTTATCCTGTCCGGACCTGGAAGTATTCGATTTTTCACCGACGAAATAGCATGCTGGATTTCGAAAGGGAAAACCGTTGGTACGACCCCTCCACCCTCCTTTATTTCATGTGAGGGCAAGAGAACGTGGTTACTGAAAAGATTCGAGTAGTAATCGCAAGCAATTTTCTGCAATGCGTTTCTGGAAACTGTACCTGTGTACCTGTACCTGCTGAGCGACGGAGTTCGATCATCTTCGTATTTTAACTGAAGAAGATTTCGTGGCTTTTGCAAATGATTCTCCCATCCTTTGCAGCTTCGACCATTACTGCTGCTCTTCTCTCTTTAAGATCTTCTTTTATCGCCTGTATGCATCATTTTGCAAGTTTGGGCGTTTGTTCGCGGTTGCCTGCACCTCGTGCGATTACACGCTAGTGTATCAGCTCGAGTGTCTCTGGAGACAGACTTCTCTTGGTGACTTTCGAACTCTCAGCTTTCTTAGCGCTACCGTGTAGAAGTAGAATGACCTGATCCTATTCTTTGTTGACGTTATCAGGAACGGTACCTTTGCAACAGCCGACTAATGAATTGAGCAAACTCCAGTTTGTTGTGGTTTTGGAACCTTGTCTTTTGAATTCAGTGGGTTTTTTTTGTTTGAGCGAGAAAAAGAAAATTCCACGAAGAAGGCGACGAGTCGATCTCGTGTAGAGCTTTGGGACAACAGCAACACTGTTTAAGCGACACCTTCGATTAACTATGAAGTGGTTTTATCCTTTCTATCTACTGCTTATTCTTTTTAACGGCAGGGTATGTTGCGAAATATAACTTCAATAATGCTGAGATATTTTGATTGCTGATGGCAAAAGATCGATGGAACTAGCTGAGAGACAGGCGTAACGAAGGACCCGCATGGTGTGGTGGTGGACGCGTTACTTCCCGGAAAGGACAATAGCGCGTTCGTTTCCCATCGCAGACACCTGCGGTCCGTAGTCTTACAAATATCTCAGCTCGAAAGGCCGACTTTCTATAAACCTCGGCATAGATAGTTGATATATTTATTTATGTGATCTTATAAAGTGATCTTCTTAAGCTGACGCGAGGTTGGTACAGATCCTCGTTGTCGTTGTCGTTGTTTTTGATGTTATTGTTCGCTGGCTGACGTTTCGGCGACTTCGCCTTCCTCAGAGCCTGGACGTATTTAATATTAGGATGATTTTATTATTCGGTGGAAAAGAAAGGTTAAAGTGTTAATGAAGATCAAACTTTCAAATAGACGCCATATTGAACAGAAAGGCCACTCACCGTGATGTTACGTGTGGGACTGCCCCACACGTAGTTCACGTGGGGTCACGAGCAAGACACGCCCCGAGGTCAAAATATCATTTTGAAATAGGGCGACAGGTCACGCGTGATAGTGAGGCATTCGTCCTTCCGGTTCATCTTTGGATTTTTGAAATTTATCCAAAACGCCTCAAGAGTTTTGCTCGTTGATGTTTTTGATTCCTGCGCTAGGATCCGCACATTCACTTCAAAATATCTCAGCATTATAAAAGTTATGATGTGGTTTTCTCCATTGGGATACTTTCACCTCCAGCGTTGAGAGTGGGACTTCTGGAATTGCGAGTTACCATGGGTGGTCTTCGTCGTCATAGTAAACTCAAACAGCTGCTCAGCCTGCTTTTTCCGTTTTAATCCTTAGGTCTCGATACGACGTTCTTCTGAAGTTTTTTTGGGTCCAATGTTAGCGTTAAAATCCTAAGTGATAACCTTAAAAAATGCCTTTTTTCTTTGTGGAACTTCTCCAAGACCATATAGAACCCTTCCACCTTGTCCTCGTCACAGCTTGATGTCGGTGTGCAAACAACGAAGAACGTCATGGCCGGTATTAACTCACACCTTTTCAATCACAGGCGTCCGAGTCGAGTTGTTAGTTGTTGGAATGAATTGATGTTTATGGTCAAAACTCTTGTTGACAAGAACTCCGACGCCGCTTACTCTTGTACTGTCGCATTTTCCGAAGAACAGTTCTTCTCCGGTGTCGCAAACGGCGTTGAGTGGATGGCATCTTCTCCTCTCGGCCAGTCCAATGAGGTCATACTCTATCCTTCCTGCCAGCAATATCAAACACTCCGTCGAGTACTCGGAAGCAAGTGTGCTTGCACTGTAGGTACAGATCGTCACTTTAGTCCATTTCGCACATTAGGCAGCCTGGAATGCGCTGAGATTTTAGCAGGCTCTCCGTAGTCATCCTACGTAACGTTGCCTACCGTGGACTCATTCGATACCTGAGGTATGAGACCCGTCTCACGGGTAGCTTCCCAGTCTCTTCCAGAGTAGACATAGAGCTTATTTGTTAGAGGCGACTCCTACTCGCCTCCCATATACTTTCGTTTTACTTGATTGGGGTTTCTGGCAGAACTGACTCGTAGAATACAAACTGCATGAACTAGAACACATCTATGAACGTATATGCAAGAATACGTCAGTGTATATACAGAACCTGTGTGTCAAATCTGAGCAGGAAAAACAATAGTGCATCCTCTGTAGCTCCCTGCGTTTGAGTGATGGAAAGGTCTTGGTTCTCTACTCACCCTTTATCTACCAGCTGGGAACGCGCCACGTTCTCACGCGACTGACAGGCATGAGATCCCTCTACGAAGGAGATCCGTGGAAATTTACTGCACTGTAGAAAAATACTAACTGTTAGAAGGTTTCAAAAACAATTGTGGACTTTTTCGTAATAATTTTTAAAAACATATTTTTTAAAAGATATTCATTGCTTACAACCATTTTACGCGTTCGCTTTCAACTTTATTTGTTACGTTAACTTGACACTTGAATTTGACACTTGAACAGCCCGTCCTCACTGGTTGTGCAGGTTCTAGTACAATCACCATTTATCGGAGATTTGCTGGTTAAGCCACTGTGGTTCCCTGGAATCCCGAGGTCAGTCTGGCCAAAGTCTGTCCCAAGTCGCCACCACCGCAGACAGTCGCCGCCCTTGTGGATCAGAGAGAGATTTACCAACATGCGGCTTTGATACCAGGACGGTGGCGGATCCTGGTATTGGTTTACTCTTAACTAGGCTTCCTGATGAAAACGCCGAACTCTTCCTCAGCTTAGAAGATCCTGCCGAAGGAATGAATCCTCTCGCTGTGGATCGCAGTCCGACATCCAAGAACACCTTCCAGCCACGATGAGGCGGTAAACCATTGGAAGGTGTTACGTCAACACCGGAAAGAAAAAAGAATTAGTATCTCAACTTGTCTAAGTAATAGAAATTGAGACTCGTAATTTTGAGAAGAAAGAGGTGAGCATGATGAGCGGGATTCGGAACAACTTACGATTTGTTATTGTACCATAGGTTGAACTCGCTACAGTTCCTTGTTCTGAGCAAGATACAATGCTTCGAAATAGACAACCGCTCCACTTAAGCACCATAGTTATATTAATAGTTAATAATAATAATCACAAAGGATAAAAACGTTCAATAGGTCGATGTTGACCAATCCCTTTGGGATGCGCTGTGCATTCGATTTCATTAAGCATCGTTTGGAGGTGATTCAATGCATATCTGGCCTTAACAATGACGCGCTGACCTACCGATGTATCAAGCCAGTGCTATTAGCCTCCCGGACAAGTCTGGTACTAATTTGTCGAACCCCGGAGGGATGGAATGCTTGGTGAGCCATGGGCGCGGAGATCGATTCCACGTGTGTATTGCAGGACACCTCCCACCACTGCTCCAAACCTACTCATGGTTAATAGTCATAGTTAATATTAATAGTTAGTTTGTATCATAGTTTGATTACTACACTACTAAGACACTGCGATAATGCGACACTTTATGCACGTCTTCTGCCTGATAAGTTTATTATTCTACGAAAAATAAGAAGTAGGTTGCACTTGTTAACCTTCTTCAGCAATGCGGTTGGGTTGGTTCATTGCGACCACCTTCACAGTTACTATTATTCTGACATTGGTGAGTTTGACTCATTAACCTCATTTATGCTATTTTTCCGGAAATTCAATTGAATTCTTATTATGACGACTTATTATGACAGCATCTTTTAGTGCACTAAATTGCAATCAATTACGGTAAGAAGTACGAATCTTTCTGAATACATCGGTAGGTTTATGGTTGACAAATCCCAATTTGTCGTTGTGAATTAGATACTTTAATGACAACAATTATAACTCTCAGCGCCTCAATGAGCCAGTGACGTCGAGAGCTCAGGTTGTATTCATCAAACAATTGAACCAATAAAAACGAGGAGCAAAAGAAGTCAGCTTAGCTTCCGACAATTGGTTTCAAACAGCGAACGATAGTCGAAAATTCTCTCGACGAACCTGTAGGAAGAAAATTAACCCCGCGTTTGCTCAACAAAAATACGAAGAATTACAAGTCTTAACTTATTATTTACTGCCTATTCTTTTTAACGGCAGTGTATGTTGCGAAATATAACTTTCAATGATGCTGAGATATTTACAAAACTTCGGACCGCAGGTGTCTGCGGTGGGGAACGAACGCGCTATTGTAACGCGGTGTAACGCTCCCCGCTCTGGAGAGTAACACGTTCACCACCACACCATGCAGGTCCTTCGTTTCGCCTGTCTCTCAGTTAGTTCTATCGGGCCGGAGTTTTGCAAATATCTCAGCATAATTAAAAAAATCTTAAGACCAAAAATGAAAACAGTGTTGATGCTTACTTTTTCTTTTGCAGGGCGACAAGAGCGGGTCCTCGACAGTGACTCAGGCGAATCAAAGTAATAGATTTTTGTTCATGCTTTGGTGTGCAATTCTATTATTTAATAGGATTAGTGAGACTTTGTCGTGTAAAAAAGACTTTCGCTGCTTTCGACTTATTAAAGGAAGTCGATCAGACTATGCCCTGGCAGAAACCCCGTCAGCCTAAGTCTAAATGAGGTGGACGAATTATTCGAAACTAATCTCATTGCGATGCACGTTCTGCTTAATCTTGGTTGAAATCTTGGTCGAAGTTGTTAGAATCCTATATCGCCTAAAACAGGCGCTCGTGACTCTTTGTTAGAAAAAAAATCCCAGCAAAACAAAGGCCATTTCATCTGCTTTACCAACTGATTTGATTGTTAAGCTGTCCATCAAAGGAATTGTATTTAAATATTGCTCTACCTATACTAGCCGCATTCATTTGAGAAGATAAGTTAATTCCAAATCCTCTGTTTCTAGATATCGAGGCTCTTTCGATAGTAATCACCAATTACGGAGTCGTGTAAAAGCTTCTCGAAAAAATAAGGATCATGACGTTGGGTAGGTACCGGTATTAGAAAGATAAAGCTCTCGGCTTTGAGGAAACCCTTAGAGATGCGCTGTGCACTCAACTTTGACTTGCGGTAGCTTCCCAATATGTCAAATCAATAGCGTCATCCACCCAGACAAGCCTGTCAGCAATTTCCAGGACTCGGAGGTAAGAAAGGATTGACGAGTCGACGACACGGGATCGAACCAAATACCACGTGTGTATTCCAGACCCCTCTTGCCACTGCGCTACACGCAATTCTGGCGATGAGTGAACAACAAAAAGAGACAAACAAATTGTTTAGTGTCACTGAAAACATATATACATAGTTGCGAAATTCGAAAAGAAATCTGTAGATATGAAGACGTTGCAACAAGCTTAGTGTACATCAGAAGAGAACAGCCTAAAAAGACGGATGCGTTGTGGGTACAAGAAAAAACCTGTAACCTAATTCTAGTACGACCATAAGGCATGAAGACGGCACACTTCAAGGTAGAATGACAAAAAGATGGTCGACAAAGAAAGGAGAAGAAGAGAGAGTGAAAATAACAAGAATAATGGAAACAAACACAAAGAGTTTTTGGAAACATATCGCCGCCAAAGTATCAGAGTTGACTGTTACCGACCGAGTATGAACGAGATAACCACTCCAAAATTAGTGTGCTTAGGAAATCGATGCACTGCTTCTTTAAGCTTTTGTAAAAAGGATAAAAGGATAAAGCTCTTGGTGTTGATCAATCCCTGAGGGATGCGTTATGCATTCGCCTTCACTAAGCATCGTTCGAAGTTTATTGGTTGCATACCTGACCTTTACAATGACTCGCCGTGGCCTGCCGAAGTATCGAACCAGTGCTACTACCTTTTCAGAAAAGCATGGTACCTATTTGCCGAAACTGGAGAAACGGAAGGCTTGGTGGGCCACGGGCGCGAGAACCGATCCCATGAGTGTGTTGCGGCCCACCTCCGACCACTGCGCCACACGTGCCCCAGTTCTTGTAACACACAAAAATCTGGTGTCTGTAGTTTCAATTTGCTGGATTGGTTTGTCGATTAATTGAGTGATGGATAAGGCGTAGAGTGATGAAACGTTCGGCGTTCATCAATTCCTTAGAAATACATCATGCATTCGATGCCATTCATGACACTGTGTAGATTTTTTGTAAATAGATTTTTCACCCATAAAATGGCTTATGTGAAGCCTACCGAAGCATCGTACTATTAGTTTTACTTTCCAAGAAAAGACCGGTACCGATTCGATCTCGTCTTGAAGAATGGAGTGTTTGTTTTGCTTGTGGCACAAGACCGAACCAAACACAACGGGTGTATCGCATGGCACTACCATCCATTGCGCCTTACGGGCTCTGACAAACAATTTTTCTTCACTTGAAGAATGACGTATAATCAAATTAAGCATCTGTGCTGGCGAATTATAATTAAGTAATTATTTCAGCATGCTTCATGTCATGTTGGCATTGGCTGCTGTTTTCTTGGTTTTCTTGTTGATCTTCTCTATTATAGCAAAAATTCTGTCGCTACGTGAAAAAAGTGAGTACCGAAATGTGTAGAAGATTTTCACTTACTTTCGGAAGTTTTCTTTCTAATTGGTATAACTGCTAGAATTGAGCCAATACCAGGATCCAACACCGCGTTGGTATCAAAGCTGCATGATGACAAATCTCCCTCTATCCACAAGGACTGCGACTGACTGCCCCGGGGAATGGCTGCAGCAGACTTTGGCCAGGCCGATCTCGGAGTTCCAAAAAGCCAAAATGGCTTAACTAGCAAATTTCCGAAAAATAGAGTTTATGCTGGGGCCCGCACAACCAATGAAGACTGGTCATTCAAATATCAAAGTATCAAGTAGGCTAGAACTGAAAAAAGGATGAAACGGAAGCACTAAGGTCCTGGAGTCCACAAGGCTTCTATTGAATGTATTTCCGCTCTTTGAGCTTATCAATATTTTTCTTCTATTCCAATTTAATGCAGTTGTAATTATAAACGAAATCGTTTAATATTTTTGCTTTATGATTGCTTTCTTCATGATTGATTTTAACTTTCTCATTTTGCAGAACAGGAGAAATTGCAAGAAGAACAACCTGTGGTGTGTATTTTAGAGCTTCTTGGAATTGATCGAAATGTTAAGACGTCTCGAGAAAGTAAAGGACAAAAGGATGAAGCTGTCAGTGTTCATCAATCCCTGAGGGAAACGACGTGCATTCGACCTTATTAAGTATCGTTGGAGGTGATTGAATGCATATCTGGCCTTTACAGTGATTCGCAGTGGCCTACCGATGTATCGAGCCAGTACTGCTTTTCTCAGAGACGAGTTTGGTGCCAATTTGCTGACCCCGGTGGGATGAAAGGCTTGGTGGGCCATGGGCGCCTGGATAGATTCCACGTGTATGTTAGAGTGCACCTCCGACTGCACCACAGGCGCACTCGAGAAAGGAAAGGCTCAAAAAAACCCACTTAATGTGTTTCCATATATCAGAGGATGCCTAGTATTTATTTTGCATAGTAGTGCTTTAAAAATCTACGTGCGCCTTTTTAAATTAAATAGTACGCAAATTATTGAATGGCTTCGAAAAGTGTGCTCCTATCGCTTTCTGAATAACACTGCCCTTTGAAACTTTTAGATTTCGATTATTTGAATTTTCGAATAAAGAAGGCAGGCTCCGTCCATTCCCACATCCAGAGGTACGAAATGACTGAGCATCGTTTAATCACTTGTTTTTTCCCTTTGAGACGATCGAGATATGGGCGCCCGTGGCGCAGTGGTCGGTGGTGCCCTGCAACATACACATGGGATCGATCCAGATGCCGATGACCCACCGAGCCTTCCATCTCTCCAGAGTTGGCAAATTGGTACCAGAGTTGTCTGGTAGGATAGCAACACTGGCTCGATGCAGCGGTAGGGCAGAGTAATTGTAAAGGCCAGATATGCATTCAATCACCTGTAAAGGATGCTCAGTGAAGCTGAATACATTGCGCATCCCTCAGGGATTGATCAACAACAAGAGCTTTATCGTTTGTCCTTTACAATCGAGAAGACAATTTATTTTTTCTAGACATGATTCGCATTGATTTTAGCAAAAAGCACCACTTAAAATGCGAAGCGAAGATTTAACTCGAACGAAATTTGCGCAATGTGGTCCTCTCGTCATTAACAAGGGGCTTAAAGGACCAGTGGTATGTTGAGTAAAACCCTTCCAAGCGTAAAGTTTTTTTGCCAATCTATATTGTTAATTGCCACTAATTTGTGTATTTTAATACCACCTGAGGCATTTATTTAAAGGATATGTATTTTGAAATTTTATAATGCTTGTGTAAGAACTGCACCACTACGACCTGCCAGGCTGCGGAATTTATCGTTAAAAAGGAATAAAAAGAGAAAATAGTGATTAAGCAGAATGGTGTTACGGTTAGCCTGGAAAAGGTCATTTTCTTCTCCGTACGAACATGAGAAATGCAGAATTATTGTCATAAAGCTTATACAAAATCAAACACATTTTTCGCCATATTTTTTTCGCTACCAACGTTTAACAAATCATAGAAAGATTCTGGAATCCACTACTTTATTCAACTACAGTTTTCCTACTAAGTCCAGTATAGGGCTGGCTAGTCACTGTGTTATATAGCGTTTTGTCGGATATAACACAAGCCGTTAAAAGTGGAGTGGAAAAGTGGCAACCTCCTTGCCATTAGGTGTTGGTTTTTTCAAAAAACCAGCCACATGTCTTCGATGAACACGGCTTATTTACGGCTACCATCGTTTTCATCAAAATCCTACAAAACAATGATTGGAAAGTCTAGCGAAAGAAATTCGAAGTCGCTTCTAACAAATAAGACTCGAGTGAGCTCTGTAAGAGTACCCACAGACTACCTGTGAATGTTGATATTTCCTGCAGTCAGAGCGCGGCTAACAAGTGGTGGGCATTGTCTCGACAAAGTGCTTAACATAGAGGAATTTGTGAACAAGCTACGATTTCTACTGTGCCATTCGAATGAATGAAGCCTACGCATGGTACGGACCTTTCTGAGGCTCGCCGGAGTCATTCAGCAATCAACGAGAGTTCAAGTGGTACGGATTTTTGCTGACTATACGTATCGGCATTCACTTACATCGGCAATTATATCCCTTCATCCATCTTTCGAACTACGTCATTTTGTGGTGTGGCTGAAATAAGCTAAGAAAGTAATAAAAAACCGTATTTGTTACTTCTGAAACGGCCTTTATGAAATGTATGGATAGCTTGGCCCTTCGCAACCACCTTAAGCCACCTATAGGGTTCAAGTAGATAGCGAAGTAAACTGGTGGTTGAGATGTCAGAAATTTGTTCATGACTAAGTTTATGAATGTGGCGTTTTCTTGTTCAGCAATCGCGAGGTTTTTAAACAGCATAATTTACTTCCATAAAAAACACAATAAACACAACCACATGCGACTATAATCAGCTGTTCTAAACCTCTTCATTGGAAGTCACGAAAAAGCGGCTCTGACGAAGGCAATACTGCCGAAACGTCAGCTAGCGTTGTATTGTATTGTGTTTTTTATGGAAGTAAATGTATGCTGTTTAAAAACCTCGCGATTGCTGAACAAGAAAACGACACATTCATATTCCAATGCCGAGGTTAAGAGAAAGTCGATCCTGGGAACTAAGTTTATGATAATGGTGAAACTGCAGCGACTTTCTTGTTCCATGATATCTGGTGGAAGATTCCAGAAACACGCACTTGAAGGCGAACAATCTGCCGTTTTGGAAAGCGTGCAGTTCGATTCGAAACACAACGAGATCGTACAAATCGGATCGAATGTGGAACTCTACACGGTGAGTGCTACAAGACCCTTTTTCTATGTGACGGTTTGGAAAGCCACCAGAAAACATGGAATGAATGAACTTGCGTAATGACCTAGATTCCTAAAGTTATGTCAAGTTTGTGGGCCAATTTTGAAACATTTTGATTTTTTCGTTCTAACCAAAAAGGAACAATCGGCAGGCGCAGGCGTTCATTTCGTTATCCTAGGGTGGGGTGAATGTTTATGAAAAGTGAAAAGAGGAATAATACAATGACTAAGTGATCCAATATCTCTCATAATAAGCAGTAAATAAAAAGTTAACGTTGTGATTTTGACTACACTAGGTTTGTTGCCGATTTGAGCTTCCTAGATCAATCCCATTGTTGGGCGAATGCTGATGACGCTGATCAATAAAACTAGCTGAAGGACAGGAGAAACGAAGAACCCGCATGGTGCGGTGGTGAACGTGTTAGCCTACGGAAAGGGTAGTGGCGCGTTCGTTCCCCACCGCAAGCACCTGCGGTTCAGAGTTTTGCAAATATCTCGGCATCATTGTACTTGTTTCACACGTAATACCCTGTCATAAAAAATTATAATAGGCAGTAAATAAAAAGTTAGCAAGGTCGCATTATATTTGGTCGCTATTCTCCAAACTACTGCTGTACATCTCATAAAGGATGAGAATGAACTGAACAAAATATTCTTAAGCAGATGGTCGGGTTCTTGTACGAGGTCATTTACGGTTTTCGCATCGGGAAGAGAGAGTGTCGTTCTTGCTAATTGGGATGGTGAATGCGAAATGAGCGCTGTTTTCCGTGGAATCTCTGCTCTGTTGAAGGTCTTCCAGCTCCTCATTACAGCCAGGCGCCTTCCCTTTAGATTAGCTGCGCTTTTATGACTGCGCTTTGAACCTATGACTTTTCGAGAACAGTATTACTCCTATGGTAACATGTTTCTTCCTCTAGAACTTTTGCAAAGTCTATCACAAAGACGTCATACGTTTTTTAAACCAGTTCTGCACTGTTAAAGCAAATCTGTTTACTTCAGAAAGGCGACACGCAAAGTGAAGCTGGAAATCAATAACTTATAACTTAATTTTCGAGGTATGTTCTCGAATAACTTTTGAATAGTAGTGATATTAATAGGAGCAATGACAATGTAAATAGTGGTTCTTTTACTTGATGCTTCATAATTGATTGGCCTGTCCTCACTGGTTCTGTGGTTTGCTGGTTAAGCCATTGCGGTTCCGTGGAATCTTGAGATCACTCTGGCCAGACTCTGCCCCAGGTCTTCACCACCACAGGCAGTCGGAGCACTTGTGGATCAAAGGGAGATTTACCTTCATGCGACTTTGATGGCAGGACGGTGACGAATCCTGGTAATGGTTTACTCTTAGCTAGGCTTCCTGATGGAAACGCCAGACTGTTTCTCAGCTTGGTAGACTCTGCCAGGGGATGAATCCCCCACTGTAGATCGCAGCCTGAAACACCCAGGATCACTTCCCAGCCACGATGAGGCGAGAAACCTTTGGGAGGAGTGGTGTTCCTTTTAATGTAAAATAATTAAAAGCTTTTCATAGTATGGTTATTTAGACTATGGTCTACGCATCGATAAAATCATAAATCAGAAAAAGCCGTAACTGTTGTTATTTTCTGATTACGATCGATATTTCTTCAAGTCAAATAATGTCGGCATATTGACAACTCCTATTCATAAAGTAACGAAGTACTTGGTCGATGTCGATTAAATTTATGCAACATTACACAACATGTTCAGTAGGACTTTGATGAACTTTGTTTTTGAAATTTAATCACATGTCTTATTGTTTGTAAACAAACAGGCAAAAGAGAACCAACTGGCAATGCCTACCTTAAATTCCTGTCTTGCCTTTTTTCCGTGTTGACTGTTTAAAATGCAGAACAAGAATAAACATTTTGTGTTCGATGTGTCTGTATAGGTTGCTAATGTGTTCAAGAATTCTAAGCCTTCTCTCCTTTCTTTCACTTATAAAATGAGGGATAAAAACTCTCGGCGTTGATCAATCCCTAAGGGAAGGGATGCGTCATGCATTTGACTTCATTAAGTATCGCTGGAGGTGATTGAATGCATATGTGGCCTAAACAATCTTTTGCGATAGCGTACTGAATTATGAAATCAGTGCGGTTGTCCTTCCAGATATGTCTGCTCACCTCGTTGCATAGAGGGTTTGGTGACAGGGCACTTCTTACACTGCTTGCTACGGCTTACGCTACACGTGCACTCAAAAAAAATGAAATAGAAATCTGATGAACCATTGGCGGTTTTAATTCTGTACATATTCAATTCGCAGTGATTTTTTTTGTATGTTTCTTGTTACAATGGATGTGGAGCGCCGTGGTTAGAGGCGTCCGGTAACAACCAATCTTATAGTCGTGGTCGTCGCAGACGCACGTGTACTGCTTGAGACACAGGATATGAGAGAGAATTGACTCATATTCCGTGACATCTAAAAAGTAGACCAAAGTCTTCGAACATCAGTCTAATCCACACATGAAAAAGTTCGAAGATCTTCGCGAATGATATGTGTGAAAAAAGCAATCTAATACATAATACAAGTGCTTGGATCCCTACAACACGTGCTGAGTGAAGAAAAATCATAACAACCCAATTTTTTTCTTCCTTTTTGAAACGGTAGATAATTTTAAAGGAAGATAGGTAGATGTTTTCGAAGTGGTGATTTCAATGAAATCAGGATAAGGTCGATGACGACCCTCATGGACTGCTGAGCTACGGGCGACTATTCGTCGTGGTTCGGTGAACCGGTCTATTCATTCTCTGCCTATGTAGACAATGATTGGTCGTATATATGGATGCTATGGATGCTTGCTACTTCTTCCCACATTTTTTTGTCAGAATTGTTATGTGTAAGATTTTCATTTCACGTGCAAGTTTTTTTTTTATTTAAAAAAACTTCTACTTTATAACCGGTCCTTCATATCTACTCTTCAGATTCCAACACTTCTCACATGCAATTCGTTTTCTTGCATCCATCATCCACAAAGATTTTCCAACTTTTATGTGTGGCTTCGGCTGCTGCTTGAGGAATTTCCATTTATCTTGAACATACTTGCATGTTGGTCGAGTCCATTTTTCCTGGAATCCAGAGATCGTAAGGCCGGACCGTTCCCATTTGGATAGTAGAGTGCAATTTTTTCCCGGACAAATACGGCGCCAATTCCTTGACTCAGGAGGGATGAGACGCTTCGTGAGCCCGAAGCGGTATCCAGTCAGAATCATGCTCGTGATTATCATCACGTGCTATCCGCTCGTTTATCGTAGAATTATGCAAATGAAGAGCTCTATACCTCTGAACTATTTGCTAAATATAATCGATATACGCGGGTGGCTATTGGAGAAATTCCATTTCAGGTTCTCAATAACGCATAATGGTGGCAAATGGGAAGGGCCGTCGAAGTTCATGCAGGAGAAATGTGCGGGAGGATGCGCGTACGAGGTGAGAACGACATTTGATTGACGTCCACAGTGTTGAGACCAGTCGGATATACAAACTTCCGTTTCATTATCAGCCCTTCGTGTTATAAAAAGGTTGATGATGGCGAACGTTGATTGAAGAATGAAACTGGGAACTTTTACGACAACATTCGATTTGGAGATCCAGAAAAGAAACTGTTTACTCGACGCGTCAAATATGAGATTCGTGTCGTGAATCCTGAAAAACAACGACGAGTAGAGACTGTTTATATGATCCACTAAAATCTATCAAATATTGAATAAATCCTACGACTGACTTTCTATTAAACTCGGTATTGATCAAATAATTCCTTATAATCTTCTTGAGCAAACGCATGGTGTTATTTTATTCTTTATTCAAGAACAAGCAGATGTTTCGGCGGATTTCGCCTTCCTCAGAGCCTGGATTGGTTATGGAAGTCATGGAAATGTTTGCATGGGTAGATTGCGGTCAACCTAACCTTTCCAGGTTCTGAGAAGGGCGGAATCCACCGAAACGTTAGCTTGTTTTTGATTATAAGGAATTATTGAATAAATATTATCCATCTCAATTCACCTACTCAATGTGAGCGATACCGCGCTTGGCTATGCACGATTGTGGTTTGAAACCAGGTGAAACTCTTCATGAACATGCCATACAAAGGCCGTTTCTTCATTTTCATTACTAAGTTCACTTTCTCTAACCTAACTGTAATCAGCAGCATCGTAGCATAAAAAATGTGAAGCGAGCAAAAAATATGAATATTTTCCTATAGTGTAACGGTTTTTAAGAATTCCCTTTTACTCATGAAGCATTGGAGTGGTAAAGTGATATATTAAGAACTTTGTAACCCTATTGTCCTATCCTAGCATTTTGATCCATGCCCAGATTTAGGAAAAGCATCGGAATGGACTCATTCTCCTCTCATTGGACTGCCACAAATCTGGTAATACCGTAGAATGGTCCGGTTGTAAGGTAAAAAACAACTTCTAAGTACGTCCTACCAATTTCGATTTGATTTTTATGTAGTGGAAAAAGTTGAATTCCACAAAGGATGCAGAATATAAAACTGCCTTCAATGTAGCGACTTTCAAAATCTAGGTACCGTCGAATATTCGATATTCGATATGTGTCAATGTTTTTCTAGTATAAGCAGCTAACTGGTACTTCACGTAGCAATTCACAAGACTGACTGTCTGTTAACCTCGGCATTGATTGATAATTCGATGTCTGTCTTCAATAAGCAGACACGAGACTGTTATCATAGAATTTATAAGGATACAATATCCGACGTTTCCGCGGTTTGGCCTTATTCGGAGCTTAGAAAGGTCAAGTTGAGATGCGATCCATCCAGCCAAGCAGTTTCATAACCCTAGCAGATAAAACTTGACAAATAAATTTACATTCGCATAAGAAACAACTTCATTTAAACATCTACCGTTTATTTGTTGTAAGTATTTAAGTTAGTTGGTCGATAGCAGCCGCACAGAGTAATACACGGGCGAGGACTGTGCCTGAGTTAGGTCACTGGATTATCCTGAGGTATGGCGCCAGGTCACGCGTGATGACAAGGCACTTCTCCTTGCGGTTCATTTTTGATTTTTTGGAATTGATCCAAAACGCTTCAAGAGTTTTAAGCGCTGATGTTTTCCATTCATGCGTGAGGATAGTGACTCCTACTTCGAAATCTTCTCCGTTGTGTTCCTGCACCCTATGCGCGCCTAGTGGAGTGTTCGGTTTTGATTTAGTTTTACCGACTAGGTGTTCTTTTACGCAGAGCGGTCTACCCGTTTCGCCAACGTATTCGTCTCCGCACTCTTTACAAGAGATGACATACACTGTACCCGAACTCATGCAATCACCGTCTCTACCATTTGGGCAAATTATGCAGTTTTTTGTTGTACATAGACGGTCGTACAGGCGGTTGCGAACTAGCTGGCGTCTTAGAGTGTCCGGTGGTATTTCTATCACTCTTACGGAATTCTCTAGGCCGGCCTTTATTAAGCAACGTTTTATAGCTGCACTTATTTCATTTGAAATAAAGGGCAAAAGGAACGGAGCCTTGTTTTTGTTAGAATTATCGCTCTGGGGCGTGGTTTTTCCTCTATGTCTATGCAGAGAAGCTACAGTTTCGTAACCATTTGAAATGGCTATTTGGCGCGCCAGTTTCGAGGATTCTTCCCTCTGCTACTCTCCCTCTACTTGTCCACACGCTGGCGGCGGCTCGAAAAGTATTTCTTATAATCTCCCTTCTAGTGTGTGAGGGATGAGATGAGAGGTAATGAACCAATATATTCTTACTTCTTGGCTTTCCATACCATTTCGTGATATAGCCGCTTTCGGATAAATTAATTTGAACGTTTAGAAATGGAAGCCAGTTTTCTTCAGGCTCATCAACAAAAAAAAACAGGCTGATCCAATGACCTGACACAGGCGCAGTCCTCACCCGTGTATTTCTCTGTGCGGCTGCTACCTGCCAACTAATTGAAATACTTACAACGAATAAACGATGGGTATTTAAATGAAGCTGCTTCTTATTCGAATACAAATTTATTTGTTAAGTTTTATCTGCTAGGGTTATGAAAATGTTTGGCTGAGTAGATCGCATCTCAACTTGACTTTTCCGGTCTCTGAAAAAGGCGAAACCGCCGAAACGTCAGCTATTGTTTCCTAATAATTTCTATAATAACAACCTCGTGTCTGCTCATTGAAGAGAAACGTCGAGTTAACTGGTGTTCGAATTTCGAATGTCGAATATCTCGAATACGAAGAAGGTCATTCCTTCAATCCAGTCACAGCAACAGTATTCCCGAGTTACTTCAGCTGAGCTCATACGATTACTCGAATGATTTTCGCACTATCAAATACTCGATCATTTAGCATAACTGAAACCCACTACGGATCTCACTCACATAAGGGATCTTGAGCGCGGATCTGTCCGTGAATGTATACAGCCCACATGCTCAGAGCTCAGCAAACTACATGTGGGCAACAAAAAGCTAAACTCAGTAAAATAAACGGATCTCATTTTCCTGACCTTGAAAGAGTCTCCAATTTCGTAGCATTGGGTAGGACGAGTACGGAGAGGCTGCTAACTAAAATCTCAGGGCCAATGAAAGCTGCCTGACTTACAAAGCACTAAGGTGACGATCTGTGCCTACAACGCACGTGTACTTGCATCCGAGTTTTCGATAGAAGACTTGCTCATGCAAGCAGGAAGAATAAAGTAACACGTCTTCGGACTGGCCGAGACTAGACGACGACGTCCATTCAACGCGGTCTATGACACCGGAGAAGAATTGTTCCTCGGAACATGCGACAGTAGAAAAGTCGGTGGCGTCGGCGTTTCTGTCAACACGACTTTGTCCATGAACATCGATTCATTCGAACAGCTTACAATCCAAATCGGACATTTGCGATTAAAGAGATGTGGATCAACGCCGGCTTTGACAGTCTTCGTCGTTTACGCGTCGACATCGAACAATGACGAAGAAGATGTCGAAGCGTTCTATAGGGATTTGGAGAAATGCTACAAAGAAGACTCACGCATTCTTCCAGTTTATCATTGGAAATTTCTCCGCCAAAATTGGACCAAGAAGAACGTCTAAAAACGTCACATTGTGATCCACAGATTAGAATGGAACGAACAGGGTGAGCGGCTTTCTGAGCTTATCTTGACGACCAAGATATGGTGGGACGGCTAGATTATATAGGAATACCAAGTAGTTAAGATGATTCGGTCGGAATTTGCTGCTCGCCTTTGTGTATGCCACGCGGGACTTCTTGTAAGTAGTAGTCACAAGACCGGAAACCTCAAACTTGGGTAATTAAACCGTTTATCATAATTATACAACAATTATGGCATAACAATACAACTGTACAATTAATACAACAATGATACAAGTAATGAATAGGCCCAGCCTGATTTCTTGTGTTCAGGTTGCTCAAGAGTGAAGAGGTTGTCATAAGACTTCGACCACATAAGATCGATGTGAGGAAAGGATATGGTGATTTGGGCAGCATTGCTGTGACCTGAGCTAGTCAGCCGTGGAGCCGTTTATATACCGTTTGGGTTGGGCGGAGTCAGGCTACAATAGGCGGAGTCGCGTTACAGTAGGTGGAGTGGGGTTACAGTAGGTGGAGTCAGGCTACAGTATGCGGAAGGACGGCTACCGGAAACATTTCACAAGCGTTGCAATGTGATAAGGCGATAGTCAAAGCATAGGACTGTAACTGCAGATGTTTTTCATGAGATAACCGCCGACGAAATGTTAGTCATAAGGTCACCGGAAGCCGTATTCGAAAATGTTTGACATAAGGTTATCAGATCGTCATGGAGAAAAGGTCACCGGAAACCGTATTCGAAAATGTTTAACATAAGGTTATAATTAATTTACATAGAGAACATTCCAATATTCGTAAAGAATGTTCTCTATACAAGACCATCCATGGTAACTCACAATTCCAAAAGCTCCATCCTCAACGCTGAACGTGGGAGTCTCCCAGTGGAGAGTACCATAATGAAATAGAACACATCATAGTAAATAGAAGGATTTGCCTAACCGATATCTCTGTTGTCCCAAAACTCTACACAGGATCAGACCATCATCTCCTTCGTTCAAAATTCCATTTCTCTCGGAAAGGAGGAAGCCGCTGAACTTAAAAACAAAGTCCTAAAACCACCGTAAACTGAGACATATTCAATTTATCAGTCGGCTGTTGGAAAAATGCCGTTGTCGATAACATCGACGAAGAATACGAACTGCTTATTCAACATCTTTACGTTAGCGCTATGAAAGCTAATAGTTCGAAAGTCGCCAAGAGACGTCTGTCTCCAGAAACACTCGAGCTGAGACGCCAGCGTGGAATTGTACGAGCTGCAGGTAACCGTGAACTAACGTCTGAACTTGCATAACAATGCAGAGAGGCGATAAAGAAGATTAGAGAGAGAAGAGCAGCAGTAAAGGCCGAAGCTGCAGAGGCTGGGAAAACCATTCGCAAAGCCCATCGAGGCTTTACCAATTACAAGACCAGGATGATTGCACTCCAACGCCCAAACGGAACAGTTACAGCGTTCAAAAAGGCAACGGAGAAAGTCATTCACGAATACTACCCAGATCTCTTTAGCAACCACGCCCTCGTTCTTTCATGTGAAATAAAGGAGAAGAAGTATGTCGTATCAGCAGTTCTCTTTTTCAAAATCCGACATGCTATTTCCTCAGGGAAAAATGGAACAACACCAGCTTCGGGCAGGCTAAGATTTGAATATTTAAAAAACTTTCCGCGACTCCTCGTAAACACACTAGTTTGTTTCCTCACCCGCTCCCTGTCTCAACGCAAAGTCCTTATTCAATCGAAGACCAGAAAGAACGTGGTGTTGTTCGAGAAGTATGACCTCAACGACATCGGGCAACTATCCCTCAACCTGCTTACCGTCTATCGTCTGCAAACTTTCCACTCGAGTCATTATAAGCAGGATTAACAGAGCACTGGACGAAGGACAGCCATGTGAGCAAGCAGGGTTTCGAAAAGGATTTAGTGCGATGGAACGCATCCACACGATAACAAGACGCATAGCGAGAGTACGGTAGACCGCTTTAACTCAATTTTATCTGTTTAAAAAAAGCTTTTGACTCAGTTGAAATAGAAGCAGTTATCGAATCCCTGGACAGTGAAAAGGCAGCTCCTATACAAAGATTCTTCGTGAGCTATATAAAGATTTCACAACCAAGACATCACAGTTCTACAGCGATATTAACATCGACGTCAAAAGAAGGGTTAGGCAAGGCGATACGCGAGCAATGGAATGTGAAAACACAAAAGTGAAAATCGATGGTCGTGGATTACACCATCTTCGCTTTGCTGATGGCATCGTCCTTATAACACCAAACATTAGCCAGGCGGAGCGAATGCTTGCCGACTTTGATAAAGCCTATGGAAAGATTGGTCATCGAATAAATCTCACAGAAACGATGCTCATAAGGAACAGATTGGTTTCGTATGCGTTTCAAGCTCAACAAAATGAGCATCTCCGAATGATCCAGTTACGTCTATCTAGATCTAGAAATCAACATGACGAACGACTGAGCTCCATAGTTCAGTAGAAAGAAACGAGCACCTTGGGGAGCTCTCAGGAGCAGCGATTATGTAGTGAACAGAACAAAGAACACCCGACTGTTTGACCACCTTTTCGACTCAACGGTACTTCCTGCGTTAGCTTATGCGTCAGAAACCTGGTCCCTACAAAAGCAGGATGAAAGATCACTCAGCGTCGAAAAAAATCGAACGTGCAGTTGAAAGGACGATGCTAGGAGTATCCCGTTTCACACAAGTAAGGGATGGGATCCGAAGCTCCCATCTGCGTCAACGATGAAAAATCATGGATGCTGTTCTGTACGCCAAATAGTCGAAGATAAGGTGGACCGGAGACGTAATGCGTATGAATGACAACCAGTGGACAAGAGTTGTCAGTAACTGGATTCCTTGGCATGTCAAACGTACGGCAGAAAGACCACCGATCAGGTAGTCAGAGTTATTCACGAAAATCCTGGAAGAAAGCTATGATACTCAGCGGGCCGTTGAAGCGAGCGGAACCCACTGGGCTACTCTTGCACGCGACAAGGAAAAGTGGAAGATTTACTGGCGCCCGCTGAAGTGACTCCACGATCAACGGGACTACGGGTGATACAGATGAACTGAAGCCTTCTGAGCTTTCAGTCTACTAGGACTACTGATGAATCCTTCATTTAAAGGCGAATCTGTTTTTAATTTCAAACATGATGAAAAGTCGAAATCGTTCATCGTTTTGTCCCAACAATACCACTTAATGAAATTTCGTTTCTGTACATCATTTTCATTGCTTTCTTTTTCCACTCGAGTTCATGCGATATCTTCAGCGTTTCGAGAAAAATCTGGAAGATTTGGATTGTGCGTGTCTACACGATGGTTGTAATATCGACTTTCTATTGAACAGGTAGGGCTTACTAAATGAATTCCACAACTGCCTTTCCGGAGTTTTTTTTCTGAACCCTTCTTTCAGAATGCTTCGTTATGTACACGTTAATATTTTAATGCAACTCTGCTGTCCTTCAAAGTAGAGCTATCCAAGATGCAAAATATTCCGTTTGTATCCAGAGATCCGGCTAAGTTTAGCAAAGGTTACGGTAGAATCCGCTGTGCTACAACTGGGTTCCTGTAGTCAAAAACCGTAGAAGCAAACAAAATGAGGCCCATAAGAAAGTATGACATTCTCTCTGTTATAATACAAAGCGGAAGCCATGAAGAACCTTCCGCTCAACGACACAGATAGGCGAGAGTCCGATAAGTTTCTTTATAGAATCTCCGATGAAGTCTCCTGATGATTCAAAGAAATTCAGATCACATTATGTGCTTGCTGTCGTTTTGTTTGTTTGTTCCGTTTTTTGTTCTCGTCGAAAAGTTATCGGTGGCTCATAGCAATGGCTTTCCATCGAAATGCTCAGAAAGATAGCTCCTAAGTGGATTAGAATTTGGAAAGAACCAACTAAATAACTCTCGATATCCTTGTTGAGCAAGTTTACAATAAACCGGAACACAAAGTTTTTCCAGTAATCGCTGAATGAACTGCCCGTCAACAGAGCACACGGCAATCGACTAGAAATCTTAAGAAGTAACGAAATGCTGTTTCAGATATCCGGATGTTTACGGGGCGCTGGCTTCTGCGGCATCTAAGCCAATTGCGTGGCAACCTGAGGGAAATCTGAAAGACTGCTCTTGAGAACAATAAATCCACCAACTTTTTTTGGGAAGTCCTACATGATTTCTCGAGTTTCTAGTTGTACCGTGCACAGTCCATGGGTTATATTTTAGCTTTTCTCTTCGTCCCTTGCCGTGAAAAATGTCGTAAGGATACTTTTTATCCTACAAAATTGTTCTGATGTTGTTCTTCTTCTTGTTTCTGGCAAATACAGTTCTTTTTCCCATATCTCAACAATGTCGATGCAAAGCTTCATTAATCCATAATGGAAATATTAACAGCGCCACTTTAAATTCTTTATTTGATATCTTGACGATATTTGCTTCTTATTTTCTACCTCTGCAACTTTCACGGCAGGACATTATGCGAAATACAATCAAAACGATGCTGAGATATTTTCAAAACTCTGGATCGTAGGTGTCTGCTGTGGAAAACGAACCTGATATTACCCTTTCCGAAGGTCAACGCGATCACCACCACACCATGCGGGTCCCTCGTTTCGACTGTCTCTCAGCTAATTCTATCTATCAGGGTAATTGCTGATGGCACTGATCGACAGAATTAGCTGGGAGACAGGCGAAGCGAAGGACCCAGATGGTGTGGCGGTGAACCCGTTAGCCCCCGGAAAGGGTTGTATCGCGTTCGTTCCACACTGCAAACGCCTGCGGTCCGGGGTTTTGAAAATAACTCAGGATCGTTGTGGTTGTATTCTGACGATCACTTTCTTGATGGTTTATTTTTTTATTTTTTTTTATTTTTGAGCAGTGTATGTTGCAAAATATAACCTCTATGGTGCTGAGATATTTGCAGAACTCCGGATCGGCGATGGGGAACGAACGCGCTGTTGTCCTTTCCGGGGAGTAACGCGTTCATCACCACACCATGCGGGTCCTTCGTTTCGCCTTCTTCTCAGCTAGTTCTGCCGATCAGTGTCATCTGCAATCACTCGACAACGAGGCGAAACGAAGAACTCGCATAGTGTGGTGGTGAACTCGTTACTTCCCGGAAAGGACAATAGCGCGTTGGTTCCTCACCGCAGTCACCTGCCGTTCGGAGTTTTGCAAATATCTCAGCATCATAGAGGTTATATTTTGCAACACACCCTGTTACTAAAAAGAGTGGGCAGTAAATGAAAAGGTTAAGTTTTTGAGTAGTCTTTTAATGAAACTTTCAAGTTGATCACTGTGGAGACAATTAAGTAAGATCAAATTATTCCATTTCCAAAGGCGTTCAGGCCAATACCCATGCGTGCTTCTCCAAAAATCGGTAAGCATCCGAACTTGTTACAAAGAAATGGGTGAGGTGATCGCTATTACCATTTCAGATTAGTTCAAAGTCGCCAAGCACAATGAACGGCTTGCTTTGAAAAGTCGGAAAAAATCCGCCTGGACATTACTGGAGCGCTTTCCTTAGAAAGCCTTTTGTCAATGAACCACTTGAACTTGTTAGTACTACGCGTACTTCTTTCAATTAGTCTTTTTCATGTGGGTAAAACCATTTCAATTGGTATGAAAGATGTCATTTTTTCCTCAGTCGTGGTTTCGTCCCACAAATCATGGTCAGCGAAATGTTTGAGCAACCGGCATGCCGTATGTTCGACTTCATAGAAAATACAGGACAAGAAATTTTTTATTTTTCGTCCAGAAAGAGTAGCTGTGAAACAGTAGATGCCATGTACAATGTAAAATTTTCTGATTTCATCGCTGTATTTAAAAAAATTAAAATGGGAAAGTGAGAAAAAATCATCAATGTTTTCGAGGTTTCTAAGCTCTCACAGTTCTAAATGACAATATACTGATCTCTGACTTGGCTTGCCGCCCAGATCGGTGTGTTATGAGCGACGTTTGATCGGCTGGCTTTAACGAATCAGCGGCATCGTTCCCCTCTGGATCGTCGATCTTCCACTCGATATCACCCTAACCAAAAAAAACATCCGCTTGTCATTATGTTGTTCTAATGAGAACCATAGCTCTGTCTCTTTACCTCCAAAGTCTCATTTCCCCAATCCGCTAGGAGTTGAGCTTTTCGGTTTTGCATTGCTTTTTGCACAGCTGCTCGTTTTTTACGGTTAGCCAAATAACCGAACGACGCCACTAAAGCAATGCAGAATACCATGAGGACGACCACTGTTGGTATTAGAACGTATTTTTTCTGAAACGTCAAAGTAAATTTTGCTGAAACGTACACATTCAAACAGAATATTACCGCGATATGGCAGATCGACTGCCGTACCTGAGTACTTCAGCTGTACAGTAATATTAGAAGTCAACAGCAGAATATTTTTCGAGCTACTGTCTTATAAGCAGCTTGCAAATCACCTTATTTTAAAAATTATTGGATAACTCTGTGACTGCGATCACTAGTACAGAATTTTGCAAACATTTCCTACAACTGTTTTCCTAATTTTAATTAAACTTGCTGCACCATCAACTGCCTGCTAACGGTTTACCGCCTCTTCGTGGATGGGAGGTGCTCCTTGGTGTCGGACTGCGATGTACAGCGGGGGAATTCTTCTCCCCGGCAGGGCCTCCTAAGCTGAGAAGGAGTCCAGCGTTTCTATCAGGAAGCCTCGCTAAGAGTAAACCAATGCCAGGGTCCACCACCGTCTTGGCATCAAAGTCGCATTGTCGAAAATCTCCCTCTGATCCATAAGGGTGGCAATTGTCTGCGGTGGTGACAACTTGGGGCAGACTTTGGCCAGCCTGACCTCGGAATTCCGGAAAAACACAATGGCTAAACCAGCAAATCTCCGAAAAAATGACGATTAGTCTGGGGCCAGCACATTCAGTAAAGACGGGCCGTCCAAGTATCCAAGTACTGTCAACCTTTGGTTGTCTCTTGTCAACTAAACATAGCGTTGGACAAATGCTGATTACGAGATAGAATTTGTTAGGAATCCACATTTACGGCTCATCAAATACTTATTAAATCGCATAAAAGACATTTCCAAAGTGGTTTATAATTTCTACATAATTTAATCTACGAAATATGGAAAAGGGACATTTAAGTTGGGTTTTAATACAGAGCCATCATTGAAGATGGTGCTTCCTCAGTAACAAAGTGGCAAAGGGAGTCACTAACAGTGGATGCTTGAGAACACCTAGGTTGATGAACAACCAAAGGTAAGACGGAGTATTATTTGAAGACGTGCCTTCAAGAATAAACTCTTAAAAAAATGACTAAAGTCTATTAAGTCGCAAAGATTTTGTCTTTTGATTTGAAAGTATTACGGTTATCTATAGATTCCGACTCTGAATGTTGCCTATTGAACTCGACTTACGCATTTCAAACCAATACGCATCTTTTACATGTACAAAATACTGACACCCTTACATGAACTATACGTACTTTAAGCGCCTTAATGATATCTGAAAGAGATTTGTACTTGGATTTGTCTTGTAGGAAGTGTACTGGACCCCATGCCATAGCCACTGCCTCCATTGTAACCGTAAACGATTCCGACATCGGCTCTGTAATTGTCAAAATCACTAATCAACAACAGAACTGGATCTAGGATATCTGCATTGAAAAGATTACTAGTGTTTACCGAGGTTTTTGCTGGTCTGGAGTGGAACTATGAGATCCGAACGCGGTGTAATTATATGAGCGATCCATTTTTCGTTAAAAAGTAGTTTCATATGTAACATGATGGCGTTGTTAACGCATATCTCCTCCATCTAAAAAGCTGATTTGAAGCTTGAATGGAAATTGGCAGCAAGAAAAACTCTTACAGATTTACTCTCCGTAATGGTCACAGATAGATGCAATTTGCTGGTGTGATTTCGAAACTGAAAGCAAAATTTGAGTTTACGATGACTAGCTGGATTTCCGTTTATCTCTGGTTATCGACGCTCCGTTGGAGTGTCATCGTCCTCTTATTTCATGGCTGCTTTACATAATTTCAGTTTCAGCAGTTCAATGAAATTAACGTTAGAGCTCGCGACTCCATCATAACTCACGTCTGGTCTTTTGCAGATCTCTTGTAGAGTGATGCCTCTCGGCAACGAGACATTGCTACTACCTGGAGACAAATTTAAGCTAGACAATACGCAGCCAATTTCGCCAGCTAAATCCTCGAACCGTTCGTCATAAAATACTACCACTCGCTTCTGATTGTAGCCGTTCTCAACTCTGTAATAGAGCTGAAATAAACATATACACTAGTTAGAAGTTTAAAACGAAATGAAGCCTTTGCCATATTTGCTTTTTATCATTGTTTTTTCCTAACAATGGTGATGAAGTTGTATTATCCTCAGATACCGTGCAATACTATCCGCATAGCTGGCTTTTTGACCCTGTGAACAAGTGAACAAAGCCATGCATCGCTTCGGAGCTAGCGAATTGATCTGTGAAAATTTTCCTCCGATGTAAAAAGGCGGCTCACTGCTTCGATTCTGAAGACCTGGAAACGCTATAACAGAGCTATTCCAGAAATTCTAAGACAAATCAAATCCACCGGACTTCAACGACATTCATGAGGGAGACGAAGTATTCAAGCGAGAACAGAACTAGCGCGTGAACTTGGTGACCTCTGTGGACGACCGATAAAATCAATGAACCGAGTGAAAGAAGTGTTGGTGACGGGAGTAACAAAAGTTGATGTGGAGTCATATATTAAAATTAAAAATGTGTACATGAAATGCTGACAAATATCAAGGGAATATGTAAATAACTTCGTTGCTGACGGGATGGACAAACTGAAAGTTATTGGCGCACATCCGAGCAACTCAATAGGACGGCCGGGTATCTACTTCATTTAGAACGTTTGTTGCTTTGAATAAGGGGCTATTCAATAAACACTGATCGCTTAGGCTAAAATAGTGCTAGAATGACGAAGAAATCGTGCGCGATACCATATCAGCAGTGTGGAAGTTGATCCGCTTCAGCTGCAACCCTTCTGGATCACTTGTCTAACAGCATCTATTACTTGCTGGAATGTAGAGGGAGAATCGCCATGAGTTGGCACACTTGGACTTTTCTTTTTGTTCCGATTATTCCGATTGTAGCTTCGTGATCATGAATAATAAAAAGAAATAAAAATTGATCAATCCCTGAGGGATACGCCATGCATTCGACTTCATTAAGTATCGTCGGAAGTGACTAAATGCATATTTGACCTTTACAATGACTCGTGGTGGATGTATCGAGCCAGTGTATCCTCCCAGACAAGTCTGGTATCAATTTGTCGATGCTGGGGGGATGGGAGGCTTGGTGGCCTACGGGCGCGGGAATCGATTCAATGTGTGTGCCGCAGTGGTCCTCCAACCACTGCGCCACAGGCACGAACTGAATATCTCGCTTAATTACCCAGCTCAGCAGCACCGAAAGCCGAATTAGGGCAATTGGTCGGAACACGATATAATCGATAACATACCTAAAGTGTCGTTATTCCGTAGTATTACCAAATTTTGTTTTTTTTTTGCTATGATCACTGACTAATTTCACCTTTATCTGGACTACATAAATGGTCTTACCACATCACAAGACTTCATATTCGTCGATTCTGAAGAAACGAAATTGAACACCGTCATCCAGATGACAATCGACCACATTTCGTAAAAGAGAACTCGAAAATGTAACTCTTTATGAGAGCTTCATTGTAGTGATTAGATAAGCTTAAGCTTAGGGGTTGTGCATTTTCTACAATGAACAAGTCGGCTGCATTCTTCGTCAACTTATTATTGAGCTCGGTTGAGTTTGTATGTTTTCGAAGACAATCACTGCAATTCCCAAGACCGACTTTCTGTTAACCTCGGCATTAATTGATAATTCAATGTTTTTCATCAATAAGCAGACACGAGGTTGTTAATATAGAATTTATTAGAACACAATTGCTGACGTTTCGGCGGTTTCGCCTTCTTCAGAGCCGTTTATTTGTTGTAAGTATTTAAGTTAGTTGTTAGTTGTTAGTTAGTCGATAACTGTCGACCATGTATTACTCTGTGCGGCGGCTATCCACCAACTAACTTAAATACTTACAACAAATAAACGGCTCTGAAGAAGGTGAAACCGCCGAAACGTCAGCAATTGTGTTCTAATAAATTCTATATTAACAACCTCGTGTCTGCTTATTGATGAAAAACATTGAATCACTGCAATGCCATTTCTATCAGTTCTGATTTCACCTCTCATCAACGAAATCAATAGGAAACAAATAATGTTTCTATTCGTTCTTGTCATGCGTCAGAGCTGCTTGCTGAGCTTCCGTTGCTGGAAAAACACGAAGTGAATCATATCTTTGGCACTCAATTTTTCTTTGAGCTGTTTTTGATCAATAGATAGCCGTAGAAAGGTTTTTGGGTGAACTTATGGCGTCTGTTATCTGGACTCGAAGGCTAGGTTTGATCTCGAACTCAGTTTCAGTAGAGGTGTGCGTACTGCGGATTAACCATCTTAGCACAACGCTGCAATCACGCTCTGTATCGTCTACGACTCATAAATAAGTGCTATTTTTTTAAAAATGGATATTATAGGCATGAACAGTTTCTTGTATTATTGAGCTAACACGACGTTGGTACAAAAGTATTTATTTGGCTATAGTTTCGACGTTTTCTTTTTCTTCAGAGCAGTATTGATTTGGATAGATGATCACATAGGTGGTTGTCATAGCGATGTAGTTGTTTGTTCCCCGCCGAGTGAGGCTCTTCATTGCATGGGTGCTCCACTTCATTGGATTCGATCGCGAGACCACCTCTGAAGCAACAATTCGGATAAATCTGGCTCTAAAGAAGGCGAGGACGCTGAAACGCTAGCCGATTCAATATTTTTATACCAACCTCATTTCAGCTCAATAATCCAAGAAACTATTGATTTTTAATCCGAGGATGAATGAAATTCGGCTTTTAGGAATGAATACAGAATCATAATAACCAACTTTTATTTACTGCCTAATAACTTCTCTTCGTGGCAAGCCATTGCTTGAAATACAACCACAATGACGCAGGAGAAAAGTAACAAGCAGTAAACAAAGTTAAACATCGTGATTTCGACTGCAGCCTTAGCCTAGCTGGGTTCAGTGCCGATTTGTGCCCCCAGATTATTCCCGTTAACGGGTGATTTTTGATTACACCGTTAGGGTAAAAAAAACCGCCTGAGAGAAATTCAAAGCGAGAGCCTCTGTCGAAGCAGTGGATCACATGCAGGTTTCCGCAGAGTTATCGCGAAAACGGAATCGTTAGACTTGTCATTGTATCTCAACAATTCTCTATTTCCCGGATTCTTTCAACTGGTTCTAACACCGAACCAGCTCTATCTTAAATAAAACTTTTCTAAACCTCATAGAAGCAAATTAGAACCTACCCATGAAGTTCCTCATCCTCGAATGCTATCGTTGACCTAAAATTTCCACTTCACTCGTAAGTGCTAATCTCGTTGTGAACAATTGCACTATGGTGGAACAATACGAAAATAAACAATGAATGTAGACATCTGCTTCATCGAGGTGATGTGCAAATATTCACGTTCATTCACAAGTTTCAATGAACACCGTCACCCGTGGTCGCATCGTCAGCTTGTTGAATTACTACCACGTTTTGCCCACCGCCGATGAGGATGAATAGGTGGGTGGGTGTGTGGGCCCAACCGGAAACCTCCCACATGTTGATGAATTTCAACAGAACTCGCCGTACTAATGTCTATTGCAGATCGCTTCAGAATTCTGGAGTCAGAGTGCCCTATATTTTTCATTGAAATATCCTCCAAAATCGTATTTTGTTACCGTTTCTTTCATATCTCCCTTTCTTTTTTGCCTATTCTGTCGATCGAACAACACCATCATTTTTTTTGCTTTCCCACTTAGTTGGAAGCGTCGCTATCAACTCTCATGGATTTACTCTGGCTAACAAATCTTTTCTTCTTCGCTTCATCCATAGCGCAGATTAAAAAAAAGCTTTAACGTCAATGGAATGTAGCCATGAAATGACCACCTGCCATACTTCCTCAGCATTTCCGTTACAAAGTTCTGTAGTTGACTTACTTTCGAGAAAATATCACAGCTCTTTTTCGCTGTCACTAACGAGGTCATCGGATACTTCAGCAAACAAGCTTATTTTTAATTTCTAATACCTTAACTGGAATTTAATTTCAGTTATGAAGAGCGCCCAGGATTGACTTTCTATTAACCTCGGAATTGGATTATAAATTCATCGTTTTCTTTCTCAGTAATCGCGAGGTTGTTAAACAGCATACGTTTACTTTCTTACAAGAAGATCACATACAACACAACCGTAGCTGACGTTTCGGCAGAATCGCCTTCTTCAGAGCCTGGAAGGCTACCTAACACGCAATTTACTAGATCAAATGGTTCAACAGCACAAACAGAAAGGTGAAGACCTGAACGATAATTATGAGATCTACGGCTTTTCGAAAAACCCTCTGCTTTTTCTCACCTGTCTTCCACCGAGGAAGAACAGCCGCTCAGAGTCGCATATGGTTGACAACTGCGTCAGCTACGGCTGTGTTGTATGTGTGCTATTGTATGGAAGTAAGCGTATGCTCTTTAACAGCCTCGCGATTTCTGAGAAAGAAAACGGTGAATGTATGAACAGTGCTTCGAACAATTACCATTTGGCCCTTTTTAGACAAATCAATGCATCCAGCTCATAAATATTGCAGTATTCCTCCATGTACTACGTCGCCTAGTCCAAACCTTTCCATGTGTTTAATTTTTTCAGTTGAAATGTCTATATACATTTTATTCTGTCATTCAATTCACATATTTTTCCAATTTGAAAGCGTAGTGGTGGGTAGAGTTTCATTCTCGTTCGTAAACGACCACATTATAACACTAGGAATAGACAGGTTCAGGTGATGATCATCTTGTTTTTGGTATGCCAGGGAGACTTCTACAGGTTTAGGAGGTCATCACAATGGTTTTGCAATGCCAGAACGACTTCAGCTTCCTATATAAAAACAAATTTTTCCATAGGTTTGCAAATGTGCTCATATGAGTGTTGTTTGTATTCTACACGTCGATTCAACAAAATGTTTGTAATTATGAGACTGGCATGTACCTTAAAGGCGCCCTGAATCATTTTGCGCGATGTTTATTCCGTTAGAACCTTTTGTCCTACGCTTTAATGCGCCTGGCATTTACGGCACGGCTCAGCGTGCCAGTAGTTGGGCACCTACTTTTCGAAGAGACCTAGAATGTGTTTGAACTCATTGTGAGGCTTTGAAGTGGGAGACGAAAGCAAATGAAGTCTTTACTGATCTGCACTACTTGATGAGTAACGAGATTATAAGCGAAACAAGCGGCGCATATCGTGACAGATAATAGCGACATGTGATATTTTCTCCTCTGAGCTCTTTCTTTGCAAGAATAAGTGAAAATGTTCGATAAACTGATAGATTCACATCTAAACAAAAACAGTGAGACACCTCTGATAACGTCATGATGTTTAAGCAACCATGCAATCCAAAAATATGAAAAGTTTGTCCTCTTTAGGAATGAGCAATGACGCTCTAAAGCAATGTTGTCATTCCAGCCTGTAGCATAAACAACACTGGAAAGATTTTAAAGCTTCCTGGCAATTTTTTTTTTCATTTTCTGTCATGATTCTGTAAAATCGTCCCGGACAAGACCGTTCTGCAAACAGCGCCGTACGTGACCCGGTTTGTGTTTGCCATTTGTGACCGCATTTTCCAACCACTCGCTTTTTTTCTTCTAATTTTTCTGCCACTGGATTTCAACATGTTCTAAATGAATGCTGTAATTAAACAGGTTCAGCTAAAATATTACAGTCTGTTATTTTCCATAATGTTCTCCTGCTGTAGTGAAGAAATGTTGGACAATGCGGCAAAGATTATGGTTATTCTCTTGTCTGCAGTTCTTTTCTTCACAAGCGCCAACATTAAAACTGTTTTTGAAATTTCACTGAGTGTCATAAAATCAGTTTTAATCGCTCAACGAAACAAGCTCGATAGTTCTCCTGTCGGCTGGCTTTCCCTCTGTTCATCTATCCGTCCGCCTAGAATGTTTGCTTCGCACGGCTCTCTCCGTCATGCACAACAAAATTCGTTACATGAGCAATGACATTGTCAAACATATACTAAATAGATACTAGCACCTGTTGATTTGATTGAAAGGGTCAAATCTACCGTATCGTATATCCAATTATTCAGTTGGAGTATGCAGTGTGTGTAATAGAAGCTGATATAGCGAACATTCTAGTGCCAATGAAACGCATGCAATAACCCAGCACACTATTTAGGTGAGCCTTCTGCGAGGACTTTTATTTAAATCCTGGCTTAGTTATGAAACCTTTCGAATCGTTAGCACTTAATCGATCAATTTTATTCAATAGTAGTTTTAGTCCAGTGCCACTGGAGTGAAAACACCATTTGGAATCAAACCCAACCCTTTAATTGATCGCCGCAGTTTTTTTAATGCCGATAACATGCCAGGATTGTTGCGTCCTTCCCAAGCCGTCGGTAGTTCCACCATTTACTGTTATCTCAGGAGCAGTTCCCCCGGAAAAATACGAATCGCAAGACGACAAGTTTTTCTGCTATCGACAAAGGACAGAAACTGCCTGTTATGAGAGCCTGTGAACGCAGTGGCATGGCTATCTGGGTCCACACGTGAAATCGCATCCTATCAGCAGCCATCAAGAGAAAAAATGTCTATAGATTCTTGGATTGCAATCGAATCGTCACCCAAATCCGATTGAAGGGGCAAACGATGGTTGTAGGACAAAAGAACAAATGAAGGAAGAAATGGGAGTCGTGCGATATTTGAAGAGCGGTTATCAAACTATGAAAACAACTAATCCTCTTAATCGATAATCCACAGCAGGTCCGCCATTAGTCCGTCGTTTTGATTTATTGATAACTTGTAAAACTCTAGATCAAATTTACATCCGTTTCCAAGTAAATAGTAGGGAATCAGCATACGACTGCGACATTCTCATGTCGAATGTTGAGTAGCCATAACTTTGAGAAGATCTATGTTTGACCGCAGAACAACAGACATTCACATTATATAATAGGTTTGGATCACATTTAGCATAGTGGTTATAGATCGCCAGCAATAAACACGCGATCTTTTGTTCGACACCACGCTGCGGGCAAAGCAAGTCTTCATCCTTCCATGGTCGTAAAATTGGTGTTAAAATTCTCCCGAAGAATAAAAACGCCGAAATGATACCTCGATGGAACTCCGAAAGTGGGGAAAATATATAGGGAAAATGTGTATTCAATCACCTCTACAGTGTCACAAATGGAGTCGACTACAAGCGGCATCCCTCAGAAATTGATTGATCTCCAACATTCGGCCCTTTATCCTTTATAATAAAGAGTGCAAGAAGTCATCCATTTGGTACCAATAATCGGATACTTCGTTTAGATGGCTCATTCACAAATCGTTTGGGTCCAAGATAGAACCTTTATTTAGGCGATATTTTTAGTTGTGCGTTCTTTCTTTCGCGGAATCTAGTGTTAATGGGACAGGGCTATTGTAAAGGTCGCCCTCATCTCCGGCAATCGACAACTTTCGTCGATCAAACCGATCATTTTCGATTTCTGACAGCACTTTTTGCAAGAGTACAGCAACTACTGGCATTTGCGAACCTTGTGTTGGCGAAGGAAACAGGAGCAAACAAGTCGATTAAAGAACGACGAGGTTGACTATAGTCCCTTGTGGCTTGTGATTTGGTATTCTGTTACATTGCGTTATATTACTGTGCTTGCCTTCTTAAACACTTTCTTGGATTCCTAAGGTAACAAAAGACTGATAAAAAACAGTCTAACAGTCTAGCGTTTCGTTTCGAGAAAGGTTGTCTTTTTGTCATTATCACTGTTATTCATTCAAATATTCTTACATTATTCTATTTGCTCCGCCTTCACATCTACCGTGCGGATCTCAGCACTTCTCACATTCAATTCGCTTCCCCGCATCCATTGTCCACAAAGATATTTTACTTTTACGTGTGACTTCGGTTGCTGCTTGAGGATTTTCGTTTCATCTTGGATGTCGTAGAATGCTGTAGAATGCTAGTCGAGCGATTCTCCCTGGAGTCCTGAGACAGCCGAGCTGCAGCGTTCTCAATTGGATTGCAAAGAGTGATTTTTTCCCAGACAAGTCCGGTACCAATTTTCTGACCCCGGTGGGATAAGAAGCCTGGTCGGCTCGGTGTGGAATCGAACTTGGACCATGCTCGTGATGGCAGAAACCACTACCACTGTGCTATCCGTCCCTTTTTTACTTTGTATTTTTACACCAGAAAAGTTATTAAGAAAGTGACTGCGATTTTTAAACGAGAGATAGCAGCACTAAATAATTTGAAGTGGAATAAATTTCCTGCGCCAAAAACCACGTCGATATACTACATTTTCTTTAAAAAAGAGCAAATCCCCTTCCCTAGGGAGAACCGCGCATTGTAATAAACATTTTGAATGCACTCATAAAAACCAGGAACAAGTGAGTTATCCAAACAGGTCGTTTTAAGTCGTTTCTCAACTGTCGTCGGAAAAACTCGCTTTAGAGAAGTTCTTGAGACTTTCAGCACATCATAGATGATTGGAAGGTGATTAGTTTAACAATTTGCATTGAATAGAGCTTTCTAGCCCATTTCATAACCAATTTCACTGTCCAGTCCTTCCAATAGCTGTTGGACTATCAAGTTAGTACAAGGTTGTTGCAAAATTCCACTCGATTAACGTTTCTGCACCATCGCTTTCTTTAGAGACGGGTTGATCTGAGTTGATTGCCCACAGCTGCTCGCAGTTGCAATGTAGGGTGCTCGTTCTCATCGAGTGGAGTTTTTCGGAGAGGAGCACTGTTCGAGTACTTGTTCTTTAAATTTCTGTATAAACGTTAATGTAGGTGAAATAAAAGGATATTCGGAGAGTTAACAAAGGTTTCTAAACCAAACTTTAATTCGTCAATTGAAAGCTTCGGCTTGCTCTGAAGTCTCTATCGAGCGTATAGAACGATAACAATCCAGTTTACAACGAGAACGTTGCTAAGGTATTTGCAAAACTACGGCCGCAAGTGTCTGCGGTGTGGAACGAACGCGCCACTACCCTTTCCGTGGGCTAACGCGTTCATCACCACACCACGTGAGTTCTTCGTTTCGCCTGTCTCTCAGATCCAAAATCCAGCTTACATTTACCACAGTTGTAGCAAAAAAAAGTACTAAGCGTATATAAAGCCGTAACCGTATTTAGGAATTGCCTAAGTAAAAGCTTCCGAAACTTTTTCTATCGTATTTATGACGTTTATTATGTTTTAAACCATAAAAATCGCCTTTAATTCTTGTGGTAGCTCAGTTAGAATTAACTATCAAGAATCTTCCACTTAATAATGGTTAACTACCTCATTTCACTTTCGCCGCTGTTCGTTGTACCTGCAAAACAATCCATGCGAAAAATACGAGTTATCGACTAGTGCTGACAACTCCCGTAAGCAGCTTTTACATTCACTGCCGAACCAGTCAGCACTTCGGGCGAGCTGAATGGGGCTCCGGACAGTGAATGCTTCGCTACCTTCGCTCGATTGACGGACTTCTAGCCCACCATATTCACTAAACCAACCGGTAACGAACCACATTTTCAATAGGTTAAATCCATCACAATCGCCAGGGCTTGGCAACATCGCTAAAATGGGCATTTCCAGTGTGCGATATGGTAGCTTTGAATTCCTCCAGTGTTGGTGTGGGTTCCGCTTGCGTGGTTTTATCACTGCTGTCGAGTGTAATCCCCAATGTTCACCGAATCACTCAAGCAATTATCAGCAAAGCGTCCATCCTGTCTAGTAACTTGTCGGAACTGCCTAATAGGCTGCGCTTGGTTGAGGGATGCAAATTACACCAGACTTTTCGAGGTCTTTCTCTGGTTGCGAAACTCAAAGATTGCTGGCTAGGCTCCATCGGAGGAGAAGTGGAGCATTCATCTCTCGCATACTTCACCCTCCCACATAATTACAAGCTTCTGGTCGAATAAACACTCAGGATACAATCCACAAGCAACAATCCAAGCATGTCCACATACATATGTATGAATATAATCAAGTCTTGGTAGAACACGTCGGTCAATTAAGCAAAACACAGCCCCTTCCTTGCAAAATATACCAGCAAGGTACTTCCTACTTGCAGAAAAACACTGTCACTCACAAAGAGAAAAATGATCAACATAGTTCGGTAGCCAATACACTTGCTCAGCCACTGTTTATAGCACCGATTCGTGCCAAAGTTCATCAAGCGAAGGCGACTACAGGATCTATGGGGTCCATCAGAGGATAGCCAACGAGTACTGGACATCGAAATGAGACTATTACGCTCCTCTCTACGATGTGAATGAGACAATATGTTCACTAATTTGAAGAAGTGCGCAATGAAGGAATATCATTGTGCTCAGTGCTTGAAGGACTGCTTTTGGACGAAAATAGTGAGTGGGCCAGTTTTGTTATGGAACTCTATTAGGTCAAGTGCGAAATTTTCACTAAGGAGAAGATTTGAAAACCTATTGAGTAAACGCCATAAGTCAGCTTCAAGAAGTAGTATAAACGCTACGAGGGATTTTGAGACATGAGCGAAATTCGGAACCTCAAATGAGTTTCTAACCGGTGATTACCCTTTCTATAGGTTCACGATGTTCTACCAGCATCGTCTGCGAACGACTGTTAAAGAATTTGTATTAGTTATTCCCAAGACAGGCTTCCTATTACCGGAACATAACCAGCAGGTGGCTATGTAATCCTCCATCCTTTTTTACGTGTTCTCTGCCGAAATGGCCATATGATTGCAATGTTAGGCAGCAACAGAAATCGAAGACTGAAACACTCCACTGGGCTGGTTGAAATCGATTTCCCTATGTACACCTGAAATCGATTTCCCTGTGTACGGCTTTTCCCATTGTTGGTATCCTGAGCGAAATCATCGGAAAACCTTTCAAAATCATTCAAAACCGGCGTTGAAAAATTCAATTTTTCACAACGACTTGTGACAAAGCTTCCTAAACAAGCGAGCAGAGCAGTGTTTAGAGGTATTTTATAGTATTCACATGACCTCTGTCTTGATGATGACTCACGGCTTCCGAACCTTCCATCTCTCCAGGATCGACGAATTGGAACCGTGCTTCCCTGGGAGCATAGAAAACACTGAGGTCGTATGACGGTTTGTTTCCCCAAGGCATTGTATTGCCCAAATATGCATACATTTATCAATTCGACATTCGAAAGGAGCACAATGCATGTCGCATCCATAAAAACTTCATAAACACTGGACGTTTTAACCTTTTATTTGAATGTTTAGCATCCGCTTAATTTATAGACGGCGCTTAGAGGAAGCTCCGTTAGAGTTACACTTTAATGTTTCCCAGACCCTGTGATTCAGATGTTTTATCAATAGTCCAATTTACAACATAAGTATTCATCTCAGTAAATTGAACAGAGAGAACTGTGGCTTCTCACTTTGTCTCCTTTTTTGTCTCTCTTTTTCTCATCACTTTTTACTTCATTTAATTTTTCTGTGTTTCCACATCTCTCTTTCTGATTTCATCAATTTCGTTATCTCTCTGTTGTTTGTTCTTCTGTATTTCTTCTCTGTTCTTCTGTATTATGATAAAACTAGTGTGCTACAATTCATGTAAGCAATTTAAGTAGGATCAAGGGACTAAATATTAACAGAGATTTCGTTGGTAAATGTCTGAAAATTTCACAACCGTCAGTTTTTGCAAGCTGAGTTCAAAAATCAAAAGATTCCATTGGTTTTTGGCTAGGCAGCATCAGTCCTGGCCGCACTTCTCATGTGTTCCCGAAGTAGCCAGTAAAGAAAGAGACTGAGCTCGACATGAACTATAGCGCTCGTATCACCCGTTATCCTGCAAATAATCAAGTAAATCAAATGGTTACCTGTGAAGCCGCTACTCACTTGCTTCTCGAACCCAATCTTTCCAATGAATTCCGTTCGAAGACACGTAGCCCAACAAGCCTTCGCTATACAGCCCTCTTTTTCAATTGCTGTTAGCGATAATTTAGGTAAGGGCTCTACCTTGAGCAAGGTATTGGTGACACGCAGTTATACCTGACCCACTAGCTTTAGTGATGATCTTCATGGCGCACTCGTCAGAAACAAGCACAACTAAGTCTATTATGTGAGAAGATAGTGTAGAAAGCGATAGCACCATCGCTATGTCATCGGTTGGTGATAACGGGCTCATCTACGTGGAACGTTACAAATACGTCCTACAAGTCCGGAACTGAATTCTAACACCGCCATTAAGGATCAGTTCGCAAATCTTTTTGCTGAAAACTGAAATGCTGTTGGAAAACCATGCTGACCAATATTTTTAGTTTCCGTGACTTTTTCAACTTTTTCTTTTCATCTTATTTCATAGATCGTCCTCAGTTTCCATCCGTCAACGATTGCCAATTAAGTGATTGTTTCGTCCTTCTTTCCCTACTTTTCACATACTTGTCAAATTTGAGTTGGCCTCATGTTATTAATTTATTTGAATCTAATAATACAAATGATTCCACAAGCTGACCGGCGTCAGTCTTCATCGGTCATTTCGACGCAGTAGTGATTTTCGTTCCGAACTCGCATGATCAAGAACTTCAAGTAAAGTATCACTGATAACCGTCCTCTCGTCGAAAGACTCACGAAAGTACCATTAAGTCTCAAGCTGTCTTTTTCATTTACAAGTGTAACTCAGTCGTTTCTCTTCCCGAGAGCGTTATATTCTTTTTTTGCATCCACCATGAAGAACTCTGACCATCGTTGATCAATCTTGAGCAATACGCCATGCTAGTGTTGCTATCCTCCCAGACAACTCTGGTACCAATTTGCCAACCCCGTAGGGATGGAAGGCTTGGTGGGCCATGCGCGCGAGGATCGATCCCACTGTGTACTACAGGGCATCTCCAGCCACTACGCCACACGCGCCCTAAGTATTCATACCAACGTATATTTAGTGTCCAGAATGGATTGCATGCATTGATTTCAACTCACATTTTTTTCCATCTAGTTCGCTCCAAGTAATTTATTTGCAATGACTTCTGCACTCACTCGATGACCTACTCCGTTGAGATATTGTGTTAGACGTAATTAGTAGATCGACATTAGTGACATTCTCCACACATTTCTTTAGAAAATCTTTTTCTGGATAAATTTTTTCGCGAACAATAAGGCAAAGCAACCACAATCCTTGTGTGGAGAAAATCATCTTGAACTGGTATTCTCAACAACTTCCGAGAGTGGCCAGCTCAAATAATTGCGATAGCGAAGAAAACGAATTAACCGAAACGTTAGCCACAAAAAATCCTTAGCAACCTCATGGAATCTTATCGATGAAGCGAAAAATCCTGCGTTAAGTGAATTATCTTTCGTATCTTTGTTGCCTAAGGCTGAGATTGCTTCGTTAGAGCGGTGCTACACCAAAGAAGATCGGACTCGATACGACAACGAAGACATCACATCCAGAAGGTACAATACGAACCCCTGTGGACCATCAACGCAGATTATCGGCTCTGAGGAAGACGAAGAGGTCGAAGCATTAGTCGACTACACATGTTTATCAGCCTAGTGTTACTTACTTGGATACTTGGACGGCCCTTCTTTACTGACTGTGCTGTCCGCAGACTAATCGTCATTTTTTCGGAGATTTGCTGGTTTAGCCATTGTGGCTGCCTGGAATCCCGAGGTCGGCTTGACCAAAGCCTGCTGCTTCAGGTCGTTACTACCACAGGTTGTCGCAGACCTTGTGGATCAGAGTGAGATTTGCCACCAATGCGACTAATTTGATACCAAGACGGTGGCAAATTGTGGTATTGGTTTACTGTTAGCTGGGTTTCCTGATGAAAACGCTGGACTTCTCAGCTTGGGAGACCTGGTCAGGATTATGAGTCCACAACTGTACATCGCAGCCCGACACCGGTAAACCGTTGGATCTTAACAATCTAAAAAGGTATTGATTATCATTACCAAGGTTAAATAACTGTGTGCATAAAAAATAAATTACTTTATTTAGATTTTACGAACTGTCCTTGTCAAGCTGACGTGAGATTGTTATGGCGCTTTGCTGAAATTTGGTATCTGACGTTCCGACATCTTCTCCATCTTCAGAATCTGTACTTGTCTCAAATAACTCTATATTAATATTTTGGCAAATTTTTCACGGTGTTAATGAAGACCTACTGTGAAAACAATCTAGTCTATGTTGGCTCGAAATAGCTTTCGCATCGGTAGCAAAGTTTCTATTGTTGTCTTTTTGCTTCTTTATTATTACATGGTACGACAACATTTGTATTTACATTGTACAATTCTCACCAATTTTTGCATCCGATTTATTTTCTCGTACTCGCCATCCATGAAAGTCTTCCAACTGTTTTGAGTGTGGGTTCGGCTGCTACTTGAGGAGATTTCCGTTCTAGTCACGAATCTCGTTGAATACTGACTCAAAGTCGATTGTGTCTGGAATCCTGAGATAGACGGGCTAAGACGTCCCCACGTCATTAGAGAAGGTGAGCCGACTCCAAACTTATCTGGCAGCAAGTTCGTGACACCGGCGGAATGAGAGGTTTGGTAGGTAGGCAATGAGTGGCTTCTACCAATATTTTCACTGCTAACTACTCATTATTTCCGTTTTGTAAGTTCTGCGACAACCCATGTGCTCTTCACTTGTGGAGACGAGTGAGAGTAACGCAGATCAAGAAATCGATCTGAGAAATGGCGCCAACCGCAGTGTGATAGTAAGGCATACGTGTTTCCAATTTGTTTTTGGATCCTTGTGGTCCATCCGAGTCTCCACATGAGTATTGAGTGACGACTGTTAAACCAGGATCATGGCAACGACTTCGGCATCATCAGCTTTGTTGTTGTGCTCCGTAGGCAATCCTCCTCCCCACCATTACGGCAGATCACATGGTTCTCCGTCCTACAATAGATGGTGGGCGGTTGTGAACTACCCGGTGGCAGCGAATAGGACTTGCTCCGTGACAACTTCTCGCAAGATTTTCTGTTTGTTTTTTTTGCGTTTTCCTTGTACTCAGCTCGGCGGTGTTTCGGCGAACTCCTCTCAATTTCATAAATGACCGCTACTTTCTCAAGACCGACTTTCTGTTAACCTCGGCACTGATTGATAATTCGATGTCTGTCTTCAATAAGCAGACACGAGACTGTTATCATAGAATTTATAAGGATACAATAGCCGACGTTTCCGCGGTTTGGCCTTCTTCGGAGCTTAGAAAGGTCAAGCTGAGATGCGATCCATCCAGCCAAGCAGTTTCATAACCCTAGCAGATAAAACTTAACAAATAAATTTACATTCGCATAAGAAACAACTTTATTTAAACATCTACCGTTTATTTGTTGTAAGTATTTAAGTTAGTTGGTCGATAGCAGCCGCACAGAGTAATACACGGGCGAGGACTGTGTCTGAGTTAGGTCACTGGATTATCCTGAGGTATGGCGCCAGGTCACGCGTGATGACAAGGCACTTCTCCTTGCGGTTCATTTTTGATTTTTTGGAATTGATCCAAAACACTTCAAGAGTTTTAAGCGCTGATGTTTTCCATTCATGCGTGAGGATAGTGACTCCTACTTCGAAATCTTCTCCGTTGTGTTCCTGCACCCTATGCGCGCCTAGTGGAGTGTTCGGTTCTGATTTAGTTTTACCGACTAGGTGTTCTTTTACGCAGAGCGGTCTACCCGTTTCGCCAACGTATTCGTCTCCGCACTCTTTACAAGAGATGACATACACTGTACCCGAACTCGTGCAAGCACCGTCTCTACCGTTAGGGCTAATTATGCAGTTTTTCGTTTTACATAGACGGTCATATAGGTGGTTGCCAACTAGCTGGCGTCCTAGAGTGTTCGACGGTATTTCTATCACTCTTACGGAATTCTCTAGGCCGGCCTTTATTAAGCAACGTTTTATAGCTGCACTTATTTCGTTTGAAATAAAGGGTAAGAGGAACGTAGCCTTGTTTTCACTAGAATTATCGCTATGCGGCGTGGTTTTTCCTCCGGCTTTGCCGAGAAGCTACAGTTTCGTAACCATTTGAAATGGCTATTTGGCGCGCCAGTTTCGAGGATTCTTCCCTCTGCTACTCTCCCTCTACCTGTCCACACGATGGCGGCGGTTCGAAACGTATTTCTTATAAGCGCCCTTCTAGTGTGTGAGCGATGAGATGAGAGGTAATGAACCAATATATTCTTACTTCTTGGCTTTCCATACCGTTTCGTGATATAGCTTTCGGATAAGTTAATTTGAACGTTTAGAAATGAAAACCAGTTTTCTTTCGGTTTCTCACGGGTGAATTTTATGTACTCTGACTGTTCGTTCAATAATTCAAAGCATTTGTCCATCTCGTCTTGCATGAAGCATATGACAAAGCAATTATCTATATACCTACAGTAGAGTAATAACGTGAGATCGATTACTGGTGCTTCCACTTTAGACATAAAGGCAACGGCAAGGGTTGGCGCCAGTCGCTGTCCCATTGCCAACCCTCTAATTCGCGCGTAATATTTTCCGGACCATCTGAAGATCGAGCAGTTTAAACAGACCTTTAGGAGGACCAAAAGCTGCTGCATCGAAAAGCCATACATGTAATTGCTCCTTCGTGTTGCTCAAGAAGATCGCCGATGGCTTGCATTGCGGAGTCGTTCGACACGTTAGTGTAAAGGGCGGTAACGTCGAACGACTCCATAACGTACGCGCTTTTGGGATGTGCATTGCGTAGACGGTCTAGGAACGTTTGACTGCTCGTGAGATGGGCTGGTATATGCTTAAGCAACTGGTTGGAGATTAGATTTGTAAACCAAACAATTCCATCTGTAGGCCCGTCTACATAACTGATGTTGGGTTTAACTTTAAAGGTGGAGGAGTCACTAGACGCCAGACCACCAGCAGATATTAACTTATGGGTTATGATAAGTAAGTATAAGATGAGACATGGCGACACTTCTATCTTAAGATGCGAAATGTCTGTTGGCTTTAAACCTGCTGCGCTTGCCATTTTGACCCATTCGTTGTTCAGTTTGCGATTTTCACTTCTGAATTCCTTTTCAGTAGATGAGCGATGAAGAGAGGCGTCTTCAAGATGTTTTTCTGCTACATCGGCATCTAACTGGCAAAGAATTACTACAAGCTCTCCACCCTTATCACTAACTAATAGCCTAATAGTCTTTGATTTTATTAGCTCTCGAACCTGTCGCATACCAGATTTTTGCGCAGCTATAGGGTTCGAACTAAACTTTTTCGCACGATAGTGGTTAAGGACTTTGAGAGTCTCGCTCGAAAGTATGCTAAGTTTCATATCGACTTCGTCGTTCGGGTCTTACTGTTTAAAGAATAATCGAGGAAATAGAGATGGTGGTAGTACCCCTACTTCTCATTGTTCCTTTTTATTTCGTTTCTCAATTCTAGCGTTGTTTCGGAGTTAATCGTGGAGCTCGTGCAGGATGCACGCGATCCTACGCAAGGTTTCTTTGGAAATGGGTTGCACTGGTGAGAAACTTGGAACCAATTCTAATAGCGAGCGTGCGCCATCAGGCAGAGTTATGCCTCCTAACACGGTGACCCTTGGCTTTTCAGACACGTTATCGACCACATTTTTAGTGCTAGCGCTTTCGTAAACGACTTTGCTTTGTTTAATTGAAGCTGGTTTTTGCGAATAATTTAGTAAATTTTGAAACTTTCTGCTTAAGGTTACTTCAGCCTTCGACCTAATAGAATCACAAATCAAAATTGACTCACCCACTATTCTCCTCCAAAGAGAATCCTCTCAATACTGAGCACAGTAAGATTCCCTCGACTTGCACTTCTTCAATTGCGAGTAGATGGTGTACTGTTTGCATCGAAAAGAGGCGCGTAGTAGTCGCGTTTCGATGTCCAGCAGTAGTTGGCTGTCCCTCGGTAGGCCGCATACATCGTGTAGTCGTTTTCGTTTGATGAGGTTCGGCGCGACTCGGTGTTTCAGGTAGCGGCGGAGAAAGAGTGTCGTTTGTCTAGCTAAGACAGTTTTTTGTCTTAGTGACAGTACTTCTTTTACAGGTCCGAAATATTCTGCTCGCACTTCACGTAGCTATTGTATCCTAATAAATGCTATAATAGCAACCTCGTCTTACTGAAGAAAAACGTCGAGCTATTCTTTCTGTTCTCGTATTCTTTCCTTTTTTTCTGAAAAAGGAAAGTAAGCTTTATTTAGGAAGGCGTCAGCTTTATAATTATTTTCTTATTTTTTAGATCCTGGTCTTCTCCAGAAATCTTATGTTTGAGATTTTTCCCTAATTCTAAGTGAATAAGGAGTAAAATTCTTCATGATCACGACCTGCAAATACTTTCCGATTCGACTGTATAGTTTCCTTCTAACAAGTGGAATTTAGTATCGCATTTGCGTTTTTTTTGACATTACATGTGCCAGTTGTTCTTTCCTTGCTTCTGGTTTCATGAGTTCTAGACATATTTTTCAGCAGATCCGATAGGAGCGTTTCCGATACAAAAAGAGATTTAGCACCATATATCGAAACAGCTAGGGACAATTTGAACATCTTTTTTTTTTCTTCCTTGGTTGTCTTTGTTAGGAGCACTCAGCTCTTCCTAGTGTTCAGACCGTTGTTCTCGACGTTCGATATCTCATTGATTCTTCTGACCAGGTCAGTTTTCCAAATACGGGTCGTTTCGAATGTCAGGTATTCTAGTGGTTCGTAATGGCAATACATGTTTCGATGAAGTAAACGGTTTGGACTGATTTTATGTCCCGATACTTCCATAAAACGTCTTTCTTGTTCTTCTGATGAAATAGAGGAATTCCGATGTGGGCTAATATCTTAGCACATGGTGCAGCTTTCTGGCTAGAGTTGTGGAATTCTTTTTGAGTAGTGAATGTGAGCAAAATACAATCGAAGTAACAACTAGCTTAACAAGCGAAAGCTACCTAGAGTTCCGCATTAGCTCCTGTATTACCTACATCGGAATGGAGTGACTTCAAAAAACAGTTTAATGTGGCAGTGAATAGCTTTAGCATAAAATGGCTTTGCCTAAACGAATCCTTTAATAACGTAAGTGATATATGTAGAAAGCAGTTTACGTGTTCAGATGGAAATGTTCTAGGTGAAGTAGCAGTGTTGAATGCCGAGCTGCTTTCTCTTTTGGCCATCGAAGCTCTTCTGTACTCAGCAAGATTTTGAATGAGGGCTAACGCTGTGCCGCATTTTTACCACAAAAGCTATGACTTAGATATTGTGCCTACGGGAAAGTATTTATTCAATTCCCCAAATTGGTTTTGTTGCATCTGCTAGTAATCGACAGCGCCGATAAGAGATTCATCGTGAAAGCAGTATGGATCGCATCCATAGGGAAAATCGAAAAATGGTTACAGCGACACATGCAGTCGTAGTTCTTGGGTAAGGTGAGCCTAGTGGTGAATGTTTGCTCTTTGTTTGTTGCAGCTTTATGTTGTCACAGAAAACATGGACGTCAAACTTAGATTATGACACTCATTTATTTATTTTAAATGATCTATCAGCTCATCTACTATGCGGATACCGGCACTTCTTGTTTTCGATTCGTTTTTCTTGCACTCATCGTCCGCGGAGGTCTTCGAACATTTCACGTGTTGTTTCAGCTGCTCCTTGAGGACTTCTTCCCTATGAATTTCATGAAATTCTGGACGAGTCAATTCTTTTACAAACTTGAAGTTAGCTAGGCGAGGCAGTCCCACGTGGATTGGATGAGAGCGTTGGGCCCAGGATCAAACCAACGCCTTTTCCTTTCTGTTCGACAGCATTGTTAATCACTGCTTTGTCTTCGCATCACCAAATCTTTGTGTAAACAGCATTTAAAATTTTACAAAATGGGTTCGTTGAATTGATAAGGTTGCATAAGAATGAGGGGCTGCCTAAATTCAACGATAGTGCTGGACAACGAGTACAGAATAATAGTTTTATGGAATGACAAGATCAACTACTTGGCGATCACAGTGGCTTAAGGAGTAATTCTCATAAACGGAGAACTCGGCAACTGAATCTCGCCGCAAGCAGTGGTGGTGGGAGTCAAAGAGCAGGAAAGAAGGGACAAAGTGATTTTGTAGGCAGGCAGTTTCTATATCTACTTGAATTGCTAGAAATTGTCGTAGGCAACAAAGAAGACTAGTGAGGTTTCCCTATAAAGTAGGCCCTTGTAGAAGTAACGACACATAACTATTAAATAAGAAATATCCCTTCAATCTCATAACATTTTTTGACTAACTTGTTGACAATAACTTTTCGCCACTTTCTCTGTTAATCGGGTATCCTATTCTTTTCAAGGTATGACATTTTTTAGTTAAGTTCATGTAGCATGCAAGTTCAAGGTTTAAGAAAATTAGCCCTTCTGATGAATTTGGTTAGATATTCGGACGTCACAAAGGAGATTTTGGATGTCTTTCTTTCCAGTGAGATGTTTGAATTATGGAAAGGTTCCAGCAAAGGAAAAGATGTAACCTGCATCCTCCACATTATTACAAAGCACCTGGATTTTTCCATAATAGGTGAATCCTTACATAATCTGCTGCAGGTGCTAAGCAGCTTATGTATTTCCTTACTTATTGCGGCTTCCTACTCTTTTCTATACTTCGTCTTTTGCATCTCTTCTTTTTTAAAGAGATATTCTCAACCACTTTCAGATTTGGAGATAATTCCATGTATGTTTCTTCCTGAAATATCGTCGCTAATCATTGTTAAAGCTGGTGCCTTATATTTTGCGATCAAGCAAAAATTTCTATCCAAAAGACGGTTTATCGATTTTTTTCAAAGTTTTTTTAAAATTACGTCTACCAGAACGTCCATCGTTCTATCGATTTTTACTTCTTCGCTGGATTCAGTTCACCTGCTCTGCATTGATTTTCACGTCTAACTATTACCTTCCAACAGCAGTTGTAAACAACTGTGTCCAACTAGTTTTTTTTTTCCTTCTTTTTCTTAAGACTCTGAGAAGTGACGATAATTTTGTTTTCGTTGGCTTACAGGGAAGGCAATTTTAGGATTTTTTTTCAATTTTTACAAAGGTGAATTTGATTTTGGAGGATCTGGCAATCAGCCAAATCTTCTTTCAACCCAGTTCTTTTCAAGTCGAATGATCTCCTCAGTTCAGTAAAAATGAAAAAAAAGGCTTCAGTTTTTCTTTGGAAGTAAAAGAAAAAACTAAAATCCAGTTCAGTCAATTTTTTCTTGATTACAATTTTTTTTTGCTGTTTTCGTATATAATCGACGACGTCAATTTGACACCTTATAAAAATGAACTAAAATGGGATTTACAAAGATCTACAGGAATACAAAAAAGTATGTAAAAAAATATAAATATAAAAAAGAGTATGAGAAATAAAACCATGATGGTCTTTTGTTCTAACTGAACGATGAACTCTCCAGTTGAACACTAAATAAAGGCGTTGAAAAGCGATGAAGAAAAGGAAAGCAAAATGGAAACACAAGAGTAAAATTGGATAGAAAAGAAAGGAATGAAAAATCATAACATAGTGAAAGAGTAGATGTATGTGATGAAACAAAGAAATGTCTCATTTGACGCCATATTTCATTTTAGTGTTATTTTTGCATTGTATTTCTACTGCTGTTATTATTATCAGTCTATCGATATCAGTGTTAACAGGATATACTGTTAAGTGATAGTTGTGTAAGCCAATACAAATACCATGAATGATGATATGAAGTGTTGACGGATGATTGCTGATGACACTGTTCGACAGAAATGGCTGAGAGAAAGGCAAAACGAAGGATCCGCATGGTGTGGTGGTGAGCGTGTTAGGCACCGAGAAAGGTAATAGTGTGTTCGATCCCCATCGCAGACACTTGCGGTTCGGAGTTTTGCAAATATCTCAGCATCATTGTAATTATGACATAGTTCTTTAAAAAATCCGAGAAATTCACAATCCACAGCCAGATATTTTCGCCTATTAGACAATTATTTAGCATTTCCTACTTGATCAATTCGTTGCTCAATCAGAAAACGCATTCAGCCTGGAATTATATCACAGCAGTAAATTTCGATTAATATCGAGTCAATTAGAATCAATTTCAACCATCAGCCTGTCATCAATCGATTGTTTTTTTCGTTTGCTGAGTATCGATTGGTTTCCGCCTTCTGGGCTTGTTTCTGCCTATGTCAATTGATTCAGTGATTCTTTAGATGTCGTCGACGTTCGTCGTCGTCGTCTTGTCGGCATTCATATTTTCGGTAAGTAAAATCGTTAAATGCTGTGGACCGAAATATCCATTTAACCTCTTAAGAAATGTTCGTCAATATTTCGTAATCGCTCTAAAACGTCTTTTTTGTCGTTTTTAAAGGACTTCATGATTTAAGATTCTCTCATCTTAGCTTAGCTCCTACGGAAGCTCTTATCTTCTCGAGCCTACTTTTTAAAATACTTGATATTTGAGTGACCCGCCCTCACTGATTGTGCGAGCCCCAGCGTAACCTCCATTTTTCGGAGATTTGCTGGTTAACCCATTGTGGTTCCCTGGAATTCCGAAGTTAGCTTGGTCTAAGTCTGCCCCAGGTCGTCACCACCACATGCAGTCGCAGCCCTTGTGTATCAGAGGGAGATTTACTACCATGTGACTTTGATACCAGGACGGTGGTGGATCCTGGTGTTAGTTCACTCTTAGCTAGGCTTCCTGATGGAAACACCGGACTCCTTCTCAGCTTGGGAAACTCTGCCAGGGGATGAATCCCCGCTTTACAACGCAGTCTGACACCCAGGAACACGTACCAGTCACGATGAGGCGGTTTTAGGAATATCTGCAAATTTTCGAAATTTATTTTGCAGGAATTACCTTAAGTTACAGACAGTTTTTTTCTCAAATTATTGGACACCTAATTCTTCAGCTAAAAATTCTTGAATAAGTGCAAAAAGAAAATTGGGAAACTAGTTACTCTTTTGTTAACAAAGTCTCATTGTAATTATGACATGCGTGTCTCGGGTGATTGCTGATGGCTGTGGTCGATAGAAATAGCTGACAGACAGGCGAGATGAAGGACTCGGATGGTGTGGTGGTGAACGCGTTACACCCCGGAAAGACAATAGCGCGTTCGCTCCCCACCGCAGATATCCGCGGTCCGGAGTTTTGCAAATATCTCAGCATCATTGAAAATCAAGACTGTTCTAAATATCCGAGTGAGCTTGAAAAACAGAATAAATTTTAGCACAATTGTTATAATCGGAATTTTATTATTGTAATCTTCAATTAATCAATAGGAAAGCGTGTGGCGCAGTGGTCGAAGGCGCCTTGCAATACACACGCAGAATCGGTCTCGCACCCATGGCTTATCAAGTCTTCCATCCCTCCGATGTTCGCACATTGGTACCAGACCTGTTTGGGAGTATAGCAGCACTGGCTCGATACACCAGTAGGCAACCATGAGTCATTGTAAAGATCAGATATGCATTGAATCCCTCCAAACTATGCTTAATGAAGTCGAATGCACGGCGCATCCCTCAGGGTTTGATGAGCGCCGAGAGCTTTACACTTAATCCTTTTAATATTCAATAGTAAATAATCACTGCCCACGCACTATTCTTAAAGCTCTGTGAATTTTAGTGGCTTTCATTTAAGCTAATATGGCCTATGATATGCTGAAATATATTGGTTTTGCCGACGGCAGACCACATTATCGGTCACGTACGTATTGAAGTCAATGCATGCGGTTGTGTATTTGTTCAGATTGTCGATGCACAAATGAGCGTCTCGACATGCGGGACGATGAAAGGCTGCCTGTTTGCACCGCCGGGATGTCAGCCCTCAACGGATTGTCAAATTGCCTTCAGTTACCAGGTAAAACGACCGTTTTTCCCTTAAGTCATTCACCATTCAATTTTGTTTACAATATATCTTGGAGTTTTCAGCACTGCACTTTTTCTTATGTTCAACATAGGTTAAGACTTCAAGGTATTGTTTCTTTATGAATTGAAGTGTTTTAATGATTCAACAGTATCGTTCAGTCTCTTAGTTCGATTTCGTTTCTGGCTTTATTTTTCATTATGATCCCCTTTACTCCACATAAAAGCACGTATAGTGGATTGCTCAGAGCTGCACCGCGATCCAAATAGTCGCTGCCGAGACCGGACTAACTGCGCCCTCCAACTACGCAGGTTTGGAAAACTGATGTTAGACATGTCCGACGGAATACAAAAGCACCCCAAAAATTTTCTTCATCGGAATCGATTGGCTATCTATTCAGAATGTCGTGGAATGGATGTCAAAAAGAAGTTCTTGCAAAATCTATCTATCGACTATGATGCAGAATGAAAAAAGAAAAAAAGCAAAGAAAAAGATGAAAGCAAAAAAGCAGTATGATGAAAGCAAATCAAGCAGCTTAGTGGTGCACTGGGTAACATGTGAGCCTCCGGAAAGGGTAATCACTGGTTCGAATTCGCCCTGGGTCGACGATTTGCAAATATCTCAGCATCATATCGTTGTATTTCACGTCATACCCTCCTCTGAAAAAAAAAAGGCAGCAAATAAAAAGTAAAAGATTATCTATTGACTATTATCCTCTTTCAATCTTCAACCGGAAGAACATACGAACATTGATAGTGCAAAAATTTTTTCTTAGGTCGATGGCCCGTATCTGAGCATGGAATTGTCCGGCACGCCTCCGACACCTGATGGATTTATTGCCGTCGGATTCTCAAATGATCCCTTTATGGTCGGTGAATTTCTTTTACTAGAATAAATAATAGCAAGGTTGAAAAGCTCGGGTAAAATAGCCAAAATATCAGTTGCTTCTTCCTAATATGGATTTTGTCCCTATTTCTTGGAATATTTGCTCTTCATAGATTCTATGTTTTATGCTTATTTATTGTTATTATACGACTATTCTAAAACCTTTTCTTTTTGCTGTTTCCTGAGAATCAATTACAACTGTTTTTACATAAAATTTTGTTTTTGTTTTTCTCTGTCGATAGGTAAAGCGGAATATAGGTTGTTGAAAGCTATGGTTGACAAAGAGGTGCATGTGGCGCAGTGGTTGGAGGTGCCACTGCGACATAAACATGAAATCGATCCCCGCACCCATGACTCACCAAGCCTTCCATCCCTGCGGGGTCGGCAAATTGGTACCAGACTTGTCTGGGAGGATAGCAGCACTGGTCTTGAATAGTAAGTTCGAGTTTGTGGTAGTTGAGTCAGGTTTCATCCTCACCCTTGAGGGTTACAGATTTTCCTATACCAGGAAGAAATCCTCTTAATAATTCTGATTTGTTAAACTTTTAAATCAATGACCGGGGAATCGTGCAATGCACACGTGGTCGTTGGTTCGATCCTGTGGCACCAGCCAACGACACTGCTCGTCTTCCCTAATCTGCAAATTTGTGCTAAACTTCTCTAAGACGAGAAAAATACAGGCTTGGTAGATTAATAGGCCATGAAGGTCATTGGATATAGGTCAAACAACCATTAACTCAGCACAGTGGTGTCAGGATTGGAGTCAAATGTATAGCGTGTCTTGAACAGATGCATGGACGTCAAATGCTGCGTCATATCACCTTACCATTGATATCTCTCTTCTACGAAGCCAAAGGTTTTGGTTTTTTTGTGAGAAAAGATTTGCTGTCGAATAGTTTGACAATAAGGCCGACGATCGAGTTTGTTTGTGTTCGTCGTCATTCCCAACCGCACTGGCTGCCGTAGACACCGGCGCGTATATTTGGCGATTGGCAGTGGCGACAAAAAATTCCAGTTATCAAAGGAAGGGAGGTTTTCCGGGATAGCAAATGTGTATGTAAGTGGCCCTACCGAAAAAAAAACATTAGCAAGGAAAAACATTGCAAGATGTCTAGATTGCATTCAAGAAGCACTTCTGCTCATTTCTATATGACTTTTTCACCTCAACTCATTTATCATGTGCTCATTTGGCCACAAGGGCGCAACACACACATGGAATCCTACCAAACCTTCCATCCCTCCAGGGTCGGCAAATTAGCACCAGACTTGTCTGGGGGTTAGCAGCACTGACTCGACACATCGGTTTGCGACCGTGAGTCATTGTAAAGGCCAGCTATGCATTCAATCTCAGCTAAATGTTTAATGAAGTCGAATGCATGATGCATTGGGAAAGGTTTATCCTTTATCCTTTATCTACTTGGCCACTACGGTTGCGTAGTAGCCGTTAACTTTATATTTCTTTAAAAAAGAGCCTGCTTGACTCATCATAGAAGTCTTTTCCATCCGATGGTCATTTATGCTTGGAAATATGGAGAATAATGAAAACAGATTTTAGTATTAATAGAAATGCCTCCAACATTTACATTTACTGCCTTTGGTACATCAGCTACAACACCTATCAAGCTGTTCGACTCACTCTGGCATCAATAGGGTGTTTTTGTTACCACAGCACCTAAGAGTCGTCCAGTGAGATTCGCTAGCTCGAAGAAAACAAAGAGCATCGTATTTTTCTAACGGACCGTCATTTAACCTCAATAGTAATAACCAGTAACTTCTGGGAATGTTAGGCAAATACGACGCTAACAAAGATGTTTATTCGGCTAACGCTTCAAAGTCTTCGTTTTCATTAAAACCGATGATCCGAGTCGATGGTCTGCACTCGTTCGTTTCGTCTTCTCGATATTGTGTCTTCGCCGTCGTCTCGAAACGGATTGTCTTCGGCGAAGCACATACTCAGTGCACCATACTTTTCTTATAGTGCTCTTTATTTTCAATGTTCCTTCAAGGAGGGAGGTATGCAATGGTTAGAGGTGCCCTGGAATACATGCGTCCGATCCCGCACCCTAAGCTCTCCAAGCCTTCTGTCCCTCTGAAGTCAACAAATCTATTTCGAATCTATTAGCACTAATTTCATAAATCGGTAGACCACCGTAAGTTATTGTATAGGCTAGTTCAGATATTCATTCAATCGTCTCTAACGACGGTTGTTGAACTCTAATGCATGGCGTACTTCACAAGGATTGATCGTTGCCGAAAACTTCATCCTTTCTTTTTTATTTTCGAAGCACCTATGTGTAACTTACCACGACAGGGAGTGGTACTGATTACTCTTCGCTTGATCCGAATTTAGAAATGTCGATCTCCGATCACTCTGCTGAGAGAATAAGCTTCAAGTACACGCCGCATGCACCTTAGAGGGCAACCTTGAAAAGGATACTTTTCGAACCCAAACGCAGTGGTCGACTACCCCACGCATTCATCGTTGTGTTCAAATTGAAATAGAAGTCTCTAGGAAAATTCCGCAACGAAAAGTGTTTTCATCTAAGATTCATCAGTGCTCTTTGTTTCAAAATGTTTTGTCATCAGGAAAATAACGCCCTTATAAGTAAAATAGGCTTTAACGAGTAAGAGGATAAAATGCGACATAGAGAACACTTTATCACATTTATCATCTGTAGTTTTTTCGCTTTTCAGGGCGACGATATGGTGGTGTACTGCGCTAACTCTGCCGGTCAAGTAACAGCCGGTCTTGCAGTGAATGGCCAGAAACCGAGTAACACCATTATTGTGAGTTAAATACGCTTTATACACCTTCTGGGAAGCGTGTAGTGAGCGCAGTGTTAAGAAGTACTCTGCAATACACGTGGGCTCGTTCGTTCGTTTCCACGTCCAGGCTCACTAGACCCTCTTTACCTCCGGAGTCGACAAATTGGTACCAGATATCTCTTTGAGAATAACAACACTGTCATAGGACATCCGTAAACTATCACGAATCATTGTATAGGTCAGATAGGATGCTTGATCAAGTCGAATGCGATGCTCTTTCGTTAGGGATAGATCGGCGCCAAACCTTTTGACTTTTGTCCCTTATATGTGTTCCTTCCGCAGGAATTATTTTAAAAAGCAGAAAGAACTTAATAGTGTACCTGTTTCCGTTTTTGCTAGCTGCAAATACTGTGACTTAATGAGTATTTCGAAAAGACGAAATCTCAATTAATCTGTCCGAATGAAAAAATGAAGTATCAAAAATGTCTCGTGAACTTATTTTAAAGTGTCTACAGTATTCAGTAAGGGCTGAATTCCATTCTTAAGTGCGGTGGTGGTACGGTCCCGTCGGTGTCACAACGAAATTGGAGAACAAGCGAAGCTCTCACATGTTTACTAAAATCCACTTTTTTCGTCGAAAGACTGATTGCGTCTCAATTTAAGAGACTTCTCAATAATCATTACCTATCCTTAGAAAAAGTGGTTCTTTCGTGTTCGTATCGATCGATATTGATTTTTTCAGAACAACGTTGGTATACAGGACCTACTGCAGACGTCCAACAACGGTGGAAAGCTCTACTGTGAAGTCAAGTAAAAATACATTTCATTTCAACAGTCAACCCAGTAATCAATAGTGGTATCGAAGACTTTACTGCTTTGAGAAATTGGTTCACGTCCGAATAGTTCTGTTCTTCTTTGTGAGTGACACAGAATCCAGTAATTTGTGGAATGCTAAAGTCGTGCAGCATTTTAGTTTGACGTAGCGCTTAGTGATGGAACGAAGAGATTTGTTAGGAAAACGAGAAAAAAATATGAATACCTTTCTAGCTGAAAGACAGGCGAAACGAAGGACCCTCACGGTATGCTGGTGAACGCATTAGCCCTCGGAAAGGGTGGTGGCTCGTTCGTTCCCTACCGCAGACACCTGCGATCCGGAGTTTTTCAAATATGGCAGCATCGTTGTGGTTGAATACTTTTCTTTTCTCATTTTTCTTTCACTACATTCAATTTCAGAACCTCTTTACCTCATTGTTCATAATTTTTGCAATTTTCGAAAAATTAAGCTCGGCGAAAGATGAAGCAAAACAGTTTTTGCAAGCATCGGCACAAATGCATGTCGAATTTGAGTTTGGAAAAGAAGCGGATGCAGAAGTGTTTATTTTTGTAAAAAAGGTCTTTTGTAAAATTATTATTAAGCTCGTCTTCTAAGGAAACAGAATGACTTTCTGCACTGGAGGAATCTAGCGTAACTCGAAAGCTCGTTGAAGGCGATTTTGGCCTACCTACACATCCACATAGGAGTGTATATGGGCCTTTATTTTAGAAAAAAAAATATTCGGAATATCAACCCTGCGTTAGGATGGACAGTTGGCTAGTTTCTAAAGCCGACCTTTATATCATCCCAATATCATCCAACGACACGTCTGTCCACTAACTCCGTCACAATGACACACCACGTAGTACAATCGTGACGTGAATGATAAGGAAGTTTACGATGTTTGTAACTATTCAAAGCAGAAGAGTCTAAAGAAAGAAGGAAAAAGAAACAAATGAAGTAGTAATTTTAGTAGCCATCAATCCACAGTTATCGTTTAAGAGCAATAGCGTTCGTTTACAAAGGGAAAAACCACTGCTTATGTTTCTATGCGAAATAATAGAGTGATTAGCTTAAATGTTTAGTCAACGACTTGATCCGAATCAAAGCAATTTGTACAACTTGAACAGCACCTACCAAATACTGCTTGCAGCCGGACCCGTAGATGGCAATCGTTAGTGTTTGATTATTGAATTTTCTGTTCGAAATTTAGCTCCCTGCAGTGCCCACGAAGATTCGATTAGGCAGATCGAACTGTTTTCAGGCTTATCATACCATCAAACCAATCGATACGTTTTGCCAAGGGTGTCGTTACCAGCGTTTGTTAAAGGAAAGGGCTCGATAACAACGGGTGGGTGACAAGTGACACCAACGACCAATCGATATCGATCGATGGCCGGATTTTGTGGAAGATTTTAAGCTATTTTCTAATTTTCTTCATAATTGCTTATTGATATTTCTGCAGTGACTGTTTAAATAGAATTATGTACAGAAATAGAAATGGAAGCAAAGGTGTTGTCGTGATGTGTGACTGTAATTGGTTGCTCTAGCGATCATTTTGTGTTTGAAAAAGCCTTAAGATTTAGTTAACAAATTGTTTTTTTATAATAAAAAAGACCATTTTACTGTTTTCCTAAAGTGTAAACAAGAGGTTGTTGTTACACTATCTATTCACTCACTGGAAGGGACAATTTGTCGTGCAATTCACTCAGCCAAGCAATTTCACAACCCAGCGGACAAAACTTAACACATGAATTTCATTCGCATAAGTAGCTTCTTTTAAACACTAACTGCTTTCACAATGTAATCACTTTTTATTCAGTGTCTATTACTTTTTCATGGCAAGGTGTGATGTTAAATATAACCATAATAATGGTGCTGAGATATTTGCAAAACTCCGGACCGCAGGTGTCTGCGGTGGGAAACGAACCCGCTTTTACCTTTTTCGGGTGCTAACGTGCTCACCACCACACCATGCGCGTCCTCCGTTTCGCCTTTCTCTCAGCCGCATTTTAACCAGTAACTGTTTTAACTAACTGTTTTGTTCTTTGTAACTCAAAGTTTCTGAGTTGTTGAATGAACAATCAAAGAGCACTAAGCTTACCCGAGAGAAGACGAATGGAAACTGCCTTCCACCTCTGAACGTTCAGATTAACGTCTTCGAAAATCAACATGTCACCAAACGGTACCGAACGCTAAGTAACAAGAGTATTCTGGTCCACTCCGCCTCCTTCCAACATTGTGCACAAAAAAGGCGCTTCTAATGAACATGTTTCGAGCATTCCAATGTTCGTACAGGAAGAGAACAGAAGAAATGGTCCTTGAAATTGGAATAGCAGATTGCCGTTTTCAATGGCTACGAAACTATAGCTCCTTGGATAGATGTACGGTGAAACCACTCCACGAAGCGATGTATTTACTGCGAATATGGTTCTGTTTATTCTACCGTTCACTTCTAATGAAATAAGTGCGGCCATAAAACGTTGCTAGAAAAATTCCTGTCTAGAGAGTTTCGGCAACAGTGTTTGAAATTCCACCGAACACTCCAGGAAACCAGCTAGTTCCTAGCCGCATATGCGACAGCCTATGCACAATGCAGAACACAAAATTAAACAATATTCTTCAACGGTAGAGAAAGTGATTGCATCAGTTCCGATACGGTTTATGTGATCTCAGGTAAAAGGTGCGGGAGGAATGCACTGGAGAAATGGATAGACAACTCTGCGTTCGTGAAAAAGAACACCGAATCGCTAAATTTAATGCTAAATCAAATACTCCGGTAGACACCCACGGTGAACAGAGACATAGCGGAGAAGATTTTGGACTGAAAGTTACTATTTTCGCACAGGAATCCAAGTCATAGGCGCGTAGTGCTCTTGAAGCGTTTTGGATTAGTTCCAAAAATCCAGAAATGAACCTCAAGGAAGGGCGTCTTGCGATCACGCGTGACCGCGCGTCATACCTCGGGGAAGATCTCTGACCTGAGCTAGGCACACACCTCGCTCACGTAAGAGACTATGAAGCTGGTCTCCACCAAATAATTGGAAAACTTGCAAAGAACAAAACGATGAGTGTCTAAAAGAAGTTGATTGTTATGCGGACTGGAAATTCATGTGTTAATATTTGTCTGCTGAGATTATGAAAGTGTTCGGACGAGTAGATTACATGCTAATTTGACCTTCCCAGGTTCTGAAGAAGGTGAAACCGCTGAAACATCGGCTATTGTGCATTAATAAATGGTGTAATACCGACCTTATCTTTGCTTCTCAAGAAAAACGGTGATTTGTTGACGAATACTGACATGAAAGAAAAGTTTGTCCTGCAATTTGCCGCATAAAAAACGAGTACTGAGTTTTCCAGAACAAGTACTTGATGATGGGGGTCGATCGTCGCACGATAAGCTTATGATCGCACACGGTAAGTCGGTTTCAGATGGAAAGCGCTTAGATGAGAAATGTTCTAAAAAAATTCCGGGAAAGTTTTCTCGAGTAATACAGACACCCATGATATTAAATGGTATATGATGTCATATTACTTTTTAATCAAACTCTTCAGAAAGTAATGAAATAGCGCCACATGAGAATGAATGTCGATTTAGTAGCCAGGACTTGAAAACCATCAACAACTTTTTCATTATGACCCGTCTTCACGTCTACTGTGCGGATCCCAGCACTTCTCACGTTCGATTCGTTTCTTCGCATCCATTGTCCCACGAAAATCTTCCAACTTTACGTGTGACTTCGGTTGCTGCTTGAGGATCTTCATTTCATCTTGAATGTCGTAGAATGCTGGTCGAGCAATTCTCATTAGAGTCCTGGCATAGCTGGGCTGTAGCGCTTCCAACTGGATTGCAGAGGTCGATTTTTCTTCCCAGACAAGTCCGGTACCAATTTCCCTACCCCAGAGGGATGAGAGGCTTGGTTGGCCCGGAGTGGAATCGAAGTAGCTTCATGTTCGCGATAACGGACGTCACTACCACTGTGCTATCCGCTCTCTATTAGCAATAATATTACGATAAAATCCATTATAGTAAGTAAAAATTGCTGTTTTTCTAACTACTATTGAATGAATCCACTAGTCATTATATTTTCGTCATTTTTTATTCCATCTCAAAAATAAACTCGAAAACACCTTCCTGGTCCAATTTTAATCATTGAGATGATTTATTGGATGACTATTAGCTCTGAAATTTCAGGAATTCTTATGATTCTTGCGTGGTCGATTTTTATCGGAACTGCTATTCTTTTCGCTCGTCACATGAAAGAACATTTTCCCAACAGCGTGTACTGTGGTGTAAAGCTATGGTTTCATGTACGTCTTCTTTAAAAAATTTTTAAATTGCTGATAGCACCGTTAAGTTAAAAAAAACTGGCCGAGTGAAAAGAGAAGCAAAGGCTTCGGCCTGTATGGTTGTTAACGTGTGAGCACTGGAATGAGTAATTACGGGTTCGAAGCACATCTAGAGTTCCGAGTTTTGCTCTATCTCAACATCATTGTGATTGTACTTCACGTAACACCCTGCCGTGGAAAAAATTGGTCAATAAGTAAAAGCTATCTCATTGAAACTTTTATTTAGTACTTTCTTCTCCTATCGAAAAAGAGAACGGACCATGAAGTATAGCGCTTCCTGCGACAAACACGTCGTTGGTTTTACCAGAGGTGGAGAATTTCTAAAAAGCTTTGATGAAGCTCTTATAGGCGTCTCCATGCATTCATTAATAGAGTTCGATCTTCCATGAAAAAGTCAGTGCCGTCAGCAATTTCAATGCAGGCGCTTCTACTCTATCTCTGACACTGTATCCTTACCGGAACCTAGGAAACACCGCAACGACCCGTATTCTTGTGGAAGCTGCATAGGACACTCATTTTTTTGCGCTTTGAGGTGAACCATATAACCGCCTGGATTTCTGGCGAGCTCTCATAAGACTAGGCGTCCAAGTGACCAGATAAAGTCCAGTTCATGTAATAAACGCTATAAAACGGCTCTGCTATGTCTGCTTTGTGAAAAGTAACGAAATACAGCAGAATTTGTAGAAATTCCGTTTTCAAAATTATGTGGGGCGCTCAACAATTGAGAAACCTTCTGCCCTCTTTTAAGCGATTACTAATCTGAACTGATTGAAGTGATGTTTTAAAGGAAACGAGCAAAACGCTTAGAGGTCACCTAGTAGTCTCGTCCTTGAAATCTTACTTACTTTTTGAATGGCCCGTCCTCACTGATTGTGCAGAACCCAACATAATCTCTATTTTTCGGAGATCTGCTGGTTAAGCCGTTATGGTTCCCTGCACTCCCGAGGTCAGACTGGCTAAAGTCTGCCCCAGGTCTTCACCACCACAGACAGTCGCAGGCCTTGTGGATCGTAGGAAGATATGATCTGCAACCATGCGACTTTGACACCAGGACGGTGGTGAATCCTGGTATTGGTGTACTCTTAGCTAGGCTTCCTGATGGAAACGTCGGACTTCTTCTCACCTTGGGAGACCCTGCTAGGGTTTGAGTGCCAGGCCGTACATCGCAGTCCGACACCCGGGAACACCTCCCAGCCACGATGAGGCCGTAAACCGTTGGGAGGTCCTTGAAATCACTTCATCAAAAATATCTTTATACCTAAAAGAAGAAAATACTTTTCAGCTTTCTCTCAAATTTTAGTTTCATCGAACCTTAAACATGATCGGAATCGCTGGCACAATCGCCGGATTTGTCGTGGTGTTCGTGGCGAAGGATTGGCAATGGGTTGGACCGAAAGCAAATCAGTCAGCAGTGCTGGTGACGTTTTTGAAAAGTTTCTGTTCTCAACTATACAAAGACTACTTGTACCAAAAAAAACTGCTACGACGTTTACTTTTGTTTCATTCATGTTGATTTCGTCATTTCAGAATAGGCAATGGGGATCCGTTCATGCCATGTTGGGACTGGTCGCATGTGTGGTTGCATGGGCGCAGCCTCTTAATGCTGTGTTCAGGTTGGACACATTTAACAATTGCAGGAAATATTAATGTTAATAATATTTTTGTTTTTCCAGTTTCTTACTTCCTCATCTGTTATTGGTAGAGAAATGTTCTTGAATGTAAGTTGTCCATCGAGAATTCATCACCAACCAGGGTCACCCAAGCGTGGACGGATAAAAAAGTTTGAACTAAAAACAATGCGCTAGACTTTGATCAACTACTGTGAAATGTAGCATGAATTGAACCACATCCAGCATAATGAAGGTGAATGAATGCATATCTGCTTTAGTACCGATGACCTGCGGTCGCCTACTAATGTGTCAGCTTAGAGTTACCATCCTTCCGAAAATGTCTGGTTCCATTTTAACGACTACAAAGGATTGAGAGATTAGTGAACTTGATGCACGGTACCATAGCACCCATCGATCCAGTGTGTATTGCAGTATACCTCTAACTACTACGCTATACGAAGACGGAAAAACAATATTTTCACTCAGAAGTACAGCTTGCATTACACCTCTTCCACGGGTATCCTCTCACGATTAACAGTGAAAATAAAAATCGTCATCCAGAAACTGTATTTGTAGAGCAATCAGGATGCTCTAGGTCGTAGAGAACATATACGAAGGGTTTAATGATACCTGTTGAGTCAGTTCGACTATTAACAATATTAAGGGTGACAGGGTAACAGGTTTTATGTTTACTGAGGAATGGAGGCCTACAGTGTTGAGGTAGCAATTGAAGTGGTGCATTTCGCGACTTGATGAAAACTACTTAACTACTTTTTTGACGCAGCGCAAGTGACAACAATCAGCCGCATTCAGATGGTGTTCTCATATGTCCCTACACTTTTGCAAATTCTGTAAAACAGAAGTGGTGACGTCGTCGGTTGAATCACCATGATGACACAGTGTCTAAAATATGAGGCTTAAAACATCATGCTGATTTGCCGGAGGGAGCATAATAGACTCGCTCTATCGATGAACACGAGAGAGGGTGGCGATCTCCATGAGGAGTGCGAGCGTAGATTAGAGTCTCTACTTTGGAAGAGAACATCTGTCTGCTCAGTCGTGAAGTTATGCTTTTGCCCGTTTTTCAATGACTGCTTCTGATTTCCGGTGAACAAAATATGAGGTACATTCCTTGGATAAATGTGCGCCTAGAGCATAGCAGGCACCGGTTTCTATGTCCGCTATAGTGCTCATCGTTCGCCAATTATGCCGAAAATTCTTTCTCAACATAAAAGCAACGGGTGGGATATGCAAGACTCGAGAGAGGTCCATTTATGGTCGATCCGATTGGCTAGGCCATCTATTAAATCCACTAAATCGATCGATTTAGTGTGGAGGCTGTCATGGATTCTTGACACAAGCTATGTTGGCTTACATTACACGCTGCTTTCAGTGAGTCTAGAAGAGATATTGTAATAATGAGGGTAGATTTTTGCGTTTACTATCGACATGGATATATGGCTATATATTAATAAAACGGTTGAGAGAAATGAAAGAAATATTCACAAAATGAAATAGAAGTAAAACTCTAAAAGCTGTCGTAGTTGATCAAGCTCTGAAGGATGTGCCATGCATTCGATTTCATTAAGCATTAGAAGTGATTGAATACAAATTTGGTCTATACAAGAGTTGGCGGTGGTGTATCGACGTATCAAATCAGTGCTACTATCCTCCCAGACATGCTTAGCACCAATTTGGCGATCCTAAAGGGTTGGACGGCTTTGTGAGCCGGGGCATAAGATTGGGTTCATGTGTACTACATGGGAATTCTAACCGCTGTGTAACAAGTGCCTATAAAATAGAGAAGGATGTAAAATTACTGCTCATTCATAATAACAGCAATTTTCAGTGAGCCATAAGGCTAGTTATAAACGAACAAGGACGTTTGTGAAATTTTTGCCTTGATAACTTTCTTATAGATGTCATCCGGAAGAGAAAGGGAGGTTTATCTTCAATTGGATTCACGGTTTCCTGGGTTTTGGAGCATGGCTGTGTGCAGGTGAATTGCATTCTTTCATAATAGTGGATAAAATATCCTTTATTTATTTTATAGTTATTTCACTGGAATGCAGTTGCAGTGCTTTCTCGGATGCTTTTTTACTGACATACCGTTTCTTCATGAATCGCGAAGAATCAGGGTGGAAAATTTGCAAGCTAGGCGAGATTTCCTTTCTCTGGAGTCTCGAAAGCCGTTTTGATGCTTTCAGGGGTCATCGATACTTGCTACCTGATAACCTTGTTTAGAAGGATGGCCATGATTTCTAGTTTACTCATAAAGGTAAAGGATGAACCTTTCGGCGTTTGTCAATCCTTGAGGGATGCGGCATGCATTTGGCTACATCAAGCGTCACTGGAGATGATTGAAACCATATATGGGCTATATAGTGGCTCGCGGGATCCTACCGATGTATCGATTCAGGGCTGCTATCCTTCCAGACAGCTCTGGTACCAGTTTACGGATCTCAGAAGAATGGAAGGTTGCTGAGCCTAGCGTGCTGGATCATACTTATGGTTTTACAAGGCACTTCTAATCACTGCGCTGCACACTACCCAGTTTACTCCTTAAATGGATAAATCGAGTGTTCGGCGTTGATCCTTTCCTATGGGTTGCGCCATACATCCGAATCTATTCGTGGCATAATAGAGATGACTGAATGCATTTTTGGGCTACGCAATAGCTTGCAAAATGGCCACGATCTACTGATGTATTAAGTCATTGTTGCTTATACTTCTTCTGATACTATTTTTCTGAAATCGCTAAGATAGAAAGCCTGGGCTCTAGTGAGCGATGTTCCAAAACAAATACTGAGTCTGTGTTGTAGTACAACTCTTACTATTGCACAACATGCTGCTCTCTTTACTCCTAGTCACACCAGTCAACGATCCTTCCTTGTGGAATGGTCGAACTCATTCTCAGCGTGGAAGAACCTGCTGGAAGGTAAATCGTCGCTGCGCATTGCAGCTCGGAGCCCAATCATAGCCTGCCAGTTAGTACTGCTTTGGTGAGCCATTGGGCCGATTTTTTGGCTCATTTAATCCAATTAAACATTACAGAGGGAGTGGTTAGTGATGCAATCCGTGAAAAAAGAACGAGAAACGTGAGAAAACGTGCGTAAAGTTTTGGGATTTGCACAGTAGATGTGGTAACGGATCATGCAAAAATATATTACAGTTCAGTTCAAAGGTTAGCTGTCTTATCATGACAAAAGGATGTTCTAAGGCATTGAACAGCAACATAGATGCCTTGCCACTATGGCCACATTGGCTGCCTATTAGACATCTCCATTTGGAAGAGTGGACAGAGTGGACAAAGTATCTGCTACTGAGAGAAATCATTTCATCTTCCTTCACTCCATAGGGATTGGCAAGGATTTATCAAATTTATCAGGAAAAATCAGAACGATGCTGAGATATTCGCAAAACTTGGACTCCGGGCCAGATCAAACCACGATTACCCTTTGCGGGGGCTCGCGTGTTGCACACTGCACCACAGAAGCCTTTGTTTTGCGTTTCTCTCGGCTAGCTTTCCACCTAACGCTGCCATTAGCGATCACCAGTCAGCACAATTGATCTAGGGAGCATAAATTGGAATTGAATTCAGTTAAGCTGAGGCCGTACTCGAAATTACAATGTTAACCCGCTGACGGGTGATCGCTGATGGCAGCGTTAAGTAGAAAACTACCTGAGAGAAACCCAAAGCAAAGGCTTCCATGGTGCAGTGTGTAATGCGCGAGCCCCTGAAAAGGGTAGTCGTGGTTCGATCTGGCCCAGGGTCCAAGTTTTACGAATATCTCAGCAACGTTGTGGCTGTAATTCACGTCGTACCCTAGCGTGAAAAATTATAGTAGGCAGTAAATAAAAGGTTAAAATTATCAGGAAAAACTTTAGCATGGTTTTCTTGGGCTCCTGACAACGAAAAAAAAAGCTGCAGTGCTAGCAAAATACCAATCATTTAAACGCAAAATCCCAGTATTAGCGCATGCTAGGTGGTTCGCCGGTGAATCCTGACGGACACTCGTTCAATGATTTTTTTTCTTCCTTATTCAGGAATTTGCCTAGCAATGGATCTTTCAGCCTCGGCGACAATGATTTCAGTCGTGCACTTCGCAGGAATGTTTAGTAATCGTGATGCCGCTCTTGGTATCTACATTGCGTTCATTGTCGTAACTGGTCTTACCGTTATCACCATGGAGATACTGACGTTTAAAAGTAAACAAATTTTTCCGCAAATTATTAGAAAAACGACTTTATTTTTATTTAGATGTTTTTAATACTCGAAAAATTATTTAAAACCACATCAAGTTGATTACTTACTTGAATATATGGACGGCAAATGTTGCGAATTGTGAATGCCTCAGAACAGTTCACATTCGTTCAATTCCACTGGATCATTTTTCCACAGGTGACATTCAGCTTCATGACTCGTAACATATCGAACATCCGACGTCTTATCCAGAAACAAAATGTAGTACTGATGCAGCTAGCTGATGTGAGTAGATAAAGGACAAAGAATGAAGCGCTCGCCTTGATCGCTGTCTGAGGTACACGCCATGCATTTGATTTCATCAAGCATCGAAGCGCTGAATGAATGCATATCTGGCCTAAACAATTATTTATCACGGTCTATCAATATCCCAAGTAAGTCCTGCTATCCTCCTAGACAAGGTGGTGTCAACTTGCTAGCTGACACCGGTTGGTTGGAAGTCTTGATGAGATTAGGTGGCGAGATGGGACCAGTGATCACTCTTTACTCTATACGCACCCTAATGTGTATGATAAGCACTCATTAATTGCTCTCTTTTACCGTCAATTAACACAGCTACTGTCGAACTGTTGTTGAGGAGTGCTTCACACATTGTCATCCGAGTTCCTAGTTAAATAGTTGTGTAGTCTGCATGGTCGTTAAGATTAAATATTTGGCAAACAGTTGAGTGATTAGCTTCGTTTTCGAAGGCAGACGTCGATCTTTTCATGGATATAAATAGAACATTATATTATCCAGAAAAGTTGTTGTGTCAAAATGGTTCATTTGGTGAAGGTCTCTCTGAAATTCAGCAATAAGTCCCTGATGTGTTTCGTGAGTCATTCATTCATTTTGTCATTCATCTGTGTTTTTCTTTTTCATTCAATCAGTGATCTTCTTCATTGAATCTTTTTGTGCCGGTATTTTTGCACTCGCCTCTGCTTTTCTGTTTTCCTCGACTTTAATCAACGTCCTAGAATTGGTAGTTTTCGGAAATTTAACAGTACTATTGCCAAAATGAGAGTTTCGTAGGAGTTCTCCGTTGAAGTCTTTGACATTGACAACCAAATGCTCTTGAATTCTTTGGCTTATTGGTGGCCTCTGCCAGATGGTGCAAATGCTCAGCAATCGTTAAAAAATGATTTTATGCGGAATCATCAAATAGTACCTCACTCAATGGATAGAGATTCATAGGTAAAATGACTATATCCAATAATCCACATTTACTTTCACATCCTCTTGTAGTAGAAGCATGTTGTGAAATCTTGAAAAATGAAAACATGGTTCATAACTTCACTGATGTGAGATATTTGCAAAATTTCGGACTGCAGGTGTCTGTGGTGGGAACGAACGCGCTATTACCCTTTCCGATGGTGAACGTGTTAGTCTACAAAAAGGGTAATGGCGCGTTTGTTCTCCACCGCAGATACCTGCGATCCGAAGTTTTGCAAATATTTCAACATCACTGAAGTTATATTTTGCAACACAGTCTTGCGATTAAAAAGAGTAGACAGTAAATAATAAGTTAAAATAGTTCGTAGCTTTTAGACTAAAATGAAGTGATTGCGGCGCTGTGCGATCATGGAACCACTGCGCGGTTTCATGTTTTTGATAACATTCAAACTTCACAAATAAGGCTTTGAGGCGGTTTGCGAGGCTGATTTTCATGATAAAGACAAAAGGTATGAGTAAATTAACTCTTGGTAATGTTTACCTACACTGTTGCGACAGTGGTTTTAAAGGCTGGGTCAGAGGGGTCTAAAGTTCTTGGTTGTAGAAGTGAACGTAAACGGAACATTCTGAGGAGTAACTCGATTGTGCCTTTTTCATATTTGTGTCTGGTGATGAAATCGTTTCGACCAGGCTGTCTTAGGCCTTTTCTTAGCAGCACTCTTAACTTAGTGAATGAACAGTATTCGAGCATAAAAAAAGAAGCTTTGGTTAGAATTTTGCGGTATTCTCGAGTTGGTTTTTAGGCGACACCATATCGATTGACTTGTTTTGAATCCGACGACAAGTTTGCGGGGCTTTCAGGTTCAATCACTTTGTTCAACAACTTTCTTCTTCTATGGAAATTATCAATTTCGGTCTCAATAGGCGAAAGAAAGAACTAGGTAAAAGCAAGAGAAGGATACATAACAGAAACATGGTCTAGTATTGAGCACTGAAATAGAATCCTCTACAAAACGACTTGCCTCGTGATTGATTACGAACTTTACCTGAAGCATCGGCCCCTACGTTGTTTGTTTCATCTGTAAAAAGATCCCATATCCCAGAAAATAGTAACGCGTGCGAAATTTCTTCAATTACCTTAATAAAAATCTCTTTACCTAGATAGGATCGACAGCGATTTGTGATTACTGTAGCTGTTCTGCCTCAGGCCACTCAAAAAATGACTTTTTAAATATTTCCGTTGGTTTTCTCACAATTCGTGAAGACGAAGAGCTGATTTGCAGTCAAATATTTAAAGAAGTAATTATACTCTCATGTAACACATTGACTTAAATTGTTAGTAATAAAATGGGTTCTACAACAATCGAAGGAAGTAAGCACGACCTTGGCCTAAAAAAGCGTTGTTGATTCTTTCATTACTCATCAAAAAAAATTTCAAGGTTGGTGGATGAATCGAGACTGCGTCACTAGCGAGATCGAAATGACACATGTTGGTGGAAACGACTCTATCGTTAATCGGAATGAGATCATGAAGGTGAGATGCTTTTTCCTGTGACTTAGTTGTATTCACAGTTAATAATAGGGAAAACAGTTCGGTTATGCATTCGGCCTGTTTCATTTTCGTTGATCATTTCGTCGTCCAATTGTCATCATGGCTTTATTCGAAGAATTTTAGTCGCAAAACTGAGCTGGGAAGCGCTCTAACACGGCTCTCTCGTGATTAACCGCACCTAACTAGGGCTGAACATTTCGGTGTAATTAAATGACGGCTGTTCTTCGACCTGTACCCTAACTGACGCACAATACCGTCTACCTCCTTGAACGAATCATGGAAGACAGCAAAGAGCAAGACGAGATGAGTCATGACGACCATATGAGAAGTTCTATAGAAATAAGAACTACTCTGCTGGTGACGATGACTGATTTGTGCTTCACAGTGCTTTACCAAATAGATTTTAAAAGCAAGAAGGTGCAGAAAACAAAGCTATCAATCCCCCCTCCACAGACGGAGGAGCTTTTAAAAGTTTTAGAAAGTTTAAAAATTAAAAATTCAAAAAAGACTTTTAAGTCAGCAATGAGTAACTTTAGGAAGTGGATAGCGCAGTGGTAGTGATCTCGTTCGACAATAGCTCGGTTTTGTATCGACTCCGTATTGGCCTTAGCAAGCCCTTCATTCCTTCAGATTAAAGAATTTGGTTCAAACTAGTTTGAAAACAGTTTATTCCCTGTAATCCAATAGGATCGCTCTAACTCGACTACGCCAAGACTCCAGGGGCAATCGGCTCAACCAGAATGCAGAGATATTCATTAAGAAGAAGACAATCCCTAAGCAGCAGCGAAACCCACAAGCGGAAAGTAACAAATACAAATACCTCTGTGGGCGAAGTATACGAGGAACTGATTTGAACACAGGATGTGCTGGGATTCGCATAATTGGTGTGAAGACGGGTTAAGTAAAACATAGATTTAATGAGTAATTTTTTGTCGCATTCTCGTCATAGTTGACGGCGATTTTAATCGTTTGTTTCTGGTGAGTCACCTGTTTTTTTTTCGGCTAGCTCGGTTTAAATTTTCTTCTCGAGGGCAGAATGTTGCCCAGAAGTACATCACGGTTAGCCAGTGATCTTCATTTACGCCTTATCCAGTAGGAAATGGAATCCATCGGTTTAAGAAGTGATTTAAACCCTTCACGTTTTCTATTCAATTGCTATGAGAGTTATCTTTGGGAGCGTGTTACTCCAAATGATGAGGAGTTTGATTCCCAAACTAGTCTTCATTTCGAAATAACTCACTGCGTTTTAAACTTCCTAGCAGATCGATAAGAAATTCTTTCCGATTCTACGGCAACGGACGCGTGTAGAGCAATGGTGAAGATTCCCTGCAATGCACACGTGATCTCTGCTTCGATCCTATGCCCCAAAGCACACTAAGCTTTTAATTCTGCCAGAGTTCGCAGATCTGTACTAGACTTATCCGGGAGGCTGCAATAGCTTCATATTTCGGTAATTCACCACAAGTCATTGCTACAGGCCAGATTCTTTCAATCACCTTTAACGATGCTTAATAAACCGATGAACTTTATCCTTTGTTGCTTTATCTATTATGATTACAGGGTGCGTGTAGCGCAGTGATCAGAGGCACCCTACAATATAGATACGATCGACCCCCGCCGCCTAGGTTCACCGCGCCTTCCATCCCTCCGAGGTCGGGAGACTGGTGCCAGAGTTGTTTGTGAAAAATCACTCTACGCAATCCAGTTGGGAACGCTCCAGCCCCGGGCTATCTCAGGACTCCAGGAAAAATTGCTCGACCAGCATTCTACGACATTCGAGGTGAAATGAAAATTATCAAGCAGCAAGCGAATCCACACGTAAAGTTGAAAATCATCGTGGACAATGGACGAGAGGAAACGAATCGAACGTGAGAAGTGCTGGGATCCCCACGGTAGATGTGAAGGCGGGTCATATAAAATGATAAAATAAAAAAATAGAAGTATGGCAGTTGCTATCATTCGATATTTCCACTACGCAGTGTAACCTCATACATGAACCTCATAGATACTAGAACTTCCTCTCCAGTAGAAACCTCAAAACAAGGCAACGCCGAGGTTAGAATGAGTCACATACGTTCATAGCCTGGAAGCGGCTATCGGACTATGGTCCAAGAACCACAACAGGAAGGGAGAAAGTCGTCAAATGTAGTGGCGTGGCGAATATCTGTCGAATTAGGTGTTCAGGAATTTGGAAAAAGGGAAAAAAGGAAAAGGAAAAAGAAAGAAAAAACCGAAATTTTACCTCATATTTTTCCTTATTTTTCTCTAAAGCATGTTTTCCAGTCTTAAAGTAAATCGGATTTATCCGCCTTCATTTAATGCTTCCAGATACGAGCCGTGCAACTGCTTCTTCTGATGATTTTCGTCGTAGTCGCCATAGGTACAGCTGTAGCGATCTCAGTTCTCATTGCCAACAGACCAAAAATTTTTTAATTTTTCTTTTGAGAATTAAAATTATGCTTCTCTGTCAGGTGTTCACAATATGATTTTATTACACAGAAAATCTTCCAGAACTGCCCACTCCCTGATTTCATGCTATGTCAAAGAAAAAATCACTTAATGTTTTCATCCGCTACTCCTTTCCGGTGGAACCTATTTGCGCTTACATCAAATTATATATTTACGCGATAAACTAAATATTACTTGCTATGACTTGCTCTGGTAGTCACTTGTTCTATCCATGAGTTAGAAATCCTTGTACTTAAGTTCCAACTTTTACTCTTCAGGTTTAATCAATAGTCCATTGTTTATTTCTCCCATTTCACTTTCGCTTTAACTGTTTTATTTGTTGAACCTATTTTTGACCTTATTTTACTAGTTTACAGAGCTCTAGTATTGCAGTTTTTATTAGTTAGGTGATATCAACGAGAAGTGCCGTAATGTCTTGAGAAGGCTCTGCGGTTAACAGCTCCCACCAAGGAAGCAGGCTTACGTTCTGTTTATCACGCTGAATGATTCTTTCGACTGTCCGAGTTCAGTTTAAATGGATCGATTTCCGTCTCGTGAATGTTCTTGTACATCGATTCTCTGAAGCTCTTCTCCATTCACTTTCATAACCAACCCTGATGAGATCAGTGGGAGAAGTTTCGACATAGAAAGAAGTGATATGAACATTGAAATCATTTTTAGGTAACAACTGGTGAAAAAAATAGTCAGGAAGGTGTTAAAAAATGTCATTGTAGAGCAATAATTAAAACAATGTGCAAAGTTCTGCATTGATCCACCAATTGCCTATCTATCACGAACGGGTGTCCAGCTATGTTCACATACGGCACACAGATCGCTTGAGCTCCGATCGCTGATCATTCCATTTCCATAAGATCTTCAATATTCTGAGCTTCTAAGTCATTTTTTTCGACGTAATTAAACGATTTACAATGGAGAAGAAATGTAAGAAGAAGATGGAAAACGTGGAACGACTGAACGTGAACTAATTTATTCTGGTTAAGCTATGTACATAAATTAGACGGCAGTACTTTATAATTTAGCTATGGCTTCAGTTAGGCAAACATTTGTTTCTTTCATCGTCTCAATAAGAACTGAAGGAAATTGTGAGTACGGCGAAAAAATTAGGACTCTTTTCAATATTGAGACACCGGACTAAAGTCACAGAGTTCTTGCACAGACACAAAGCACTAGTTGTTTCGAAAATGTCCATAGGTCAGGTTGCTAGGAGTTTGAGCTTGATGTCCAAAACGCCGAATCGATGAAGCTCTACATTGAAAAGCGGGATGGATGATGGACTGCTCAGACGAAACAGAACGTGGTAGCACCACAGCATCGCTGCTAAACAACATCGATAGAAGTGACAACGATAACATCCTGTTTGATTGGCGGTAGATGGTTGTCGGCAATCCCTAGGCGATATCGATGAATCGCGAGTGTCGATAGCTCTCAAGATAGACGCGTGATCGCCTTTTTGGTGTAACGAAGTCTTCGATCCGATGCTCTTGACTGCTATAGAATCTGAAATAAACCAGTTCACCAATCCTCTAAACCAAACATGATTATTGTAGCCTGAGATTGGAAACCATTCAAGAATCTTGTCTTAAGCCGACTAATGAATAACTCCGTTGAATAACAAGATTTCAAACAGCTTATTATCTCTTTAGCCGCTTTCTTTATTAATTCCTTTTGATGATTGTGTCTATGCTATGTAGGCAAAACCTCATCCTAGGTGGAGCATTCTAGAAGCGATTTCTTTATAAGAAGGCAGTATGTAGATAAAGAAAGGATCTGAGTTAATGGAAGCTTAGGAAAAGTGGGAAACTGGACGAAAATTTGCGAAACCACTACCTGCCACTTTAAAGAAAAACAAGCCGATAGGCCTCTGCCTTACATCTTCAAGAAAAGAGCTAGTATGAATGACAACTGTAATTTCTCACACAGGAATTCTTTTGAGAACTACTGTGGTATTCTGTTTTATTATAGGCCTATGGGGCAGACTTTGGTTAGGCTGTCTTCGGGATTCCAAGGAACCACGGCGGCTTAGCCAGCAAATCTCCGAAAAATGGTGATAATGCTGGGGCCCGCACAACAAGTGAGGCTGGGCCGTTCAAGTATCAAGTAAGTAAGTGTTATAGGCCTAACTTCACCGTCTACATTTCGATTAATGAACCTACTTAGAGTTCCGGTTCTCGTCGATTTCCAAGTGCTTCCGATGAGGTGTAATATAGGAATGACGCTTCTCTGATGTCAACAGAGGTGGTGTTGGAGGCACGTCGTCGATCCTCTCCGTCCAGTCGCTGGCGTTCCATTGCACAAACGTCAACGTCACTGGCAACTTTTCCGGCATCACAGAATGATGGGTGATCAGCATTTGAAGCGAAGGAAAATGCTTATCACAACTCTGAAAAAAAATAACTGCAACGTGATTGCATTCTCTTACTAGTTTCCTCTTCTTTTGTTCTCATCTCGCTTTGTACAATAAACCACTAAATACAATTGCCCATTTTCTAAGCATTTCAAGCTAAATAAACCAAATGTTTGACTCGTGAAGTTAGAAACTTAGGTTTTGGCGATTGTGGCGCATTACTGTCGACTATGCAGCATTATTAGACTACGGTAGTGACATCATAACAGACTCCACTCTAAATATGACGCGATAACGAATAATGAAGTGTTTGGATGTGACCGTATGCAAAACATAAAGAGGTGTACTGTAGCTGGTCGACTGCTTTAATAGATACGCTCGATATGCAATTGTCATGCTAATACGATACTGTCAGTTGGTGAGTGTTAGAAGAGTGGCCCATATCTTTCTTTTGCGCAAAAAAAGAGCATCAGGGAGAGCCGTCGATAGTTTTTCTCTTAGAGCTAATTGAAAAATTTGTTTCAAACATGTACCTATTCAAGAATAGAGAAAAACAGAAGTAATTAAAGATATTCACAACAATGTCTAAGTTTTCATTTATTGTCTATTATTTTCTCATGGTAGGGTATTTTATTAAGTAACATAATAACGCTGAGATATTTGCAAACCTCACCGCGGACCTCATTCCGGATCGAAACCGTGTTTACCTTCCTCTGGGGTCCACATATTACCTATCTCCGGAACGGGTAATCACGGGTTCCAATCCAGCCTGGGATCCGAGTTTTGCATATATCTCAGTATCATCGAGATCCAGAATAGTTAAATATTCAAAAAAATACCGACAGTGAAAATACCCACCTTTATTCGATATCCATTTTGATTTCTGACGATTAAATAGTGTGAAATGCAAGCCGGATTGTGCGTGGGCGGAACACGAACGCTCAGCGCTAGACACTGACGCTTAGACTCCGAGTAGCGCACGACGAACGCACCTTCCGACTGCGACAGTAAGTTCCGAACCAGCAACTCTCTGTAAAAAAAACATAATGACCGTAAAACCCAGAATACTGATATCTTAAAATAGAAGAATACAGGATGAGGGAGATCTATTCCGAAAAAAGCTGGAAGAATAGCTCTTTCGGTGGCTTTGAGTGAAAGTGACTGGGTCGTTTGTCACCTGTTACCTGTAATCCCGTTAACTATAGGGAATTACTGGAACAGGCACCAGTACAATCTTCTCTTCATAAGTCATTACTACCCAATACGACTAGTTTGTACTAGTTTACTCAAAGAAGACAAGAAGTATTAAAGCTTTCGTATGAGGCACTTTTAATGTTTTAGACTTAAAAACACCCATGTTATTTTTTCCAGTCTAACTATGACATAGAATTTAGTATCTAGTTGGCAAGAGTTTCTGGAAAAAACCGTCCTAGTTTAAGTACAAATATGAACCCTGTGCTAGTCATATTAGGTGCGAATGCTAAAAGACTGCTTATAGTCATGGATGGCTGGTCTGGCTTCTACAAAATCGACATGTGATAATCCTTTAAAATTGTCGTGAGCTGCTTTCCTTGTCTGAGCTGCGTAACGTTATGAATACCATGTTTGGGTGCTGGTGAACCAGATACAATTCTTACTAATGCATTCATGATAAAAGCGATAAGTGAATCCAGTGCGACAGAAATATTGAACTCATCGCTTGAAATCCACTTGCGCCTCATGTAGAAAACAAGGTCGGGTTTGCATAGGTTATAGACATTATGGCTGACCGATTTGTGTGTGTGTCACATAAAGAAGACCCACGATGAAGATATTTAACAGTAACCTTTTCAATTCTGCAACACCACCAAGTACTTTCACTTGTTCGGAGTCTCATCGTGGCTGAAGAATATTTCGGGGTTTCCAACTATACGACGAGGGATTTATCTTCCCAACAAAGTATCACAAGCTTAGAAGTTTAATGTTTCTATTTGGAAGCTCATTAAAGGGTAAGTAAGTGCTAGTAATCACTGCAACCTTGGAAAAAAAGTAGTTATTGGTTGGCAAGCAGCGATGAAGTGGAAAGTCGTAATACGGCTTTTGACACAACAGGAAGGAAAATCTTATCCAATCCGTAAAATGGTTAGTCAAATGAAATAGGAACTGTACTGGTACCTTCAAAGTTTCCTTTGATTCATCAAAACTCATTTGATAAGGTAAGTAGGTGACAATCCACATTAAAATCATTTCATTTTTTTCTAGCAGGAGATTATCAGTGGTGATAAAATAACATTGATATTTAGCTGCCACGACCGACTTTCTATTAACCTCGGCATTGATCAAGTGATTTTCTTCGTATTTTTGTTGAGCAAACGCGAGGTGCTACTATTCTTTGTTCACGATTAAGCCGACGTTTCGGCGGATTTCGCCTTCTTCAGAGCCTGGTAAGGTCAAGTTGATAGCAATCCACTCGGCTAGACGCCTCCATAACCAAACAAAGAAACTCCAAACCAAGATTTCAATCACTTTGAACACAGCTTTGCACACTCACCGCTTTCAATGAGGTTTCCA